>JAWRVZ010000049.1:4062500-4217500 GCA_037043235.1 Rhodeus uyekii
TCATCAGCAGCGTGATGGGCCTGCAGGGTAAACGGCTTACTCTCCTCACTCGAAGCACTCAAGGGTTCTTCCTCAGGAACTCATCGAGCTGATGAAGACTGTGTTGTGTGTTGTGTGTTGTGTGTTGGTCTTCACAGGTGTGGCGTTCAACGACGTCTACTCCGCATCGAAGTTTGCCACGGAGGGATTCTGTGAGAGTCTGGCCCTCCAGCTGCTCAAGTTTAACGTCTTGTGAGTTCATTGCACTCCCAATATCTCATCTCTACACTTTTTTCAGTTTCGACCCTCTTTGACTCTTTGCGTCAGGGATCGAACACCATGAGCATTAGCAGAACCGCAGTGATGTTGTGTGAGGAGTCCCTCTGGTGGAGGGAAGGAACACTGGCGATCACATGAAGAGATCTAGGCTGAGTTTTATGCCCTTTCCTCACTAACTTCAGCTGTACATCATTGGCTCTCCATCCCATCCCTGGATGCTCCTCTCCTCCACCCAGCGTTGTTTTTAGGATCCTTGTGGAGCATCTGAAATCAGATCTTTGGGGGTCTGTGTGTGTGTGTGTGTCTTGATTGTTCCTACCCCATTTATACACAAGTTCTAGATGGTGTAAATCTGATTTATGTTTGTTTGCGTAATAAACCCCTTTGTCTAGCTCTGCGTCTCAGATGTGAGGTGCTCCTGTTCTCTGGATGGAGACGTGTATTTGTGATTTCCCATCTCTCTGTCCGTCAGTATTTCGATGATCGAGCCTGGCCCCGTACACACTGAGTTTGAGTTGAAGATGCTCGCAGACATTTACACCAAAGAGTTCCCCGGAACCGACGACGAGACTCTCCATCACTTCAGACACTGCTATCTGACCGGCGCAGTGAACATCTTTCAAGTCCTGGGCCAAACCCCCGAGGACATAGCCAAGGTGAGAGCGTGACCTTCAGTCACACCAGGGAGAATCACTACAGTGAGAGAGAGTAGTGAAGGTCACTGCACAACTAAACACACCATGCATCAGACTAACAATTCAGTTGACATTCAATTATAGCTGTAAATACCCATATAGTTATTATAGTTATTGTTACAGTTATGATTATCATGATTATAGTTATTGTTACAGTTATGATTATCATGATTATAGTTATTGTTCACTGAGGTAATAAGGGTTTAATGAAGGACTCGTCTCTCTGTCCCTGAAGGTCATTAAGAAGGTGATTGAGTCGCCTCATCCTCCGTTCCGTAACCTGACGAATCCCCTGTACACTCCGATCGTGGCGCTGAAGTATGCGGATGATTCCGGCACGCTGTCCGTCCACACCTTCTATCACATGCTGTACAACCTGGGAGGAGTTATGAGTGTCAGCGTGGCCATCATGAAGTTCCTGAGCTGCGGGTGGTTACGCAAACGAACCATCTCGCCAAACTAACACACACACACACACACACACACATCTCACCAAACTAACACACACACACACCTCACAAACACACACACACACCTCACAAACACATCTCACAAACACAAACACATCTCACCAAACTAACACAAACACATCTCACCAAACTAACACACACACACACCTCACAAACACACACACACACCTCACAAACACATCTCACAAACACAAACACATCTCACCAAACTAACACACACACATCTCACCAAACTAACACACACACCTCACCAAACTAACACACACACACACACACACACACACACACACACACACACACACACACACACACACACACACACACACACACACACACACACACATCACTTAGATCAGTCCTCTCATCTCACAGCTGCAATCATGTAGTGAAGTATCTTTGTGTGAGACTCGCTCTCAAACTTACACACAGTAAAGCAGATGATGTCTGTCTGTATCTCTGTAATTCTTTCTGGAATCTCTCAGTCTTTCTCTGCGATCTCCTCTTCAGTGAAGTTGTGTGTCTGTACTGTTGCCTGATTATCAGAAACCCCTCAGTGAATGCTCTAGATCAGCGCAGACACTGAGGAGGAATAAAGCGTGCTGTCAGGAGACGGGATCTCTCGCACATTCATGAGTGTTCATACTGCCATCAGTCAGCGTGTGTCTGGGTTTACTCTGATATGCAGAAAGAGAAGAATCAGGAGAATCTGATAATATGAGGAATATCACTGATCTCCTCGTGGCGTGTGACAGTTAAGGTTAAGCAAATCTGTATTAGATGATTTACTAAAGCTGTTCTTTTAGTAATTACATCACCTAATAATACTTTGAAGTTTGGGTGACAGACGGACTGAAGTCTCCTCGTTCTGCTCGTGTGTTCTTGTTTCTACAGAGAATTAAAGGTGAAAGAACCACTTAAATCTCTTGGATTAAAACAGAATGCTAATATCCATCATAAGGAAGTGTATCATGTGTTAAAGAGGACAGTGTGCGCTCATATAGCATTTGTAGTCCGCACATAATCAGTTTCCTTTTTTATCCCTTTACAGAAATGTGATGACATTTACCGTCATGCGTTTATAACTTCATGAAACTCAGATGTCGTGAAGTAAAAGCACAGACCGTGTGGTCAAAATCACCTCACCTCTTCCATTGACTAAATATTATAATTAATCTCATGTAACTGAGATGTTTATACTATTTCACCAAAAACCGAACAAAACATAAACACCTCCAAGGGGGAAAAACTATAAAGTGGACTAAACAGGACATGAAAACTTAAACGACATAGAATAGACAACGACGCGACACACGACAGCAAACACAAGGGGATTAAATAGGGACAGGAGGAAGAGTAATCGAATCGAAACAGCTGGAACAAATAGAACTAATGACAAGGAAACAAGACCGGGTAACAGAGACAAGACAAGACACGGACGCGCATCGCTGCATGTTCACACAAACACAAAGACAGTGAAACCGAAACTGACGTGACAGAACAATGATGATCAATGGCACACATCATACAGATCAAAATATAATTAATCAAAATTCCTGCTGAACCACAGAACTTTTGTTCGCCAAACAATCTTCAAGATCAATAAATGAATCAATCCCAAATGAGTCAATCCCAAATGAATCAATCCCAAATGAGTCAATCCCAAATGAGTCAATCCCAAATGAATCAATCCCAAATGAGTCAATCCCAAATGAATCAATCCCAAATGAGTCAATCCCAAATGAGTCAAACAAGAACCCAGTGGATAAATGTTATTCGGATCATAGACATTCCAAGAACATTCCTTTAGGATATTTTTCTGACCTGCTGTTATTTTTGGCATAAAACAAGTCAAATCTCCTTTATTTCACTGTGCTTTAAATATTAACATTCATGCGTTTATCAGACGCTTCCCTGGGAATCAAACCCATGACCTTGATGTTGCAAGCGCTGCTCTCCACTGATAGACACACAGGAAAGCACAAGGAAGTAACAGAATAAATGAGGCAAACATTCATCAACTATTGAATTAAATAACTGAATCTATCAAGACACTGACAGCATCCTTCAGCTCAGTGCAGTTCTCTGAGTCGAATCATTCTGAACGAGTTCAGCTGAAGTGGCTCAAGTCATTTCAACGCTGATTCAGCTCAATAGCACTGAAAACCAGCTTCTGTCATGGTTTGAGTGAGATCTCAGATTACTCTGGTTCTTCTTTACTTAGCATGTGTGAGTAATGAACTCACTGACCGGTGGAGAGAGAGTTTTACACTGAGAGGATTGTTTCTGTGAGTCAGCTGCTCACCGGCTCCTTCAGACAAAAGGACTAACAGGACAACATTTCACAACGTTCTTCACATTGTTTAACTTGGTGAGTGATGGAAAGACGCGAGAGCAGTTCCAGTCCGTAGAAGAGGACAATAGACAACTTTAACAACCTGTCTTCCACCCCTACTGGTGCAAAAGGGAACTGCAAGTCCAAAATTAACTTTCTTTTTGTAATATATTTGTCCATCAGAGAGATAAACCTCTGCCGTGACCCTGGACTGACACACCTCCACTCTGAATGATACACACCACACTGCCCTCTCTTATATCTGAACGCACGGGCACACGGGCAGATGTACCAATCAACCTTGCCAATTTCATTGCCCTTTTCTATGACATCAGAGTCACAAATAATGTCAGTGTAACTGAGATGATGAATCCATTTTGGTCTCTTCCTTGTTAAAAAAGCTGTTACAAACAGAATGTTCACATTACAGATTCAGTTCTTTGCCCAGCTAGTAGAGAGAAAGAGAGAGGTTGTGAAAGTTGTCCACTGTCTCCCTCTACTGAATGAAACTGGTTTCTCTATCTCTATCTCGCTGTTGAGTGTTGATGATCTTACATTTGTCCTTTTTGTAGTGAAAGACGCTGGAGTTGGTCTGGTGGGGCTCATCGAGGCTCTCAGTGTGGACGACGTGAAGATCAGTTCCTCTCTGTTGAGAGCAGGATTATAAAGATCATGACTGAGGAGACGCAGACACACAGATTGGCGCTGGTCGATAGGGGGCGCCACCTCCTCTAGAACAAGGATACTTCAACCCATGACTTGAATGATAAAAATACTTTTTTTCAGACCCTCCTCACTTTTGATTTGAGTGAATCAGTTTTGTTTTGATGTATTTTGGTCCATGTAACTGGACCATTCTTGAGTTTGAAGTAGCTGCAATATCTCTTCTGGGATGAAAGTAAATTTTTTATTTTCTTTATATTAAAAATAATTTCACAAGAAGTTCAAATGACAGAGTCTGTCAAGACTGCTTTCAGGTGGCCTAACATTGAACTTACATTTATGATTTTATCCATGGAACATATTGAATCAGTTCTTGCTCTCCGTGAGTTAAACAGCAATGCTCTCCTGATTGAGCTGCAGGAAAGCTATAGGAAACTAGAGTACATGAAGCTCAGATACATATTCTTCACTGCTGAATATCTGTGCTTCAGCATTATTACACAACAAATCATATTTCTTCTGTCTTCTGTCAGGAAAAACATTAAAGACCCTCTGTAGTCAATAATGTGATTTCTTTACACTCATCTTTAATCACAAAATAGACATATTTAAGCATTTGTTTCTGTGAAAAACATAGATAACGGTAATTAATATGATTAAACTATTGATTGACTATGTATCACACAGCTAATAACGCGTTAGCTGTGGTAATAGACTGAGATTCTCTTGAGATTCCCCTGCTTTACAGCAAAGTTAATGAAATACATATTAAATCCCGCCCACACGGTGATGTGTGTGTTTGCGAAATGTCTGTCTGCAACCGAGTGAATTACCCATGACGAACCAAAGGTATGAAGAAGCACAGCTATAGGCCCTATGGCCCATGGTGGTTAGACAAGCAGAGGGTGTGTGGAGGAGACCCAAAGAAGAAGAGCGGAGGGTTCGAGAAGGAATATAGGGCTGTTAGAGATCTGAAAGGTAAGGTGGAGAGAGGTTATGAAGAGATTTGTAAGTGAGGAGAAGAATTTTAAAATCAATCCGAAATTTGATAAGAAGCCAATGTAGCTGTTGAAGCGATGGGGTAATGTGGTGTATAGATGGAGTCCGGGTTATAATACGAGCAGCAGAATTCTGAATCCATTGGAGTTTATGAAGAGATTTGTGTGATAAGCCAATTAAGAGAGAGTTACAGTAGTCAATGCGAGAGGAGACAAGCGAGTGAACAAGAATAGCAGAACTGCGTGGAGTGAGAAATGGATGGAGATGAGCAATATTGCAGAGATGAAAATAACAAGACTTGGTTATATTATTAATGTGAGCTTTAAAAGAAATGGTGCTCTCAAAGATTACACCCAAGTTCCTGACCTGGCGGGAAGGGAAAATGGAAGAACCATCAATGGGTAAAGAAAAACTGCAAGACCTTGAGAGAATTGAATTTGTGCCAATAAGGAGTACTTCAGTCTTACTGCCATTAAGTTTGAGAAATTTGGCAGAAAACCAAACTCTTAATTCGTGATACAGTTGGTAAGACAGGCAGGTGGAAAAGTGGACTCAGGCTTTGCGGAAACTGGAAACTGGAAAGCTGCGTATCATCAGCGTAACAGTGGAATTTAATACCATATTTGGAGAAAATATTACCAAGAGGGAGAAGGTAGATAAGGTAGATAGGTAGGAACAATAAGGGACAAAGGACAGAACCTTGGGGGACACCACAGCTAACAGAAGAAGGTGGGGATTGACATTTTTTTTGGTTGTACAAACTGTGTACAGTTTGAAAGACCTGCACTCCAGAGAGTCCTGACCTGCACTTCCTGACCTGCACTCCATCTACAACAAACGTTGCTTGAATAGGGCCTGGAAGATTAGGAAAGACATCAACCACCCCAATAATGGTCTGTTCTCTGCTACGGTCAGGGAAACGTTTCCGCTCCCTGAGGGTGAACACAGAGAGAATGAGGAGGAGCTTCTTTCCACAAGCGATACAGACCCTCAACCAGAACTTTCCGGCATAACAACAAATACACACACACACACACACACACATGAGATGTATGTAGTATATGAATGTAGTATATGAATGTACATTAAACATTATGTGCAAACGTGTATACAATCTATATACACACCCGTAGTACTTATTGAACAGACTGTATTTATTTATATACATTCCTCCTCACTATTTATAAACACTGAAAATAAATGTACATAATTGTATATTGTATCATAGTATCTACGGCACTATGTATACACTGAGTATCCTGCAACCTGTACATTTCTCCCTCCCTCTGTACAACCCCCTTCCTTAAAACAAACTCTTGGTCAGGTGTCAAAGCATTTCACTACATGTTGTACTGTGTATGATTTGTATGTGACAAATAAAACTTGAACTTGAACTTGAAAGACATGAAGTGAACCAGGTGTGAGGAATACCAGTGATACCAGTAGCAGACAGACGGTTCAGCAGAATATTATTGTCTAATGTCTAATAATGTCTAATGTCGTTTAATTTGCACATGTAATAGTTGAATAATTGCTTATTTATTTGAAAGCATTGAATCTCAACCGAAACACATTCAATTCTGAGCATTTTAAACTGATTATTGACTGAAACTATTTTAACATAACTATTTTAACCACTGAAATTGTTCATTTCATGATTAATTTCACTGAAATTGTGTTTTATTGATCTTGTAATTGATATATTGATAAAATGAGTGAATCGTAACACATCTACTAATTATGTGAGACTTTTTGTACATGTGGATGTTAGTAGGAGGATTTATAAGTGTGTGTGTGTCTGTGGTTGAATCTGACACAGAGACACTGAAGAGTTTACAGGATGTTCAGGATGAATATTAAATCCAGCATAGAGGGGTTCAGTGAATGTGTGTAAGTGTGTGAGTGTGTGTGTGTCAGAGACTCTGTAGAAGGACAGAGTGCCAGCCGAAACATCCACAAACACTCTTAGAGGATGAACGGACAGCAGGAATATCAGCAAATTTCTTATTGTGATGAACAAAGCAACTATTGTAAAGGCAGTGCAAAATCCAGGATTTTTCACCCCATCCAAACAAACAATCACCCCATCCTTTCCTGCTGATTCCTTCATATGTCACTGAAATATAAGCACATCCACTAACATTGCCTTCCTGTTCTCATCTGACAGGATGAGTTGAGTGTGTACTGTGTTTGGATCCAGTGTGAGATCACAGGCATCTGAACACAAGAAGAGAGAAAAAAACTATAACAAAAAAACAGTCAGTACATGAGTGTGAATTAGTGAGTGTGAGTTGTGTGTATAAAAGTGCGAGTGTATGAGAGTGTTATGTCATTATGTGGCTGTGGCTAGCGAGGCATGGCCTGGATGCTGCTGCAGGCAGAGGAGTCTGGGAGAGTTCATGGTTAAGGAACACACCTTTGATGAACAAGATCTAACAGGTGTTCTCATTTTGCAGTGAGTCAAGAGACAGGTCAAGAGCATATGAGCTGCCTCGGGGGTGTCTGGAGCTCAACCAGTCTGAACCACGCAGAAGACTGATTGTGTAAACTGAAATGTTTGGTAAACACTTTTTTTGCATAAAAGCATAAAAAGAGATGGCAAGAGGTATGGACACAACCATCACAACCTCAGACTATAGACTATGGTCAAAACTTTAGAAAGTAAGTGGTTTGTTGTGGTTAATTTGACTACATTACAGAGAGAAGTGGTTAAAACAGCATTCCTCATATAAAATTGTTTTCAAAATTTAGCACAAGGTTGTCTTACAATACATTTTATTTGTTATGATATCTTTAATTATGTGTTGATTCAATAATTCTGGTGGCATTTTACCCCCAATGTTGCTTAAATGAATGCTCAAGTTTAATGCTCACAATGCAAGGCAAGCAAATTACATGTGCCTGACCCATTTTGAATGCATTCAGTATGGGATCTGATAATTTCAAATGGGGTGGAGGTTAGACTAGTCATCCCTTAAATCAAATGTGAAACAACACGTTACTTTATAAATCGAAATTTAAATTTTATTACAAAAATTAGATTTCTAACATTAAAGTATCCAATTCCAGAAATGGAACTGATTTTTTTCCTATTATTTAATAGGAGCAAAAAGTTTTACATCTAATAACTAGACTACTGCCTAACACTCGATGGCTGCTCTGTCAAGTCTTTGTCGTCAGTTAGAAACCTGTGTTTGCTCTTTGATGCCAATTATTTCAGTTGAAAACCATGTTTCTAGCATCTACAAAACCGCATTTTTCCACTTTAACAATATATCTAAATTACAACATATACTCTCAATGATAAATGTGGAAAAGTGAGTTGATGTGTTCATGAGCTCAAGGCTAGATGATTGTAATATTCTACTGGCTTGATGTACATATAGACTTTGATCATCATTCTGAATCTCATCCAGTCAAAATGCCTTTTATAAAGAAGCATAAAGGCACAAAAAAGACAATAAAATTGTCTAAAAATAAAAGATGCTCTGTTCTTTCTTTTGATACATCATACAACAAAATATTCTGAGGAACATGAATATTATCAAAAATATTGGTGCTGACACGCTGGTGGGGAAACAGTCTGTGTAAATATATTTAAATGCCACTACCGAAGCAGCTTCCGAAAAAATGTCCATATTGTAGCCTTAAAAGGTTTGTGTAATAAATTCTAGGTGAATCAAAATATTTTTTTCTGAAGTTACTTTTTGCAGTGTTTTTCAGTTATTTGTCATTAACACAATTACATTTCTCAGCACATTTCGAGATCACTTTCATAAGCAGCACACATGGATTTATTAGCATATGAAATGCTACATGGGGGTGTGATTACAATAAATACTGAGCAGACGCATGAAAAATTGTACCTCTCAATGGTTTCATACTGATTACACAGAGAGTATTTGTTTTTGATGTGAATTAATTTAAAAGAAGACACTTCTTTCTACAGACATATCTCTCATGTCATTTTAGCAAGTATTTGCTAAGTTCAGTATTTGCACTTTCAGGCGCTTTTCAGAATGGACTTCTGAAAAGGCACGTAAAAGTGCAAAACACGGAACACTAGGAGACACAGCCACACACTCGGACAACATCCACCACGTAACATCAAAGACGGACAAAGTCCAGGGAAACACGATTGGACAGGATTTTGACAGGATTGGAAACTGCTGATAAGACTAACAGGCTAAGTGATTAACGAGACAGGTGAAACAAGGGCACGGAAGGATACACAGACCGGAACCGGAAGTGAACAACAAGACGAGACTTACACACATTTCTGTGAGTCATCACACTAATTAACACTCTTTTTTGCAGTTGATCACAGCAGGAATCAGTCTTCTTCTACCCTCATCTGATGTGTTGTATTTCTTGAGGTCCAGCTCATCCAGCACCTCCTCTGACATCTGAAGCATGTAGGCGATTGTTGAGCAGTGAGCAGGAGAGAGTTTCTTCTCTGAGTGTTTGTCTGATTTCACAAACTCCTGAATCTCTCTGGACAGAGTCTGATCTTTGACTTCCAGCAGACAGAGGAACAGATTGATGGATCTTTCAGTGGAGAGTTCATGTCCATCTCTGATCTTCTCTTTAATGTACTGTGTGGTTCTCCTGATGCTCTCTGAGCTGTTCTCTGTGTGTGTCAGTAGATCCTGTAAGAGTCTCTGATTGGATTCCAGTGAGATTCCCAGCAGGAACCGCAGGAACAGATCCAGCTGTCCATTCTCACTAGTAAGTGCTTCATCTACTGCTCCTCTAAGTAAATTATGTACTGCAGCAATGGTTTGATTCACATGGTAGTAAAACACATGGAAAGCAGCGAGAAACTCCTGAATGCTCAGATGAATGAAGCAGAAGACTTATGCGTAGTCTCATGAATCACAGATTCTTCCTTAAAGGTCTGATGTATCAGAATATACTGAGGCATCAGTGACGTCTATGCCGCTCTCAATCAGGTCCTCCTCATAGAACATCACATCTCCTTCATCAGCTGTTTGAAAGCCACTTCAGCAAGTTTCACAATCACTTCTCTGCTGGACTGCAGGAGTTTCTCTGGATTCAGAGACAGAATTATGGCAAGGCACAGATTTGGCCAAGGTTACAAAAAAATTCTGCTGTACTTAAGGTTCCTAAGAGCACAGTGGCCTTAATAATCCTTAAATGGAAGACGTTTGGCACGACCAGAACCCTTCCTAGAGCTGGCCATCTGGCCAAACTGAGAGAGAGATAAAGCAGATCCCAAAGATCACTGTGGCTGAGCTCCAGAGATGCAGTCGGGAGATGGGATAAAGTTATAGAAAGTCAACCATCACTGCAGCTCAACCAGACGGGCTGTGGGGGATGTTGGTCAGCTGCAGGGACAGGACGACTGGTTACAATCAAGGGAAAGATGAATGCGGCCAAGTACAGGGATATACTGGACGAAAACCTACTCCAGAGTGCTCAGGATCTCAGACTGGGCCTAAGGTTTACCTTCCAACAAGACAATAACCCGAAGCACACAGCTAAAATAACGAAGGAGTGGCTTCACAACAACTCCGTGACTGTTCTTGAATGGCCCAACCAGAGCCCTGACCTAAGAGCCTAAACCCAATTGAGCATCTCTGGAGAGACCTAAAAATAGCTGTACCCCAATGTTTACCATCCAACCTGACAGAACTGGAGAGGATCTGCAAGGAGGAACGGCAGACAATCCCCAAATCCAGGTATGAAAAACTTGTTGCAGCCTTCCCAAAAAGACTCCATATTAGGAGCAAAAGCTCCTTCTACTAAATACTGAGCAAAGGCTCTGAATACTTTGGACTAAGAGATATTTCAGTTTTCCTTTTTTAATAAATCTGCAAAAATGTCAACAATTCTGTGTTTTTCTGTGAATATGGGGGGTGTGTGTATTAATGAGGAAAAAAAATAACTTGACTGATTTTAGCAAAATGGCTGCAATATAACAAAGAGTGAAAAATTGAAGGGAGTCTGAATACTTTCCGTACCCACTGTACATTTATATACATATTTCAAACATCACATCTTCTATTAGTTTATTTTTAAAGTTATTTTTGAACTTTTAAAAACAATTACTATTTAATTTTCAAAAATTAAAAACAAAGTATCCTATGGCTAAAGAAGTATATTCACACACACATACATTATTCAGAATGAGGTTCCTTAAATGCATGCAAATTGCACTTATTTAATTTATTAATGCAAGCATTATTTAAAAAACAAATATGAAAACATGTACAGTTAGCTGGTTATTATTGCAATATAAAGCGTTTATGGGTGATACAAGATTCATTTGCTCTGAACACCTGTACATAATGTATATGCCAACCACTTAAATAAAGCAATTTAACTGGTCATTTGTCCTCTTTTGTGATGTTTTGTGTCAATAAAGCTTGTATTTCTAGAAATCTTCTCCCGTCAGTTTATTCACTGAGGAAACACAGAGTGAGCTGATATCTTCCAGCAGGGACGTCACTATGGGCCTCATCATTAGAGGGTCAAGTCCTGAATTATTTTAATCTAGTTCTGCACAGTCGTCTGAGAGACAATAGCAAATAAAAAGAACAAATAAAATAAAAAAAATCTTTGAAACAAAAGTGTTGCTGTATGCATTTTATTTCTATTAAACTTTAGTAGCAAAATGTATAGCTATCATAAAAACAGTGGCATAGGTCAGACCATTATTCATCTGTTTTGGCCCCCCTAAAAAGGGGCATCAGTGTGCACAGAAATAACTATTTCTACAACTATTTCTTTTTTACTTGGCCAGGCATGAACACTTTTGGCAGTCCACAACCATTCAACTAAGGGTCTTATATCACGAGTTTCCCTTCAAGATGTTTGTGATGTAGCAGACTGTTCCTCTAAACACATATTTTTTAAGTTTTACACCTGGATCTAGATTCCACTTCTGGGGCCCGAGTGTTTTCGTTTGGGGGGCAATCACATCTGACATACACTGGTCCCTATAGCAGCGTTGGTATCGTACTTCCATAGCTCTTTGTAGCGGAAATTCTCTTGAAAGGGATCATCTCTGCCAACAGTGTCTACTTCAGAGACTTTTAGCTGCCAGTTGTTTGGCATGGCATCCATTTATAGATTCCTGGTTGATGACGTCACCCACTCTGATATCCTCTCACACGATTGGTTGGATTGCATGTGGTGGCAGTTGTCCACGAGGAGACTATACTACTGTATTACTTTTATTTTGTGATTGTGAATTTTAGCGTTAAAAGTTGTTTGAATGTTTACCTGTTCCCGCCTCCTTCCCCCATACCAGAGTGAATGTGCAAATACAATCAACATCTATGTGCAACTTGCACGTTTTACAACTGTACTCCATTTCATCTGTACCCAGACTACCATAGGATTTAAACCTGTGTTTGTTGTTATATCTGACACAGAGACAGTTCAGACTCAAAAACTTCAAATCCAGCATAGAGGGGTTCAGTGAATGTGGTGTTGAATGTGTGTAAGTGTGTGAGTGTGTGTGTGTGTCAGAGACACTGTAGAAGGAAAGCGTGCCAGCCGACACGTCCAGATACACTCCTACTCTCTTGGATTTTGGTACATGGGTCATTATGTTTTTAGTCACATTATTGTGCAAGACAACAAAGCCATTCCTACTACAGAAAAGACTCCAGGATTTGTCATTGTATCCAAACTTACAGACAGTCCCTTCTTTCCTGCTGATTCCTTCATATGCCACTGCTACACGAGCCCAAGATCCCCATTCAACTGCCCAGTAACAGCGGCCGGTCAGCTGCTCTCGACACAGAACCTGAGGATTATCAACAAATCTCTCTGGATGATCAGGATACGATTGATGATCTTTCACATATTTGATCTTCCTGTTCCCTTCAGACAAGATGAGTTGAGTGTGTGTTGCGTTTGGATTCAGTGTGAGATTACAGGCATCTGAAAACGAGATGAAATATAAATGTTTTATTAATCTCATATGTTTCTATTAAATGTGTAAGAGTGTATAAGAGGAAGAAGCTACATTTTTGTAGTCCTTGTTTGATCCTGAAGGGCCCTCTATCATCCAAACTAAAAACACACAAACATACAGAGTAGTTTCACTGACACGAAGAGTCAATAATCATATTTATTTGTTTAATGCTTTCTCAACAAAGATCATTTCAAAGCAACTTCACAGAGCCTTACGTTGATTAGTTAAATCAGGTATGTTTGATTACGGAGAGATCTAAAATGTATTTGTGGAAATCTATAAATTGAAAACACTTCTGGCCAACATTGCACTAAACTGTAATAAAGAATGTGGTACAAATACATTTTGTAAGTTAATATAATGATTGAAATAACACATAAGGAGACTAGATATATCCAAAGAAGAAATTATAAAAGCAATTTTGGTTAAAAGCAGCAACTTCAACCAGTGTTTGTCATACTTGAGTATCTGCAGTGAGCAGTTTGGATCCTTCAGTTTGTCAGAGAGCAGCTTGACTCCTGAATCTCCTGGGTGATTGTAGCTCAGATCCAGTTCTCTCAGGTGTGAGGGGTTTGAACTCAGAGCTGAAGACACAAAACCACAGCCTTCCTCTGTCACCATACAGCCTGACAACCTACAGACACACACAGTCAGATCATATAAAGCAGGGGTGTCCACCCTTTTTTGGATTGTGAGCTACTTATAAAATGATTAAGTCAAAATGATAAACTTAGTATTAAAATACAAACCATATATTGTTATGAACACATGACAATAATTAAATTGTTGAATATTTACATGCAGAACATATTTTGGACAGTCCAAAAATGCCACAAAACTTTTCCCAATTCCATTTTTTTAAAGTACACCTCCCATTCCATATGAAAGTTATTCAATGTCAGTCGTGTCTTTGTCTACTTTCCGTTTCCTCCTGTGATCTTCCCTGTATATTTCCACTCACCTGTCACGTCAATCAGTCACCTTGTTAGTCTTGTCAGCTGTGTCTTAGTCCCTCATTCAATTTTTTTATATTTATTCCTCGTGTTTGCCTTCAGTCTTTTGCATATGTTGTTGCAGTATGCAAGTGTTACCCCTTGTTCATGGTCCGAGTACTTACACAAGAGGTATAGTGTTTTTGTTCTAGATTTTTGCACATGATGTGCTGTTTTGTGTATTTTAGCTTTGTGTATAAGTGTTTTTTTGTGTGTATAAGTGTTTTTGATTTACATTCACATTTTTTATTAAAGTTTGTGCTTCCTTCATCTCCCCCAGCTATGGTGTCAGAAAATCCTAATCCTTGCCTGGCAGACCCACTACCCGGAGCACCTGCAACACCTGTTAGTCATCTGGCAGCTCCAGTGAGCCTTCAAACTGAGTGCCCACCCGAGAAGTAGGCATCAATGATTAGATGATCAATGATCTATGATCAATGATGCCGGCAGCAATGTCAACCTGTAGCCTATGACTGGTTGCTCATGGAAGCCAAGCGGGGCTGAGAGTGGTTATTTTCCTGGATGGGAGACTGATTGCTGCTGGAAGTGGTGTTAGGAGGCCAGCAGGGGGTGCTAACTTTCTGGTCTATGTGAGTTCTACCGCCCCAGTATAGTGACAGGGACACTGTACTGAAATGAGCACCGTCATTCGGATGAGACGTTAAACCGAGGTCCTGACTCTCTGTGCTCATTAAAAATCCCAGGATGTCTTTCGCAAGAGTAGGGGTGTAACCCCGGCATCCTGGCCAAATTTGTCCATCATGGCTTCCTAACCATCCCCATTCTCTGATTGGCTTCATCACTCTGTCTCCTCTCCACCAATAAGCTGGTTTGTGGTGAGCGTTCTGGCGCAATATGGCTGCCGTCGCATCATCCAGGTGGATGCTGCACTCTAGTGGCGGTTGAGGAGATTCCCCCTTCCACGTAAAGCGACTTTGAGAGACTTTGATAAAGCGCTATATAAATGTAATGAATTATTAATTTATTATTATTATCAGACGTTTTGGCCACTGCTCTGTTATGTCTTTGAGAGAGCTGTACACAACAGCTGAAAGATTTCAGCCAGCCTCAAAAGCCTCTCCAGAGCTCTGTCTTGAGCCCGAACTTTCACAACACTCTCCAAGGGCTGTGGGGCTATAAGGCCTTGGCTGAGGAGTATCGAAAGGAATGAGACCACAGAGGCTGAGCCATCTAGGTCTCCGGATCTTTTGGCACCACACTGAGCTCCTGATATTTCATGTTCTTTGTTCTATTGTTTTGTTTTGTATCCCCCTCACTCCTTCCCTGCCTCCCTTTACTGTTGTTCCATTTCAAAATTCCATCCAAAATCTGTTTAACAGATCCCTGAGCCTCCGTGTTCGATGTATTGGGCACTCATGATATATAGACACACACATTAACAGACTGATTATTTACAACAACAGAGCAGTAAACCGGGTTGGTTTAAAACTATGATGGAACCCTAACCTTAAAATAACCATTTATCAACATTAATAAATCAATGTGAAAGTCAAACCTTAGTATCTGCAGTTGACAGTTTGGGCTTTTCAGTCCATCAGAGAGCAGCTTCACTCCTGAATCCCCCAAATCATTGTTACTCAGATCCAGCTCTCTCAGCACACAGTTTGAGGATTGAAAAACTGATGACAAACTCTCACAACACTGACCAGTGAGATTACAGCCAACAAGGCTGAAAGATAGGAGATGTATATTTTTAACATATTAATGGTATCAGTTTTATTATAAAAATACATTTAAAAAAAAAGCAAAATATACTTAATATGATAAATGTTATCACAACAATTCAGAAACTCTTCACTCTAATACAAATATTAAATACTCACAGGGCTTTTGTGTAGTTGATCACAGCTGGTATCAGTCTTCTTCTACCCTCATCTGATGTGTTGTATTTCTTGAGGTCCAGCTCATCCAGCACCTCCTCTGACATCTGAAGCATGTAGGCGATTGTTGAGCAGTGAGCAGGAGAAAGTTTCTTCTCAGAGTGTTTGTCTGATTTCACAAACTCCTGAATCTCTCTGGACAGAGTCTGATCTTTGACTTCCAGCAGACAGAGGAACAGATTGATGGATCTTTCAGTGGAGAGTTCATGTCCATCTCTGATCTTCTCTTTAATGTACTGTGTGGTTCTCCTGATGCTCTCTGAGCTGTTCTCTGTGTGTGTCAGTAGATCCTGTAAGAGTCTCTGATTGGACTCCAGTGAAACACCCAGCAGGAACCGCAGGAACAGATCCAGCTGTCCATTCTCACTAGTGAGGGATTTATCTACTGCATCTCTGTGCAGATTATGTTTCACATCACAAAACTGCAATGCGTCAAGATTTTTCATTACATAATAGTAAAAAACATAAAAAGCAGCAAGAAACTCCTGAACGCTCAGATGAATGAAGCTGTAGACTTTCCTCTGATGAATCACAGATTCCTCCTTAAAGATCTCAGTGCAAATCCCAGAATACACTGAGGCATCAGTGACGTCTATGCCGCTCTCAATCAGGTCCTCCTCATAGAACATCACATTGCCCTTCATCAGCTGTTTGAAAGCCACTTCAGCAAGTTTCACAATCACTTCTCTGTTGGACTGCAGGAGTTTCTCTGGATCTTTCTCTTCATACTTCTGATTCCTCATGTTGATCTGAATCAGCAGGAAGTGGATGTACATTTCAGTCAGAGTTTGAGGGATTTCTGCACTCAGATCTTCTTTCAGGAGCTTTTGAAGCACAGTGGATGAGATCCAGCAGAAGACGGGTATGTGGCACATGATGTGGAGGCTTCTTGCTCTTCTGATGTGTGAGATGATTCTGCTGGCTTGATGCTCATCACTGATTCTCTTCCTGAAATATTCCTCCTTCTGAGGCTCATTGAATCCCTGAATCTCTGTCAGACGGTTGATGTATTTGGAGGGGATCTGATTGGCTGCTGCTGGTCTGGAGGTGATCCAGATGAGAGCAGAGGGAAGCAGATCTCCTTTCATGAGGTTTGACATCAACACACTCACTGATGAAGTCTCAGTCACATCAGAAACTTTCTGATCATCTGAAAACATCAGTGTGATTCTGCTTTCATCCAGACCATCAAAGATGAACACAACTTTACACTGCTCATAAATCTTTGAGTCCAGATCTTGAAGTTCAGGATGAAAGTCCAGCAGAAGTTTGTGAAGACTGTACTGATGATCTCGGATCAAGTTCAGCTCTCGAAATGGAAGCACAAACATGAAATCTACATCTTGATTGGCTTTTCCCTCGGCCCAGTCCAGAATGAACTTCTGCACAGAGACGGTTTTCCCGATTCCAGCGATGCCTTTAGTAAGAACAGTCTTGATTTGATCTTTCTCCTCACATCCTGGTTCAGGTGAGGATTTAAAGATGTCATTGCAGTAGATTGGAGTGTCTTGTGAATGTTGTGTTCTGGCTGTTTTCTCCATCTGTAAAACCTCATGTTCTTCATTCACTCCTTTTCTCTCTCCCTCTATGATGTAGAGTTGTGTGTAGATCCTGTTCAGGAGCGTATTATTCTCTTGGAGTTTCAGTCCCTCAGATAATCTCTTATACTTGTTCTTCATGCTGGTTTTGTGCTGGTTTTTGATTGTCTGCATTTTTTCATTCACCGGTTGAGAAGAATCCTGGTCTCCAGTCTGATCATCTCTGTCCACTCTGCTGAAAAAAGAGAACAGATTTTAAAAGTATGAAAATAAAAGCATTTACAGTAATCTCTTGAGATAGAAGCATTCCGAAACACGAGTATTCCGAGGTATGAGCAAGCCTTTGAGCTGTTAGTTAATATTTGAGATACGAGCACGCTTATAGATGCCGACGCTAGTGGTGGAGCTCTCGGAGCATCTCAAGCCACCTCATTCCTTCATGTGTTCGTCGACTAAAATAACTAAAATAAAACAACAGTCAAGGGAAAATCGAGTGCGCACATGTGGGGAATGTGTGCATTGCATTCAGAAGAGATTTAATGCACGCGAGAGGGATTTAAATGAGCTCATGGGCTCCTGTTTTTTGTTATCCCTCCTTTCTCCACAAAAAAAACCCCCAGAAGATTTTATATTTAAAATGACGTTTTAGTCTTACATTTAACCCTTTGACACGTATGATCGCACCGGTGTTGAGTGGCGATGGCTGGCGCTGATCCAGAGACGGACGCGCTCAGAGCTGCTCATCTATCAACTATTCAGTGTTTTCAACCATGTACCTTTATTGCAGGTTTCAGACGGTTAAATACTCATAAGTACGTGCAAAACAGTGCATTTATAGTTTGAAAAATAAACTATAAATATAATTATTCAATTATAAATTGACTAGTTGTTTTATTCATATCAGATATGCATTGCATAGGTAATTTTCATGAATTAATAATAATTTTGGGAGAAGTGACATTTACGTGTTATAAATCAGACAGAATAGATTCTCTAAACTGCTGCACACTAACACGCAGAACCTTTCACACACACATGAAGTTAAGAACTCAATTAAAAACTTGTTTTATTTCATATCACAGGAATCCTTATATACTATAATTTTGTCTGTGTGTGTGTCTCTATAGCAATTCAAAACATGTTTTTCCATTGTTATTAGCACTAATAAGGGAGTTTTTTTAAGAGGGCCCTAACGGGTTAATAGTTTTTCTAAAAAAAAAAAAAACAGTTTGAACGAATTATGCTGGCATCTCAAATTTATTACTGTAATTATAAGTGTATAGGGTCCAGGAGCAAAATCTATAAGATGTTTAAGGAAGAAGCCAAAACCACCTCCTCAATCTGACACCAGACATTCCATTAGCCAACAAGATTCTTATATCTGGACATTGGAATCACAGTTAATTTTCCATCACTGAACTTTTGTCCACAGGTGTCAGGTGAAATCAGAAATCTTAATTCATCTCTCTGTGTGCATTCAGTGCATTTCTAAGTACACAGTACAACTCATCTGCAAGTTTCAATAGCCCACTAAAAGGGTCTCGTGACTTTCCTGTGTGTCTAACTGTAGAGTGTGGTGACCATGGGTTCGATTCCCAGGGAAAGCAAGAACTGATTAGGATATCAATGTGTTTAAATATGAACACATCACACCAGTCCTTAGGTCCTTGCACTGGCTTCCAGTTACATTTAGAATTGATTTTAAAGTACTGTTACTTGTTTATAAATCACTCAATGGCCTAGGACCTCAATACATTGCAGATATGCTCATAGAATATAAACCTAACAGATCACTAAGATCATCAGGATCAAGTCACTTAGTAATACCCAGGGTTCACTCAAAGCAAGGAGAGTCTGCTTTTAGCTGTTACGCCAGCCGCAGCTGGAACCAGCTTCCAGAAGAGATCAGGTGTGCTCCAACAGTAGCCACATTCAAATCAAGACTCAAAACACATCTTTTTACCTATGCATTTGCAGATTGAGCACTGTGCTATGTCCGAACTGTTTGCATTTTATTTTATACGTATTATCTTTTTATTCTTTTAATCATTTTTAATGGTTTATTTTTATCATTCTTCTTTATGTAAAGCACTTTGAATTACCATTGTGTATGAAATGTGCTATACAAATAAACTTGCCTTGCCTTGCCTTGCCTTGCCTATTGAATGCAATGTCATTTTGTATAAAACCATTTGGAAAGTGCATAAATGTAAATTTAAAATGTAAATAAAGCAAGCAGTTACATTAATTCAGAAATTAACCCCATCAGATCTTAGTGTCAGGGTTCTGTCACCTCAGTTTGGGTTTGTAGTGTGTTGGTTGACACAGTTCTGACACTGCCCCTTTGTGTCTTGTCATTGTGTAACCCCGCCCATCTTGTTCCCTCGTTTCCCTCAATTTATCCCAGCTGTTTCTGCTCATTACCTTTCCTCATATGCTCCCTATTTTATCCCGGTGTGTTTGCTGCCCTGTGTCGTGTCGTTGTCTTGCATGCCTGTGGCTCCTGTGTGTAGTGTTCCGATATTCCGGTTTGTTTATGTTCCTTGAGTGTTTTGTTATTATGTTTAAGTTACCGTTTTCCCTCTCGTGGGTGTTTCTTTTGTCTGTCTGTCTGTTTATTTATTTATTTATTGTTAAATAAATCATTATTTTCCCCTGCTCTTGAGTCCTCTGCATCCCATTCCATGACACTTAGGGCATATGATAATTTTTTTAATCAATTTTTTGTTTATCGACAATCCTGGCCATTGGTCTGTACATGCTACGCGTTTATGACATCAGATCAGCACAAGATTATTAAAACTAAAAAATGAAATCTAGAAAACCTAAAAAGTCCTTTATTCTCTAAAGTGAAAATATCCAGGACAGTTGTCAGATGACAGTTAATAGACGTGAACACAAGAACTTGCTTTGTAGTTGCGACAACCAGAAAATGATTGAGAAGATCTGAGAAGAATTTTTTAAAGCTTGAAACTGATTAGCATTCTCTCCCATTAAATGGAAAATTTAAAATTGGATTTATACATTTTTAATTTCACCTTTCGTGATCTGCAAAAGAAAGAAGGTAATACATGACTACTGGACAACATGATTTATCTCACCTGAGGTCAGAGGTCACTGCTTCACTGAATTCAGGAGGACGATGCAGTGAACTGTCACTCTTCAGAGACACGCAACTGAGTTCTGGAGAGGAAGATCTCTGACTCCTGATACTGAGAAAACAGAAATAATTATGCCTTTAGTTCTGTCTGCCATTTAATTCACTATGAGTCAGTCTGTGTAGTCTCTAACACTGGATTATTGTGATTATTCCTCTTGACGATCCTTATAAACACAGAAATAATTCTTCCTTAAGTTCTGTCTGCGGTTTCATTTATTGAGTCAGTCTGTTGTCTCTAACACTGGATTATATCTCACCTGGGGTTAGAGGCAGCCATATTGCGCCAGAACGCTCACCACACACCAGCTTGTTGGTGGAGAGGAGACAGAGTGATGAAGCCAATTAGAGCATGGGGGGGATTAGGAGGCCATGATGGACCAAGACCAATGGGCAAATTTGGGATTTTTAATGACCACAGAGAGTCAGGACCTCGGTTTAACGTCTCATCCGAAAGACGGTGCTTGTTGCAGTACAGTGTCCCCGTCACTATACTGGGGCGTTAGGACCCACACAGACCGCAGGGTGAGCACCCCCTGCTGGCCTCCTAACACCACTTCCAGAAATATTGACTATTTTAATGCAAACACTACAGTGATTGTGTATTTTGTGAGTAGAGTCTGACTATTGATTGTTGGTTCTGGATTATATCTCACCCGGGGTTAGAGGTCACTGGAACATCACTGGATTCAGAAGGATTCATGAATCGGTCACTCTTCAGAGACTCTCTGTTGGGTTCTGAAGATGATTCTATCTGTGTGCTCCCTCTGTTCTCCATAATGAGAGACGAATACATGGCCTGCAAATGAAAACACTAAACACAAATGATAGTGATTGTCAGTGGTGCAAATGATAGTCAGTAGGTGCAAGCCTTTGTAATTGTGACAGAAGGATTGAAGATTGACTAGCGACTATCACTCTCTGGACTCTGACCACGGAATATTAAAATTCCTCTAAATGCAACACAGGTAGCTCACAGCGGCAGGAGACGTAGGTACAAAAGTAAAACTTTATCAAAGATACAAAACGCAAGACAAGAAAATCACCAAACCATTTGATTGTAATGCAATTTATTTGGACACTTCAACAAAATACACAAAATGACCCAAGTAGTGAAGGAGCGGAGGCCTGTCAGCAGGAAATAAATGGGACAATAAGGCCTCCACACCATCCCCTTACACCAGGGGTGGGCAAACTACGGCCCGTTGGGCTTTTTAATCCGGCCCGCCGTATTTGTAGAAGTTATATTTTTAAATAAGGTTTTATTATAATTAAACCTCATTTCCTTCATTTTAACTTTCCCTGTAATGTCCGTGTGATGGAGCACTCCAAAGACACTGACTTGTGTACTGAATCTACTTCACTTTTTCACTTTGCGCTCTTCAGTAAAAATGAGTGGACCGAAGAAAAGTAAAGTAAACAGCGAGTACTGAGTGTTTGATTAAGAGTGGACAGGTAAATATTTTTTCGCTGAAGTGCGATTAAGGGCTGTATATCTGATTTGCCAAGAAACTGTAGTGGTTTTAAAGAAAACAACATCAGTCATCATTTTGCCACAAAACATTGGCTCAACCCATGTGTGTGAACAGACGTCCATCGTCATAAACATCCTCAAAGCCCGTCACAGAGCTGAGTTAACTAGCCGACACCTATTTCTTAGGCTTTCTGGTATGCAAATTTTGGTAGGCTTCAGCGACTGATTTCATTGGTTTATCTGCACCTATCAGGAGCGAGCACACCTGGCGGCGTCGCCATTGGTTGAGCTGTGTGCCTCTTCGCTGTGATTGGTGAATGATTCCCTGTGTTTTCAGGCTGATCTGCTTCTCTCTTACGGCGGGACTGAACACCGCTATCGAAAGGGAACGTCTCCAGTTACTATCGTACCCTCTGTTCTCTGTGAGACCGGATTTAGACATTGCATTAACTGCTGCGTTCACTCTTGACTAGCTATTGTAGCAATTAAATATTTGCTTAGTGATCACCAAAGCTCTTGTTGTAGAAACATTGCACTGCCTCAGAAGTCGATCAGTTTCATGATGAACCTTGAAGTGCAAATGCTGCCTGCGAAGTCCTTGGCGGATGGGGCAGCAAGTCACCTTTTTTGTATTAAACAAATTGTTTGACTAAATTATTGAACGTCTCATTCGTTATGACAATGATTTGCCATCACCTACAGCTAGTTTCAGTCATCTCATCTCTGCGCCTGACAAAATAACAGTCCATCATGCTGAAAGAAAGACACATCAAAATGAAATCATTGATTAATCTTTTCAGAGCTTTTGAAGTATCGAATGTTGATTTTTTTTTTTTGTGGTCGTGATTTTAATGATTCATGGATCTACACTTTTTCGGTTTTCTCTACCCATGAAGAACTGATTTAAAAACTGCACATAAAGTCATGCTGTATTAAAAGCGATGAAATACCCTTAAATCCGACCTTTGCCACCAACATTTCAGTCACATGACGGCTATGGTTCCGTATACAGATTCATTTGATAATGTAATGTTTGCAGCAAGTCTTCTTGTTTTCACTGAAAACCCAGCAATGATAATTTTGTGTTTATGTAATTTATTCTAATTTGCATGACTGTCGTCACACTCACACAACCCTATCATTGTTAGCTTGTCATAGCTGTTATCGGCAGTATTTAAGTTCATGCTACTCTTTCCTTGGTTTGCAGTTACTGTTTATATCAACCCTTGGTTGTGGGTTTATCGCTCTGTTTGGATCATACTATGGATCATTAAAGCCTGTTTGGATTGTAGTCTTCGTCATGCTCGTTTCTACTAGCCCACACGCAAAACATTGTCCTTATTTAAATATGCAGTTGAAATCATGTATTAAAAAGACAAATATCCTCCACAATAAACATAAAATTCCATGATTAATAGAGCACTTATTTAATGTCTGTAGACCAAAGGGGTTTGTGAAACATGTCATTTTAGGGCTTATGCTCAAGGGATTATAATTATATATTTCTGGGATTTCCTACAGTGAATTTATTCTAAATGTATCATTGATTCTAATAAAAATTTACATTGTTTACTTGTTGTTGTTGTGTTTTTTTGGACAGACCACAACAAGATCATTAAAGTAGCCGAGCTCAGCACAGAAGAGGCCATAAACTATAAAAGTCACACTAATCTACCGACACATACAAACACAAGATGATAATTTGGCGTGATATTCAAAGTAAACAAATGAACTTCCCGTTAAGTGTAATATTTGTGGCCGTTTCTGAGTCTCCGTCTTCTCATCAGTGAAGTTTTAACCGTTGATCTAAAGTGTTTCCTGAATGTGAAAAACAGAACACTGGTTCTACCTGCAGAACGTGTTTCAGAGATCACCTGACGCACTGTTGACTCAGACTGCTGTTCAAAGTCCCTTTTTCTTTTGTGTCAGAAGTCATGAAAGCGTGTAGAGCAGGTCAGACACAATAAAGAACTCGTCTTTTCACGCACTTCCATAGACACTGGACATTTCATTGGGTTCTATTGGCTTTTGAAACCACTCACGGATGAAAATATGCACCACTCAAGGGCACAAAATGAAAGACTTTTTAAAAACTTCCTTATTCCATATTCCAGTTCAATGACCTTAGATAATTATAACTGCTGTTTATTGGATGCTGATTATGTTGATTTTTGTGCGCAAAATGTGTATATATATATATATATATATATATATATATATATATATATATATATAAAAACAGTGTTTACTTCCTATTATCTCTCTCTCTCTCTATATATATATATATATATATATATATATATATATATATAAGAAAGTAAACACTGTAAAACTAAGACACAGTAATGGGGTGTTTAAACCGTTGCGAATGCTACAAATGCACACTTCAGATGTTTTAGAAATGAAATGTTTATGAAATGTCAAAAGTTTTTTTTACATGTTTTGCGGAATGCAATATGCTAATTATGCTGTTTGCCATTCTATTACTAATAACAGAAAATTAATTATTGTATTTTTTCATTTGCTTAACAGTTCTAACCATAGGTGGAGGGTTAACCAACTCATAGGTAAGGCTAAGAAGATGAGTTTCTCCTTCAAAAATATTTAAATAAATTTCAATAGATTTTCAAGTTTCAAGCTATGCATCACCTCACAACCTACACATCACAGCATAAATGCTACCCATTAAGTATTTATCAAACTGTCTACGTTCACAAATTACTGTTAATTTTAACAGAAAAGTAAAACTGACAAATTCTGTTATAGACAATGAACCGGAAATCACAATGAAAATCTTATTTACATAACATACATGTTTGTTGTAATGGGAATATTTTTGAGTGTGTAACTCAGAAGTCCCTTACTGCTCAAAACTACAGTTTTTGTTCAGTGTTAACTTAAACGTGTTTGATTGGGCATTGCATTCAAAACATCAAAAGATATGTCTGGTTGGCTACATGCTCAAGACTACAAAAACACATTGTAAATAGAAACCTTTGACACTCCTTAGAGCAGATACACACTGTATCGCTTTCCAAATACGCGCCCGTCTCCCGTGTTCCACGACCTTCACTCTGGATTATCACTTTTGTTTGTTTGTTTTCTGCACTATTATAATAAATTCACTCATTTTCACTTGAATCTGGGTTTTGTGTTTTCCCCCTTCCTCCTATGTCTCTCGCAGTGTTGCCATATTTGCCACTCCTTTTGGTTGCGTCCGACCGGAAAAAAATGCATTGGGCTGGTCGATAAAAATTGGGCTTGTTTTTGATGACAAACCCGCCCAAATTTCCTATATAAATGCATATAAACTTAGGCCAAAACCCACTGGACACTGAAGCTCAAGTCACCATTGGCTAATATTTTTTTTTTTTATTCTAATACAAAAACAATGTAAAATAATACAAAAAGGTTTCAGACACAACAATAGATTTCCAATACTGTTAAAAGACAATTAAACAGCCTGAAAGAAAATAAAACAAATAATCAAACTACAAGCAAAAGCACAAATGAACACAATTGCACAAATGTACAAATGAAATAAAACATTGATTACAGATCGGTCCTTCAGTAGTTTCGGGTACAGAAACTGAATGAATTAATCAAATAAAAAATAATAATGTATATAGTCTACACAGTATAAATTAAATATAAATTAATCCTCATTAAAAGCTATTCAGTCAAGTGATTTTTCTCTTTGTCTTTTGTTTGATTAAAGACACAGATGTAAACAGGATTATTAGGCCAATGTCGCTTCAAGAGCCAATAAACAGATAGTTGGATAAACATGCTTCGACTTTGTTGTGTAGTGGAAATGAAGCAGTCAGTCAAGCTTACATTATTCAATAAACTGATTTCCAATTCAATTTAAAAAAAAGTTAATGGAACACAATGAACACATAAACACAATTAATGTAACCATTTAAAAGAGAAAAGGATGTCTTCTTATAGCTTTTGGAGCAAGAACCACTTGCAATAATAGCGTGTGATGTCACAGGGTTAGTCGTGTTGAGGTACATATCCGTGAAATATTATTAGATTTATTAGATTACAATGTATTTTTAAAGGCAGGTGACACACATACTAATATAACGAAAATTATATAGTAAATCTGACGGTATGTGAAGTATTTTGGGTATATACTTTATTAAAAGTAAAGAAATGTTCTGGTTTTCACCATAATTTGGATAAACATCCAACATCAAATTGTCTACATCAGTAAGTTTTAATCATGGTATCCCAGACATTGTTTTCATAATGCAAGGAACATCATGATGTAAACAAATGCTTGTTTCAAATGCTGTTGTAATGCTTCATACAATATTGTTCATGCACCATCTTAAGCTTGTGTCAGATCGTTCAGACATATTTGCATTTCATTGGCTTGTTCACCAATAGTTATATGCAACATTTTATGTTCATCTGCGAATGCGATTAGCTTTCTTGCACATTTCTGACCCACTCTTCACGCCAAACTAGCGGGTTCCCAACATCTTCCACCCATAACAGTAGTTCTGCTCTATCAAACTCATTCATAAGCAATGTGACATATTATGGGCTCAACAGTCCTTTTAAGATCATCTTCCTCTGTTTCAAATCAAGCACATGTTCAAAATGTAAAGAAATGTTTAATTGACTTCACTGAACAACAAAAACCCTGTGATGCCACATGTTCAGGTATTCCAAGATGTCAGCGCCCTTGCTCCAAAAACTATGAAAAAGCATCCCTATTCCTTTGTGTTTACATTAATCATGTTTGTTATAATTTTTTTAATCGAAGTGGAAATCAGTTTACTAAATATTCTAAACTTGACAAACTGCTTCATTTAAAATTTAAGTCATAAATAACTATTTTTACTAGGATACTCACCAAGATGGGCTTTTTGACATAATTTTGTGTGAATTTGTCCATTTTGAATGTCCTCCACTTACAGGTGGGCCTACATCACTGCAGCACTCTATAGGAGCTCCATATGCTCAGGCACTGGCGTGCCGTCAAAATAAAAGCCATGCTTCTGACACACCATTTTGTTTTGGTCTAAATTATCTCACCCACTGCCCAATGTACCTAATGTATTTCAATACCCTGAGTTGTCAATCGACAGAAACCAGAAAACAAACTGGGTCAGATCTCACAGTCTACCTGACCTAGAAAGCTCTGTGACCAGAGGCTAAAGGTCTTCCATTGTCAATTACGTTTGATCAGCTTAAGCTTTGAATCTGAGGAGGAGGGGGCAAGGGAAACCACTCTCTCTAATATTTTTAATTTAGACTGCAGAACCAATTTCAACCCCTATTAGATATTACACCTTTCAATATGAAGAAAACTGTATTTTTTTATTTTATTTAATGACTTTGTTTGCAAATTAATGCAAGTATAAGGATTTAAACGTGTGTTTCTCTATTGATTAAACTGAAAGACACCGAAGACCCATAATCAACCTTAAATCCAGCATAGAGGGGTTCAGTGAATGTAGTGTTGAATGTGTGTAAGTGTGTGAGTGTGTGTGTGTCAGAGATCCTGTAGAAGGACAGAGTGCCGGCCGACACGTCCACAAACACTCCTACTCTCTTAGAGGATGAAGGGAAGACAGGTATCTCAGTGTAGTTCTTATTGTGATGGACAGAGAAACTGTCATAATAGCACCACAAGCTCCAGGATTTGTCATTGTATCCAAACATACAGTCTTCAGCCTCTCCTTTCCTGCTGATTCCTTTATATGTTACTGATATTTCAACACGTCTGCTCCATTCAACTTCCCAGTAACAGCGTCCAGTAAGACGCTCTCGACACAGAACCTGAGGAACATAATCAAATCTCTCTGGATGATCAGGATACGAGTGAAGCTCTTTCACACATGTGATCTTCCTGTTCTCATCAGACAGAAAAAGACAGGTGTTCGCTGTGCTTGGATTTAGTGTGAGATCACAGGCATCTGAACAAAAGAAGAGAAAAAAACAACAGTCACTAGACGAATGTGAGTGTGTGAATGTGTGTGTTCGTATACATACATTTACATTTTACATTTATGCCTTTGGCAGACGCTTTTATCAAAAGCAACTTACACTGCATTCAAGATACACATTGATATTCTAATCAGTTCTTGCTTTCCCTGGGGATTGAACTTGGGACCTTGGCTTTGTAAACACCAATGCTCTACTATGCTGCAGGAAAGCTAAATACATACACTTTCTTGGTCCTGGTGTGATCCTGATATCTCCTCCATGATCCACACTATAAACACACGAATACACATTGACATAGATATCCATCATGCACACACACATTCAGTAAGTCGGTGTTTGTCATACTTGAGTATCTGCAGTTTGTAGGTTGGATCCTTCAGTTTGTCAGAGAGCAGCTTGACTCCTGAATCTCCTGGGTGATTGTAGCTCAGATCCAGTTCTCTCAGGTGTGAGGGGTTTGAACTCAGAGCTGAAGACACATAACCACAGCCTTCATCTGTCACCATACAGCCTGATAACCTACAGATGGATCAAAAATGTCATCATCTACAATAACAAACATCAATACAAAACAGTTGTGTGAAAATCATTCATAGTGTGAGTTCATTTCAGGTATCTCTTTATGCGTCTCATTACAAATTTCTCTAACTAATTTAAAACGCATTGAATTTTCAAACAGCAAACATGAAACTCAATATAACATTTACTCATTTATTCAGAGTAAATTATCAATAAAACACTTCAGATATGTTTTATTGTTGTTTATTTTCCTTTCATTTAAACAAAATCAGTTAAACTGAAAATCAAACCTCAGGATCTGCAGCAGACAGTTTGTGCTCTTCAGTCCATCAGAGAGCAGCTTCACTCCTGAATCCAGCAGATCATTGTTACTCAGATCCAGCTCTATCAGAACACAGTTTGAGGATTGAAGAGCTGATGATACAATTTCACAATCCTGACCTGTGAGATTACAGCCAGCAAGACTGAGAGCAGAACACACATCAAGAGTTAGACTTTCCACAAAAAAACAGACAAACATTATGACCATTTACTTATCTCTTAAACAATCTTAAATACCTCAGTATGTGCAGCTGACAGTTTGTGCTCTTCAGTCCATCAGAGAGCAGCTTCACTCCTGAATCCTGCAGATCATTGTTACTCAGATCCAGCTCTCTCAGGACACAGTTTGAAGATTGAAGAGCCGATGAAACAATTTCATAATTGAGATTGAGATTACAGCCAGCAAAACTAGAAGAGATTAAATAATGACAAATTTAAAACAATAATGAAATAATAAAGATATGTAAAGAAAGTTATCAGTTGTCTGTCCTTAGGAAGCTGGAGAAAAAAAAATTACATTCCAAACAGAATCACAATATATATTGAGCTCTTAGCATGAGGAAATAATTTGATCATCATTATTTGTCCATCCTTGAATTATTGAATTACAGTAATACCTCGAGATACGAGAGTCTCTACATACGAGTATTCCAAGATACGAGCAAGCCTTCGGGTAGATTTTTGCTTCTAGATACGAGTAAATATTCGAGATACGAGCACGCATACTGACGCCAATGCAAGCTATGTGGCAGAAGGTTTTTGATTTCATTGAAAAGAAACACCCTGATAAATCGTCTACTGGTCGTGCTTCGGCACTTTTTGACGACACGTGCCTTACTTTTAAAGGGAGACAGAAATAAATCTCCCTCAATAGGTATTCCGTTAAAAGGTCTGCGCCAAGTGAAAGTGACAGTCAGGGTAGTCAAGTGAAAAAAGGTAAGAAAATTGATGAAAACAAATCGAAAAAGCAAAACAATAATATAAAATAGAAAAGTTTTTTTATCATTAGCTAAGTTCAGTTACGTTAATTTAAGTTTACATAAGTTACATAGTGTTCGTGTAAGTTACGATACGGAATCAAGTGTCTGCATACCAACCCACTCCCTCCCTCCTCAACACCTGCCGCTACTTTCTGTAAAAACGTATAATTAAAACCACATTTTATTTGATATCACACAAATTTTTATACTGTATGCATGCACTATAATTGTATGTGTGTGTCTATACCAGGGGTGGGCAAACTATTTGTCTCGCGGGCCAAAATCGACAGAGGGGCCGCGGTGAGCGTGATGCGCAATTTTTTTGGGGGGGGGGGGTTGTGCGCGCCGCGATTGTTGACGAGGGGGTGAGCGTGCCGCGATTGTTGACTGGGGGTGAGTGCGCCGCGATTGTTGACGGGGGCGCGCCTACTCTCCATCAAAGCTTCAGCACCTCTACCGCTTGCAGCCGCAACAGAATGATGTCACAGGGAACTGTAAAATGAAGGAGGTTTAATACAAGTTCGACGGGCCGGATTAAAAAGCCCAACGGGTTTTAGTTTGCCCACCCCTGGTCTATACCAATAAAAAACATGTTTTTTTCCATTGTTACGGATCTGGAATGGATTAATTTGTTTTCTATTATTTCTTATGGGAAAACGTGATTCCCAATATGAACAATTCGAGTTACGAGCTCCGCCCTGGAACGGATTATGCTTGTATCTAGAGGTATTACTGTATTTATAAAACTAGAAGTTTCAATATGTAGGAAAACATCTCGGGTAACATTTGTAGCCATTGTTCCCTGAAGAGGGAACAGGATGCTGTGTCAAAACGCAAGGGGAACATCTCAGCGTGATTGTCTTATGAAGCCCAATCGAAGCACAATTGCTTGTGCTTCGAACAAGTTTTCTTGTTCCCCCTTCAGAAAACTATGGTTACATACGTAACCCGAGATGTTCCCTTTCAAGGGAACGCACGCTGCATCAAAACGCTAGGGGAACGATATACCAACGCCACCACAGTGATGAAGGTCTGCCGAGTGAAATTTAGCTGCTAAAATGTACTAATTTACTACTGCTAAAAGAGCTTTAGAGACAGCCACCAGCACATTGGTGGGTACGGCCCAGCACAGGGGAAGGTTGACTGACTGACTCAGGGGCAATTGAGATAGCCTCAACTAACCAATCTGTTAGTTGCTGGAGTTCCGGGGGGACCTGAAGCAGCAAAACAGATGATCTGACTTGCACCACAGGGCCTCAGCTCTGTAGCATAAGCATCCAGTGCTCACACTCGACACAGCAGATCCTTTCCTGGTCATTAAGGGAGGACAGAATGCCTGCATGAAGGGTGAGCAACCTTATTGGACTTGAAGATCTCCTAGCTTAGGGGATGTAAGGAAGAGGAAGATCTTCAACAGAGTTTTAAAGTCAGAAATTTGATGGAACGTCTTTGAAGTTTCAACTTATTGCATACTGCTGGCCTAAGCATCAGTTTGGCACAAAGTAAATGCTGTCATAGCCGGGAGAGGTACTCATGAACTCTAAAGCAGCAGAGATGACTTCTTTGTACATTACCAGAGAATACTCAAAGGACCCAAGGAGATAATTTGGTAAATGTAACAACGGTGCTAGACATTTTACTAGGGAGCCAGCCGCTCAAGGATGGCCTTGGTATTTTCTGAGTCAGGGCCCTGTCTTGCAGGGATGTCCTGAGCCCTGTCACTATGAGTGGGAGCGGGTAGTTTTGAGTGGCATGACGTGGGGCAGCTTCTAACTTTGGGACCAAAAAGAGTTTTTGGTTATAAAGATTGAAGAGTGAGGTAGCTCTCAATCACCTCCTCCATTTTCAGTGTCCCATTCCTATGACTAATTTATTTATTTGACCTAAACACCTCAGTGTGAGGAGCAAAAGGAGGAGGCTCCAACATACTTGAGTCGCAACTCATAAACTGGAGATTGAAGTGGTGAGTCTTTATCTCCAGCCTCGATGCTAACATCCTGAGGCTCTGCTCCTCAGAGGTGGATAACTGCCTCTAGAGGGGTGGAAGTACCTGTAGCACATACTAATCCTCTTCCCGGGACCTGCCAGATAAGGGCAGAGATAAGGCAAGAACCATCTCTAACCTCTCTTGACAGGTCTATTGTGAATCGCAGGAAAAAAATGCTGCTGTGCCTTGGCAACAGTGGGTACAAAACCCAAGGACCACGAGCCTGGGCAGCATTAGTTAAATGCTGCCAGGCTGGAGCAGAGCATATACAGCCAGTTTCCCTGCTGAACGCATGGTCTGCTTCCAAACAAACAACATAAAAACTGTGTATGTCTACTGTGAGAACACACACAATAAGACCTGGGACTTATGCAAGGATCTTATTTGTGGACTTCAGTTCGGCCTTCAACACCATCATGCCTGATCTTCTTACAGCTAAACTGACCCAGCTTTCCTTGCCATCCTCAATCTGTCAGTGGATCACCAGCTTCCTGACAGACCGGCAACAGCGAGTGAGACTGGGGAAACTCACATCCAGGACTCTCACTACCAGCATTGGCACCCCCCAGGGGTGTGTTCTCTCCCCACTGCTCTTCTCCCTTTACACCAATGACTGCACTTCTAAAGACCCTTCTGCGAAGCTCCTGAAATTTGCAGACGACACCACTGCCATCGGCCTCATCTGAAACGGTGACGAGTCTGCTTACAGACTGGAGGTTGAACAACTGGCTGTCTGGTGCAGTTATAACAACCTTGAGCTCAACACGCTCAAAACGGTGGAGATGATAGTGGACTTCAGGAGGAACAGCCCTGCTCTACCTCCACTCACCATCATGAACAGCACAGTGGCAGCAGTGGAGTCATTCAGGTTCCTGGGCACCACCATCTCTCAGGACCTGAAGTGGAACAATCACATTGACTCCATTGTAAAAAAGGCCCAGCAGAGACTGTACTTCCTTCATCAGCTGAGGAAGCTCAACCTCCCACAGGAGCTGCTGATACAGTTCTACTCGGCCGTCATTGAGTCTGTTTTGTGCACCTCCATCACTGTCTGGTTTGGTTCAGCTACCAAATCTGACATTGGGAGACTACATCGCACAACCCGGACTGCAGAGAGGATTATTGGTGCTTCCCTGCGAGCCCTCCAGGACCTGTACTCTTCCAGAGTGAAAAAGAGAGCAGGTAAAATCATCACAGACTCTGCTCACCCTGGAAACACCCTGTTTCAACTGTTACCGTCAGGATGGCGACTACGATCACTGGCCACTAGAACATCTAGGCACCGGAACAGTTTCTTTCCACAGGCCATTTCCCTCTTGAACAGTTTAATTAATAAGAGATAAAATGCTGGGCAGAGTGCAGGGAAAGAAAAACAATGCAGACGGATGTTATGGCTGACAATCTATCCCCTCTACCACTCCATACAAGAAATCCCAGCATGTGACCACATGTACTGTGTATGTTATGTATTGCTATTGTTATTTGCTATGTAAACTCATGTTGTGTTGTATATGTGCACTGGAAGCTTCAATACCAAGACAAATTCCTTGAGTGTGCAAGCACACTTGGCAATAAAGCTCTTTCTGATTCTGATTCTGATCTAAACTGCTGTTCGCTCGCCATAGTAGTTATTGTTTTTCTAGTATGGTGTGGAATGCCCTCTTCTTTTTAAACTAGCTGGGGATCTTTTAAACACATACAAACTGCCAGCAGCATTAACTTTGATCTTTTCACAGCGCTTACTGAAGACACTCAGCAGATGGCTCTCTCTCACTTATAAGGTTATTAGCTATTTCCACTCGTTTTGCTTTTCAATGAAAATGTCAATGACTTAATGAATAATAATAATTGAAGTACATTTTTATATACATCTCATGTCAAGCTAATTGTTTGGCAGATGCTAGATTATTTATTAAATATGATCCTTAATAATTAACACTCACAGAGCTTTTCTGCAGTTGATCACAGCTGGAATCAGTCTTCTTCTACCCTCATCTGATGTGTTGTATTTCTTGATGTCCAGCTCATCCAGCACCTCCTCTGACATCTGAAGCATGTAGGCGATTGTTGAGCAGTGAGCAGGAGAGAGTTTCTTCTCTGAGTGTTTGTCTGATTTCACAAACTCCTGAATCTCTCTGGACAGAGTCTGATCTTTGACTTCCAGCAGACAGAGGAACAGATTGATGGATCTTTCAGTGGAGAATCCATTTCCATCTTTGATTTTGTCTTTAATGTACTGTGTGGTTTCTCTGATGCTCTCTGAGCTGTTCTCTGTGTGTGTCAGTAGATCCTGTAAGAGTCTCTGATTGGACTCCAGTGAAACACCCAGCAGGAACCGCAGGAACAGATCCAGCTGTCCATTCTCAGTCTTGAGGGCTTTATCTACTGCTGATGTTAGTATATCATACAGAAAGTGTTCATCAAATCTGTAAAATCTGAATTCTTGCAGTAGTTTTTTGTTCTTCATTAAATAGCAGCAAAACACATAAAAAGCAGCCAAAAACTCCTGAATACTCAGATGAATGAAGCTGTAGACTTTCCTCTGATGAATCACTGATTCCTCCTTAAAGATCTCAGTGCAAATCCCAGAATACACTGAGGCATCAGTGACGTCTATGCCGCTCTCAATCAGGTCCTCCTCATAGAACATCACATTGCCCTTCATCAGCTGTTTGAAAGCCACTTCAGCAAGTTTCACAATCACTTCTCTGTTGGACTGCAGGAGTTTCTCTGGATCTCTCTCTTCATACTTCTGATTCCTCATGTTGATCTGAATCAGCAGGAAGTGGATGTACATTTCAGTCAGAGTTTGAGGGATTTCTGCACTCAGATCTTCTTTCAGGAGCTTTTGAAGCACAGTGGATGAGATCCAGCAGAAGACGGGTATGTGGCACATGATGTGGAGGCTTCTTGCTCTTCTGATGTGTGAGATGATTCTGCTGGCTTGATGCTCATCACTGATTCTCTTCCTGAAATATTCCTCCTTCTGAGGCTCATTGAATCCCTGAATCTCTGTCAGACGGTTGATGTATTTGGAGGGGATCTGATTGGCTGCTGCTGGTCTGGAGGTGATCCAGATGAGAGCAGAGGGAAGCAGATCTCCTTTCATGAGGTTTGACATCAACACACTCACTGATGAAGTCTCAGTCACATCAGAAACTTTCTGATCATCTGAAAACATCAGTGTGATTCTGCTTTCATCCAGACCATCAAAGATGAACACAACTTTACACTGCTCATAAATCTTTGAGTCCAGATCTTGAAGTTCAGGATGAAAGTCCAGCAGAAGTCTGTGAAGACTGTACTGATGATCTCGGATCAAGTTCAGCTCTCGAAATGGAAGCACAAACATGAAATCTACATCCTGATTGGCTTTTCCCTCGGCCCAGTCCAGAATGAACTTCTGCACAGAGACGGTTTTTCCGATTCCAGCGATGCCTTTAGTAAGAACAGTCTTGATTTGATCTTTCTCCTCACATCCTGGTTCAGGAGAGGCTTTAAAGATGTCATTGCAGTAGATTGGAGTGTCTTGTGAGTGTTGTGTTCTGCCTGTTTTCTCCATCTGTAAAACCTCATGTTCTTCATTCACTCCTTCTCTCTCTCCCTCTATAATGTAGAGTTGTGTGTAGATCCTGTTCAGGAGGGTTTCATTCTGCTGGAGTTTCAGTCCCTCAAATAATCTCTCATATTTGAACTTCATGCTGATTTTGATTCGATCTTTGACACTTTGTAGTTCATCATTCACTGGTTGATCGAGTCTGTCCGTAGATTCTGGAACAGTCGTGTTTTTCAGAGAGAAGACTGAGGTGGCCTCTCGATCTACTCTGCTGAAATTAAAGAACAGATTTCAAAATATGTAAATAAAAGTTTTGATGTATAAATCAACATCTAAATAAATACAGATGTCTTGTATTTTCTGTACATTTAATGTTTTTAATTTTAGTTTAAAACTTTTCACAAAGCATATTGTTTCAATGAAGCTTCACAAAAAAGTAGAATTACATAAATAAATAAAAAATGAAAACAGTGTCTTCTGATCCTCCAATGAGGAGCTAAAGTTGACTGGAACAAACTCACTAACATGTTTAAGAAATCTCACACTCAAGTTGACGGCACAAACAGGGCAGGAAACGACAGAGAACAGGTCGGGCAAATCAAACCAATAACGAGGAAACAAGACGGGAGGGATTACACAATAAGACAGAAGAGCACATGAAAAGAAACACACGTGCTAAGCCATGTGGTCACACAAAACATGACATGATGGAAACATGAAACAGGCCGATGGAAACATGAACCGCGCGTTTCACAACAACTGACGCAGACAAGAGCACGCAGCCCGAGCAAACTCAAAACCAAGCGCTCACAGAAAATGACAAAGGACACGAGCACAAGCGAACAGTTGTCTTATGCACTCACAAAAGGACGACAAAGAGATCAGAACTTGAAGCCATGCACTTACAGGAAGACACGACAGTACAGCTGTGTAAACCAAGAGTAAACTAGACCAAAGTGACAGAAACCTGACAGGTTCTGTATATAATTTAAAATACAATAGGCCCATACGCAATTTTGTTCATATGCTCTGCAATAATATAACAATAAAATATCACAAAATCATGCTTTAGACATTATGTTAATGTTAATACAATAGTCAAGTCACCTTTATTTATATAGCGCTTTTTACAATGCAGATTGTTTCAAAGCAGATTTACAGTGGTCACAGGAAAAACAATATAATCAACCTTTGATTTGTCTGAACAGCAGCTCTAAAAGAGCAGGCGAATCAATAAAATTGATTAATATTTAGTGTTAAGTTTCCCCAACTAATCAAGCCAGAGGTGACAGCGGCAAGGAACCAAAACTCCAGCAGGCGACGTAATGAATGAAGAACAGAATGGAGAAAAAATCCTTGGGAGAAACCAGGCTCAGTTGGGGGACCAGTTCTCCTCTGGCCAGCAGCCAAACCGTGCAGTGTAATAGTTACTATGATACCTGTTATCTGTCACAGATGTTTTTTCTTTTATTTCACAGATTTGAGAATCATAGTGACCAGATCCTGGCCCACATTGGACATATTCTGCATGAGAACATGTTGAGATAACCGATGATCAAGATAACCAAAAGCCAATATGGCGATTTATTTGATGAAGCGATCGGCATGCTATAAAAATGTACACACACTGTATATGTTTGCTAACAACAAAAGGCATATGTGCAGCAACTAACAGCAGAGATTGTAACAGCTACTTTGTTTATGTTGGGAATACACCTTTAAGACGACGTATGTTGTTGTGTGTGTGCTGTTCTGGTGTGAGCGCACACAGGGAAGAGAGTGTTTTTGGGTGAGGAGAGAGATGCCGCTCTACCGCTGACTGTTATATAGCATAATCCACTGTTTCTATTTTCCTTCTTTTATTTGTGATTTTTGTCGGAGTGTTTTCTTTTTCCTGGTTTGTACTTGCGCTCTTTACATGTTTGAGAAGAGTGTGCTGGTACGAAACACATATATAAAGCTTGTGTGACCAGATTAATCGCCTCAAGTTTTCTTTCATTTCCATTTAACATCTGGGCAGTCGTCCAACACTCTGACAGCCGGTGCAAGATTTACCAGTACACGATAAACACCTCCGATTCTTGATACAAACCTTTAATTATATTCTCCAACATTGCAAACACAATTTTCCTCACAGCGTAAACACAGTCCTTACACATTAACACAAACACATTCACTCATAACGCAGTCATTTCGCTCTGACACAGTTCTGAAAAGTATTGTATGCATCACGCTTACTAATATGGTTTCTTTACAAGAGACTTTGTTGAAGAAAAAAAATTCCCTCACCCAGGCACATTTTTGTGTGAAAAAGTCCTAATGCTCAGCATCGTCACGCGCATTTTTACTGGAAATATCCTAAACACAGCCTCTCATAAACAGTCACGTGGTTCCAACCCCTTTATCACCCCTTATCTCATTCATTCTCTCAGCTTTGCTTGGTTTGGCTGCATCATTCACCACAGTGCATACTTTTATAAGTGATTTACAGGAATTAATTGTCTCCTAGTTCTGCCTGTGTGTGTGTGTGTGTGTGTGATAGGCCGTTCACTGAGCACTGACACACCTGATTCTCATATCATCTGCCTATCTCCCGTGCATTTGTTCGTGGCTCCCCGTCTCCCGTCTTCCATGACCTTCACTATGGATTATCACTTTGTTTGTTTTCTGCACTATTATAATAAATTCACTCATTTGCACTTGAATCCTTGCTTTCCCCGCTCCCCCCTCCTTTCATCTCCTCCACTCACACAATTATTAATTAGTATTTATATGAGATCTTAATGGTTATAATTTTAACTGCAATTAATAGGGTAAAACCCCAAAAAATATTTAAAATGGGCATTTATGGTCGTGTGGAACTAATTAATTGATTTTTAGTGCATTCTTATGGGGAAATTTGTTTTGGTGTACGAGCATTTTGGTTTACGAGATCGCTCATGGAACGAATTAAACTCGTAAACCGAGGTATTACTGTATACAGTATGAGTGACTTAGTATACGAGCAAATCAGTGTAGGAGCATTGTATCGGTGTGTGAGATATTTTTTTCCTCACCCACGCATTTTTGTGTGGAAAAGTCTTAACACTCAGCATCATCATGCGCATTTTTACTGGAAATATCCTAACAAAAGCCTCTCATAAAACAGTCACACGGTTCCAACCCCTTTATCACCCCTTAACTCGTTCACCTTCATTCACCACAGTGCATTCTTTTATAAGTGATTTACAGCGGTTTTCCCTCATGTTGTTAACATTAATTAATTGTGATCACTATTGTTCATGTAGTGAAATATACACATACAGTACAACATATAGAAAGAAGGTACGAAATCCTCCCTCTAAGCAATAACGGTCATGGTTCATGAATTCATTGTCTCCTAGTTCTGCCTGTGTGTGTGTGTGTGTGTGTGTGTGTGTGTGTGTGTGTGTGTGTGTGTGAGTGGGGGTGTGGTCACTTATCACTGACACACCTGATTCTCATCTCATCTGCCTATTTAGTTTGCTTCTCTCCACTCCTGTGTTGTCGAGTCGTTGCCTCTGTTATGTCCAGGCTGTCTTTGGATCTCCCGTGTTCCCATCTCCCGTGTCCGAGTCTCCCGTGTTCCCGTCTCCTGTGTTCTTCTTCTTCTTTCATTAAAGTTCATACCGCCAGAAGGTGTATTATCGAACTGTGTGATGACGTGCACAAACTCTCCATTTACAGGTGCCGAATAAATAACCATCATACAAAAAAAAAAAAAAAAAACAGGGTGGTGGCGGGCTTATCTAAGTGTGTTTTTTTCCAGCTCCTCCTTGAAAGTGGTTAGGGAGCTGCATGCCATGGTGGAGGGTGGCAGACCATTCCAGATCCGAATTCCATCTGGGAAGAATGAGTGTTGATACACTTGAGTCCTGGCGAATGGTACTAGAAACTTCTGGTGGTGACCTTGGGTAATTACAGCTGTTGGTATTAGCCATGTTGTTGGTATTGCCACAAGGTTGTTTACTATCCGGTACATCATAATCGCCTTGTTTTCCGCTCAACGTTGTTGAAGTGTCGGCCACCGAAGATGGTGAAGCATGGCGCGACGCTGCTCATGCGGTTGAAATCTCCCATCACAAATCTGGCAAACCTGCGCTGCACCATTTCCAGGTTGTTGGTGTAAGCTGTATGTGGGTCCCAGATTATGCTGGCATACTCCATTTGTGGCCTTATCAGAGTCTTGTAGCATAGTTCTTTAGTTTTCCGTGGACATTGTTGAATGTTCCTCTGTAAGAAGGCCCTGGTATTGTTGGCTTTCTTTGTTACTTGGTTGATGTGGGTGTTCCAGCTGAGTTTGTGGTGAATGTTGACTCCCAAATACTTGGCAGACTCGACTACCTCCAAGATGTGACCATGGATGTTATAGAGGTGTTTTAATGGCTTTGTCTTGTTTGTGATGTGTAGAACCTGGCATTTGTGGGGATGAAACTCCATGAGCCAGTCTTTCTCCCATGCTTGGAGGGCCTCCATGTCTTCCATCTTCTTCTTTACTGATGTTACGGTAAAGCACACATCATCATCTGCAAAGAGTCGAACTGTTGAGTTGTTTTGCAGGTAGTCTGGCAGGTCATTGATGTACATCAAGAACAAGGTAGGACCAAGCACACTTCCTTGAACTCCAGACTGCACTGGGGCAACACTTGATTTACTGCCATCCAGTACAACTTGCTGGGTTCTTTGGTGTAGGAAGTCGCTGATCCACTTGTGCAAACTGCCACATACTCCATAATGTTCCAGTTTATACATCAGTCTCTTGTGGGGCACCTTGTCAAATGCCTTTGAGAAGTCTAAGAGTATCAGATCTGTCTGGCGCCTGTCGTCAATAGATTTTGCTAAGTCTTGGATGGTGATGACTAACTGTGACACACATGAGCGATGTTTCCTGAAGCCATGCTGTGCATCTGTTAAAATGTTGTGTTGTTCCATGTGCTTCATTATGTTGCTTGTGATAATATGTTCCAACATTTTGCCAGTAATTGATGTTAGTGAGACAGGCCTGTAATTTTCCGGTCGGTTCTTAGCTCCTTTCTTAAAGATAGGTACTACATCTGCCTTTTTCCATTCCTGAGGTAATACTCCTTGGTCAATGGATGCTTGGAAGAAGACTGTGAAGGTTGATGCAATGTGCACACCTATGCTCTTCAGCAGCCTGGCTGACAGTCCATCCGGCCCAGTGGCTTTGTGTATCTTGAGACCTTGGAGTAGTTTCAGGACCCGCTTCTGTAATGGTGATTTGGCTCATTTCTGGAAAGCTGTTGTTCCCCATTGCTTTGATGTTGTCTGGTTCATTCGAGTTGAAAACTGAGGAAAATTGGTGGTTCAAGTTGTTGGCCTTATTCATTGAGTCTGAGTATGTAAAACCATCTATGGATTTTAGAGGTACTACTCCAGTGCTGTCATTGTTTTTACTTTTGATTAAGTCCCAGAATCGTTTAGGGTTCGATGTACAATCTGGAGAAATTATGTTAGTGATGTATTCATTGTAGGCCTTCTTGCATGCTGAACTTGTTGCAGTCTTCAATTCTTTGTATCTCTTTTTGTCCTTTTTGCTGTTGGTAGCTCGTGCCTTGTTAAAGCATCTTTTCTTCCGTCTCGACAGGGATTTTATCTCTCTGTTGATCCAGGATTGGTTGAATCTACTGCTAGTCATTTTGGATGGAACAGACGATTCTAAAATATTGCTCAGGTTGGTACTGATGGACGACCACATTTCCTCCACTGGTGATGTTATTGTATATTTATCTAGAAAACGTTTCTGAAAATTCTTAGCCTCAGATATAAGTTTGTCTTCGTTGGCTTTTTTCCAAAGATATATCTTTCTTTTAACTGATTTTCCCCTTTTCACCATTGCGTCAGAGTTGATGAACACTGCGTCGTGGTCCGATAGGCCTGGTAAAGGTGAACATCTGTTAATGAGCGTAGGGCGGTTTGTAAGGAATAGATCCAAAATATTATCAAGACGCGTTGGGAACTTTACAGATTGTTCAAAACCACAGTTCTGAATGAGGTCAAGAAAACGCATGTTGATTGCTGATTTTACCTGGTTTTTCTCTATGGAGAGTGATTCCCAGTTGACATCAGGGAGATTCAAATCACCTCCTATCCCGAAAACTGCATTTTTGTTGTTTTGGTAAAGATGTTCAATCGTGTCGCATAGCTGATTCATGTACTCTATGTCGCTGGAGGGTGGTCTGTAGAATGCTCCAATAAATAGCGAGACATTCTTTCCCATTTGTAGTTTTGCAAATACTGCCTCTGTTAATGTATTGATGTCAACGGTGTCAATGATGAGGTCCTTCTTGATTGCTAATAGTACACCTCCGTAGCCATCTTTTCTGTCTTTTCGCAAAACTTCATAGTTTGATGGAAAGATCTCTGCACTATAAATTGATGGTGTAAGCCAAGTTTCAGTGCCCATGATGATGCTGGGATCAGATTGTTCAATTAGGTTTGCTACTTCCTCCTTCTTGTTCTTGATACTTTGAAAGTTGATGACAAGGACTTTTAAAGATGTTGCAGGTTTTGAAGTTGGTCTCGAGGATACAATCGGTGAAGAGCATGACTTTGGTGGCCCAGGACTTAGTACTGTTCCTTCACTGGTATTGCTGTTGTCCAGTGTTAAAAAGCTGTTGTTCGAGATCAAGATGGTAGATTCAAATAGACTGGATGAAAATTGTGGCATGCCAATGTTCGTACAGTGCCATGATATATTCTGAAGTGACATTGTGGCAGGCGGGGCGTGGTCTAGAGGCTGCTGCAGGCGGAGGAGGAGTCTTGGGAGGGCTAATGGTTAAGGAAACACGCCTCTGTTAACGAGATCTAACAGGTGTATTCATTTTGCAGTGACTCGAGAGACGGGATAAAAGCCGGGCCCAGAGAGAGAGAAGTGGGCGATTGTGGCAACACACCAGAGAATGCTGAAAAGCCTCTGTTTGAGTTTGGTTGCAGTTTAATGATATTTTGAGTTGTTGCTGGAAGCCCAATAAAAAACGCCTAAACCCTCTGCAGTCTGAGTGTGATCCTGAACCAATGACTGAAAATTGTCACAGACATATACACAGGGGTTGACGTGCATACATTCTACATGAAACCATTTTTCACAATCATCGCACGCTACTCCTCTCTGCTTCCATGTCACAGCTTTGCTACATATTTGACATGGGTATTTCGGGGTTCTGGGACCAGGATTGAGCTCTATGTCTGATGCGTTTAGAATGAGTGTCAAGAATAGGTACTCAAATGTTACTCAAATGATGCTGCTCAAAGCTGAAGTGCGTTACAGTAAATTGTCAAGTATTTTTAGAGTTTAATTGTCAATTATTAATTAGTATTTAAATGAGATCTTAATGGTTATAATTTTAACTCTAATTAATAGGGTAAAACCCAAAAAAATATTTCAAATGTGCATTTTTGGTCGTGTGGAACGATTTCGTCGGTGGGGGGGGGGGGCTTGGCGGCGCAATCTACTTGTCATTTGAGGGCGGAAGTAGCGGAGCGATCGAGTCATATGCAGCCATCAAAAGAGCCATATATGGCTCGCGAGCCATAGGTTCCCGACCCCTGCTGTATATATATATATATATATATATATATATATATATATATATATATATATTTCTTTCTTTTGTCCCCACATTCTTCTTGTAATTCCCTCTCACATTCCCAACTGAATGGCTCATTATGGGGGTCATTGTCTTCTCGGGTGTGAATATGTTACACTTATCTCATGTTTTGTGGTCTTGCCTTGTTTAGAAGTCATTTGTTGTCATGGTGTCTAATGGGTTTAATTGTGTTCAGGTGTTCCTGGTTAGTTTCCTCATTTCCTGTTTGTATTTGGTCTGCCTGTTTTTGTTCATTCCTTTGTCGGTTATTGTTGGTGTTACACACTCCTGCGTGTTACCGTTAAACAGTACTTCTCTCTAACGTCTGTCTTCGTCTAGTTTCCTTCCGAGTTCCCGTAACAGAATCACTGCATTATTCAGGATAATTCACACCTATTGGCATTTGGCCTGTCAGCAAAATGTGTCTTACGAAATCTATATATTGTTTAATTTATAAGAGTGGGCAGGATCATTTTCACATCATTGGAACCTGGCAAAGACGGAGCTTCTAGTCTTTCCTGCCGATCCAACCCAACAGCATGATTTCACTATCCAGATCGGTGCTACCACGATTACCCCTTCAAAGTCTGTCAGAAATCTTGGAGTGATCTTTGAGGACCAGCTGACCTTCAAGGAACACATTGCAAAGACAGCTCAATCATGCAGGTTTGCACTGTAGAACATCAGAAGGATCAGGCCGTTCCTAACTGAGCAAGCTATGCAACTTCTGGTGCAGGCCATGGTCATTTCCAGACTGCTGCAATGCTCTTCTGGTTGGGCTTCCTGCAAGTGCAATCAAACCCCTACAACTGATCCAGAATGCAGCAGCTCGTCTGGTATTCAACCAACCGAAAAGGACTCATGTCACACCACTCTTCATCTCTACACTGAATCCCTCTCTCAGCACGCATCAAATTCAAAGCACTGACTCTTGCATACAGAACTTACACAAACTCAGCACCTTCATACTTCCATTCATTGGTATACCTCTACACACCTACCAGAAACCTTCGATCGATCAACGAGCGACGACTCGTGGTTCCATCACAGAGAGGAAAAAGAACGATCACAAGAACATTTTCATTCAGCTGGTGGAACACACTCCCTGCCCTCATCCGGAATGCAGATTCCTTGTCCAAGTTTAAAAGACTACTCAAAACGCACCTCTTCCATGAGCACCTAACATGACACACACTCTCAAAAAAAAAAAAATTCCTCTTCCTTTTCTCTATTCCCCATGCTTGTGCTACTTGTGTTCAAAATGTTTGAAACTTTGTATTGTAAGCGCTCTTATGTGTTTTTGTATCCTTTGAACAAATAGCTTCTATACTCCTCAAATTGTAAGTCGCTTTGGATAAAAGCGTCTGCTAAATGAGTAAATGTAAATGTAAAAATTTTGTTGCAAAATTCTTCGCCTCAAAACTAAGTTCTCAAAAGTATTGAGGCCACATATTTAGTATGTGTTCTGTGGCCTTATGTCAGTCACTTCAAGTTTTAGCTTTTTCAAAAACCATGAATAAACATTATTCTCTCAGAACTACAAACTTGTACACAATAATAATTCTTTACATTTATATAGCACTTTTTCATACACTCAAAGCATTTTACAAAGTAGGGGGGAATCTCCTCAACCACCACCAATGTGCAGCATCCACCTGGATGGAGCGACGGCAGCCATATTGCGCCAGAACGCTCACCACACACCAGCTTATTGGTGGAGAGGAGACAGAGTGATGAAGCCAATCAGAGAATGGGGGGGATTAGTAGGCCATGATGGACCAAGACCAATGGGCTGGCAGATATGGCCAGGATGCCGGGGTTAAACCCCAACTCTTGCGAAGGACATCCTGGGATTTTTAATGACCACAGAGAGTCAGGACCTCGGTTTAAGGTCTCATCCGAAAGACGGTGCTTGTTGCAGTACAGTGTCCCCGTCACTATACTGGGGCGTTAGGACCCACACAGACCGCAGAGTGAGCACCCCCTGCTGGCCTCCTAACACCACTTCCAGCAGCAACCTAGTCATTCCCAGGAGGTCTCCCATCCAGGTACAAACCAGGCTCAACCCTGCTTAGCTTCAGTGGGCAACCAGTCTTAGAGTACAGGGTGATATGGCTGCTGACCATACATACTGACACACACATGTTGGTCACATATTATTATAGCAGAGTTTGTGCTGAATACAGAGTAATGACACTTTTGCCATTTATATGTTAAGCAACTGAAAAAAGGACAAATATCAGAGCACATCAAAACTTTTCCAGGGCCCCAAAACACCCTCAGATTTGTTTGTTATCAACTTAAAATATGTCAATAAATGCATGGGCGTCCCTTGATCCACAAATGCACATTATCTTTGTTGCATACACATATTATGATATGCTAATACAAAAGAAAACATTTGTATTTACAAAAATCTCTCTATTTGTACAAATTGCTGCCCATTCATTTAATTCAGAATTTTGTACAAACAAACTGAAAAGCACTTGGTTGTTGATAGTAAAACATCTGCAATATATATCAGATTCGTGGATAACTGCACGCATTTATTATCATTGTGGTATTGAATTCATCCCATAGCAACAAAGTATGTGCAACTCTGAAATAGGCAGAACATGCACATTTTATTCAAATAAAGTTTTAAATTCACTCAAAGCCATCTGACAATTCAATGACTTGTTTGTAAATAAAAAATTATATTCCTGCACCAATAAATTAGTACCTCACCTGGGGTCAGAGGTCACAGGCTCATCACTGAATAAAGGAGGATGAGGCATTGATCTGTCACTCTTCATAGACACACAACTGGGTTCTGGAGATGAAGATCTCTTCCTCTTCTCTCTGTTCTCCATAATGAGAAACTGCATACAGAAACACAGAGAATAAATCATAACATAATGAATTTTCAAATAAGTCCAGCGTAAAATCTAACCAGAGATTTCTGTGCTTTCAGCTGTATACCTGCAGCAGTTTGCTGAGGATCCTTTTCTTCTGAAGAGCATAAAGTACTGGTTTAAATAAAGTGCTGAGGAAGAACACAGATCTGAAGTGGATCAGTGATTCAGAGCCGTTACCCAATGCGTGTGTCTGTCCCCACTGACGCTCTTGTGTCTCATTGAGGAAAGCATCAATCTCTCTCTGTTTTCTGCTGCTGGACAGTGACGGCTCAAATCCTTCTACCAATCATCACAGGCCTTCCAGATCTTTAACAGTCATGGTCAAAATTGTTGGCAACCTTGAATTTTTCCCAGAAAATCAAGTATTGCTCACAGAAAAATATTGCATTAACACGTATTTTGCTATACACGTTAATTCCCTTTGTGTGTATTGGAACAGAACAAAACAAAAAAGGAGGAAAAAAGCTAATTTCACACAAAACTCCAAAAAAGATGTGGAGAGCATCTGTTAAAGATCTGTAAAGCATCTGCTGTGCACAAACATCTGAGAAACGTCTTTAAAATGTCAGTTTTACATCCATTCTGAATAACATTAAAGACATTTTCTAAACGTCTACGTAACGTCTGACAGGAAACGTTCTAGAGATGTACTGCAGACGAGCAAACAGTTCACAAATAACACAACTGTTATTTTCACGCATTGTACCGCGTTAACGGTGAAAAACAAACAATATTATGTAAAACTTATATATCTCAATATCCTTATAAACACAGTGGGTTATGTTTCAAATAAACAAGTTGTTTAATGTATAATGAATCTGTGCACTTGCTCTTAAAGTGACTGTGTCTCTCATTAATGTTGATAAAACAACAAATGTTAGCTTTAACTGGAAGGACTCAGGATTAATAGCCTATATATTTAATGAATTCAAGACTAAAATATTATCCAGTGTTATTAACACTTGATTACTTTATTCAGTTTCTGAAACATTTATGAATATGTTCGACCTAACCAAAAAGACTCTCTTTATTTAATTTGCATTTTTGTTCTATTGCATTTATTTGAGCTACTTATTAAAAATGTCATTAAAGAATTGAAATCAAGCTTCCTTGGGTTATGTAAACTCTTGCTGTCTTTTCTCTTCTGCTTTACCAGTTCAGGATGTGATGAGGTTGTTTGGTTTAGTGCTGACTGAACGATTAAATGATGAACGATTGCAGTCATGTAATTTTAGTGCAGATGTTGGCTTTGATTATATTGGGATTGAATTATATGCATCAAATCTGGTGTAATCCTTATATGTATTTGAGTTTGTTTATATCATGTATAGTTTATTTCTTTAATATTTTCAGGGTGAGAGTATTTCCATCATTTTATTATGATGCAAGATACCCATTTTAATTCGCATAGTATGTATTATTATTGTGTATGCCTCTGTCAAGTGAATTCAAATGTTTTTAATTAAGTGTCTATAACAGCTGTGTATAATTTATCTGTAAAAAGTACTTTTGTAAGAATATTTTTGAACACTTTAAATGACTTTTGCTATCAGATGATTTTATTTGTATAAATTCATTTTGAGTTTAGTAAAGTAATAATGATGTAAATCATCACATTGAACCATTTTGTAATCATTGTTGTGAAATCTCCATTAAACTTTAATCTCCGTCAAAACACACCAGTTTGTCATAATAATATGATCTGAACACGACATGATTATAATCCTGAACTTTTACATGCGTCATACTCATAAAATCAGCTCTTACATTTGAAGATCAAGTTTAATATGAGAACGACGGCAAAACATCGAACAATAATAAGAGAGAATATCAGAAGCGGATAGATGAACTTACCCTGAAGAGAAAATTATGAAGTTTACAGACGGAAAGTTTTCCCGAAGTTTCTTTGATTCAGACTTTTCAGTTTCGGTTCCTCAGATCGCGCATGCGCAGAGCCTCTTCCTCTGGTGTTTGATGGCTCATCGCCGCCAGCTGGACGGTGTGTGCAGCGCATGATGACCTAATATATTTAAAACATTTAAGTAATTCAACGCTTACTGATATTATGCTCTTGATTGTTTTGTGACGGAAACAAAACCTGCAGTGACAAATAATTTATTCCTAAATATGTTAAAGCTTGAATTAGTCTCGCATGAGTCAACCTCAACATTTACCCCAAAAGCCAGACTCAAGACATTAAACTGATAAATATGTTTCCATTGATGGCATTAACTAAGATTTTGACTCAATTATGTAGTGGTTTAAAAAGATCATTATGATTAACTTTTACAGTTCATAACTATTGTCAGTTTGTTAACTGCTATATGAAGAGTGCTACGTCAAAATGATTAATTCATGTGATGATTATTATTTTTCTAATTCTGTTGGTTAACAAAAAAACTGATGTAATTCAAGGAGTGTCCAGTAGAGGGAACTTAAAGGCTGCCGGGAGTAGCTGACGCGAACTATGCTGTGCGTCACAGCCAATACAGCTTAACACGCAGTCAACAGCACGAGTCCGTGTCTCTTTTATTAATATATATTTTCCCCCTTTTCAAGGTATGGAATTTGTATTAATGCTTTCCTTGTCATAAGTTAAGATTGCACAATCATTTGTAATGCTTTTTATTTTTTGAACGTGTTTAGAATGTGAGGGTTAATGGTTTGATTGTCATGGGTTAACCATGCTAACCACGAGGAAATCGTGGGTAAAAATTGTATTGTCTATCAATCTAAATGGTTGGGAGCAAATATTTTGTTGAATGTAGCCCATGTTATTTTGTATTTCATGTTTAACTTGTTGATTGATAATGGGCTACTGAAATATTGTTCAAATAGTTATTTTATTTTATTTTACTTTCAAATAAGTCATAAAAGTGGATACAGAGGACTGAATGTTTACAAAATGTAGGTTTAGTGTCATTATAAAACAATTATAAGAGTGAAAAGTTATGAAGATGTAACCAAAGAAGTATTTGAACGACAGTGTTATACTGACTGTGATACATCTGAATCTCTTATCTAGACTGGATATTAACGTGATGCTTTAGTCTGGAAATTTATGTCTTGTTGAGTTCATTCAATGTAATGTTATATGATATATGCTGTGCGTCACAGCCAATACAGCTTAACACGCAGTCAACAGCACGAGTCCGTGTCTCTTTTATTAATATATATTTTCCCCCTTTTCAAGGGGTGCAACATTTTGGAGGCCCCAGCGAGGAGGATGGTCCCGGGTCCTGCTGATCAATGTAGTGCCCTATGATGACATCCCACCTTGCAACCACAACCACAACCACGGTGATAGGAGGTCAGCGGTGTGCAGTAGTCTCACAACCGGATGGGCAGAAGTGCGAGTAATCTGAGGTTCCTTACTCTAACCAGGAGAAGCTACAAGTTCTTCCCAACCAAGTAGACATTCTGCTTTACACTGACACTGACCATTTATTTCGCAACCAACATGGACATGCTAGAGGACCTGAAACTTGAAGTAGTTGGGACACTTTATACACTGAGTAGTGATCAGTTGACTGCAGTGTGTGACTTTCTAGATATTGTTGGTACTGGAATTGAGAATGTTCTGGGGAAAAGTCGTTCATTTCTAATTGCACACATTGTGAAGTATATTGAGAGAGATGAGGTACAGGAACTTGAGGACCAAGGTATGTCGCTCCTCCTTAACCTGAAAGACAAAATTGTTGAAATTAAATTACCACTTGAAACTCAGCCTGCAATCCAGATTTCTGTAGAGCCAAAACAATCAGTTCAGGTCTTAGAACAGGAAAGGCTGCAAAAACAGATTGATGCATTGCAGTTAGCTCTACAATTATCATTTCAGCAAACACAAAGTGAAACAAAACATGAAGTGACAGTGAGCCAAACAAACCAGAATAGTAGTCCAGCAAAAGACCTCAACCAACCATTTGTATGGCAAAGAGAGTTTAAAATATCTGGCCAAATCGGAGAACCAGGACAAAAAGATAAACTTAGTTTCTCTAGCCTGGCTCATCAGATTGAGAATGGAATAAAGAAAAATGTACCTGAACACGAAATAGTCCATGCAGTCATCAAAGCAATTGTACCTGGAATGCAACTACGCAGTTACTTGGAGGGCAAAGGCAATTTACCATTACCTACCTTGAGAAGAATTCTTCGCTCACATTACCAGGAGAGGGGCGCAACCGAACTGTACAAACAACTCATGTCAGAGGCCCAAGACAATAAAGAAACCCCTCAGAACTTTCTCATTCGTGCATTAGATTTGAGGCAGAAAATTCTTTTTGCATCACAGGAAGCTGAGTCTAGCCTCAAGTACGATCCTATTCTGGTGCAAAATATGTTTCTCCACACAGTGCTTACCGGCCTGCAAAACGACTACATCAGAGGTGACCTCAAGCCATACCTGCAACAAACAGACGTGAGTGATGAACTGTTGTTAGAGAAATTGAACATTGCATGCATGACTGAGGCAGAGAGACAAAGTAAAAAGAAAACTGCAGTCCAACATCGGCCGATGGTGCACTCAGTTGAATGCACTGATGTTCCAGCACCTACAGAGAAGAAAGGGAAAACGTTACCTCAGGAAAATAAGAATAAACACAGTTCTGACTTGCTAAATGAAATCAGAGAAATCAAATCAGATATGGCACTATTAAAGAACCTTAGTGCTGAAGTGTCACAAATCAGAGAGTCGATTCAATTGCCTCAAGCCAGTGCAACACAGAATTTGTCCACACCTGGTTTACAAAACAACATGCCAGCAAATCTGATTGATTATTCATCTCCTGTGTGTTGGCCAAAATACAGCCTGGGACAGAGAGGAAGGACTGCTCAATTTCAACAAGGATTTGCTCCTCAACGTCATTTCATGCAGCCCAGGAGTCGTCCTAGGAGGTGTTTAAACTGCCAGCAGAGTGAAACCGATATGTATTGTACACACTGTTACAGATGTGGAAGCAGTGAGCATTTCCTGGCCGGTTGCAGAGTAAGATCCCCAAACTTAGCCAGAGATGGTAATTTAAACGAGGGAGGGTTGCTTCCATGGGACAGGAAGTGACCTACCAATTATTAAAGTCCCACCAACAGTGCTTGTGTTGTGGCGTGAAGGGGGATTCCCATGATTTCAGACTGTGTACATCATGCCACAATGCCCTTTACTGCTCTAAGTTATGTCAGGCTCGTCACTGGAGTGAACACAAGAAAGACTGTAAGCAGAATGGATACAAAGATGTGAAAGGATTAAGATTCAAAACGAGAACTAATTCAAACAAAACTTTGAGTGTGGCTGCTTTAGTGGGAAAACAGTGTCTCATTGATTGTTATATCCATGGAGTAAAAACAACAGCATTGTGGGACACAGGTTCTCAAGTTTGTATCATTGATGAGTGGTGGAAAAATAATGTATTACCTGATGTGAAGCTGAGGCTTGTCTCAGAGATAATTGATGCATCTGACACACTCCAGATAGTTACAGCAAATGGACAAGATATCCCTTATGTTGGATGGATAGAAGTTACATTTCAGTTGCCAGGAGAAAACAGTGACAGCAGAGATCTTGTCATTCCCATTCTAGTAACAAAGGGAAAACACCTTTCGCATCCTATCATTGGTTTCAATGCTATTGAGCTTCTAGTGATCAATAGGACAGGTGAAAGTGCTGATCCAACATGTGGGGAACAGTTGAAGAGAATAGTGAAGATGACTTTCCCGAGATTAGAGACAAACCACATTCAAGCTTTTATAGAACTTGTAAAGGCAGAAAAGTCAAATGAATATGTGGTGAGAACTTCCAGAGAAACGGTATTAATACCCAAGCGTACTTCTCTGCAGGTTGAGTGCCGAATAAAGATGAGCCCACCGAAGGAGGACACCACTTTGATGTTTGAACCTGATGTTGATCCCAAATGGGCAGAAGGGCTAGAGTTCCAGGAGACTCTTGTGCAGGTGAAGAGGGGTGCCCCACCGTACATTGTACTTGATGCTCAAAACCCAACGGATCATGACATTGTCCTGTGTGGCAAAACAGTCATTGGAACAGCACATGGTGTACAAGCTGTTTATCCATCTATGTCATTTGATCAGTCAAGTCAGTCCATACCTGCATCAGTAACTTCCATCCAAACAAGCAGCGTTGAGTCTACCAGTGATGTTTGGGACCCGCCAGTGGATTTGAGTCATTTGAGTCAGCCTGAAAAAGAAATTGTACGCAAAATGTTACGAGAGGAATGTTTGTCATTCTCCAAATCAGATGATGACATCGGATGCATAGAAAATCTAACACTGGAAATATCTCTAAAAGACACAATTCCTGTTGCACGCTCATACATCTCTGTACCGAAGCCGCTTTATAAGGAAGTAAAAGATTACCTTCATGACCTGATCGCTCAAGGCTGGATATCAAAATCAACATCATCGTATGCATCACCTATTGTCTGTGTTAGGAAAAAAGATGGAAGCCTGCGCCTTTGTGTGGATTACAGGGAGCTGAATAAGAAGACCCATCCTGATCGTCAGCCAATTCCCCGGGTACAAGATATTCTCGACAACCTGGGTGGGAATTCATGGTTTTCACTATTAGATCAGGGCAAAGCATATCATCAAGGGTTTATGGCGAAGGAGAGTAGACCCCTGACCGCATTCGTAACTCCATGGGGGTTATATGAGTGGATACGAATTCCTTTTGGCTTGATGAATGCTCCAGCTGCCTTTCAAAGGTGTATGGAGGAATGCTTGGAGAGTTTGAGAGACCGTATATGTGTGCCGTACCTAGATGATGTCTTAGTATACAGCAAGTCTTTTGAAGACCACGTCCACCATGTGCGGGAGGTACTGCAGCAGCTTAGACGGTATGGAATTAAACTTAAACCGGGTAAATGTGGAATGTTCAGAAAGGAAATCCGCTATCTTGGAAGAATTGTTTCTGCCGAAGGCAGCAAAGTGGACCCAGCTGATACAGAGGCTGTGCGAGCATGGAAGGAAAAGAGACCAAGCACTGTCGGACAGTTACGAACTGTGATGGGCCTATTAAGCTACTACCGGCAATATATTAAAGATTTTTCAAAGATTGCTGGACCACTATATGACTTACTCAAGAACACCCCAGGAGAGGAAAAGATGTGTCAATCATCAAGGCAAAGCAAACTGAAGAATAGAGGAGTACCTTCTAACCAACCAATAGTTTGGAAAGCTGAGCACCAAGAGATTTTAGAGCAGTTGATCAACCATCTGGTCCAACCACCTATCCTTGGATTCCCCGATTTTTCGCTGCCCTTTATTCTTCACACGGATGCCTCAAACCAGGGTCTTGGGGCAGTATTATACCAAAAGCAGAATGGCAAGCTCCGTGTAATAGCGTATGGCTCTCGGACACTCACAGCTGCCGAACGAAACTACCATCTCCATTCGGGTAAATTAGAATTTCTCGCCCTTAAGTGGTCGGTGACCGAGAAATTCAGAGACTACTTATACTACGCACCTACATTCACAGTCTTCAGCGATAATAACCCCCTCACGTATGTACTATCCAGTGCAAAACTGAATGCAACTGGTTGTAGGTGGGTAGCTGAGTTAGCCGATTTCCATTTTTCGATTAAGTACCGCCCTGGCCGAGAGAATGCAGATGCTGACAGTTTATCAAGATTGCCTCTCAGCATTGAAGAGATGATGAAACAATGTACAGAGGAATTGTCATCAGACTGTATTGCAGCAACTGTTCAAGCGGTAGAAGTACAAGAAGTTTTGTCATCATGGACATTGTCTGATTCTCCATGTTCATCAGATGGGGGTGGCAACAGCTCTATTCCTGTAGATGAAATACGACAGGCCCAACAGGAGGACCCACACATTGGACCTGTAATAAAAGGTAAATTGATCAGTGTGAGGCCCCGTGGCCACCAAATGAAGTCTCTTACCGCTAAGAGCAGATGTCTCCTTAGAGAGTGGGAGAAGCTCCATGTAGATGCAGATGGGATCCTGAAGCGGAAAACAGCTACCAGGAACCAATTGGTTCTACCTGAAAGATACAAGACAGTTGTATTGAAAGAGTTGCATAATGAGATGGGCCACCAAGGCATCGATCGCACAACATCACTGATCAGAGACCGTTTCTTTTGGCCTCATATGCAACAAGAGGTTGAATACTATGTGGCAAAAAGCTGTTCCTGTTTGAAGCAAAAGAAGCCTTGTAAAGAGACAAGAGCCCCTCTCACTAATATCATCACAACGCAGCCCTTTGAGCTTGTATCAGTAGACTTCCTGCATTTAGACAAATGTAAGGGGGGATATGAATATATATTGGTGATAGTCGACAGCTTTACACGGTTTGCACAGGCATACCCCACAACATCAAAGTCTGCTAAAACGGTAGCTGATCGCCTGTTTAATGACTTTGTCCTGCGTTTTGGATTTCCAAAGCGAATACACCACGACCAAGGTGGTGAATTTGAAAATCAGCTTTTGGCCCAGCTGACAAAAAATTGCGATGTCCTCAGTTCCAGAACGACACCATACCACCCACAAGGGAATGGTCAGACAGAGCGATTTAACAGGACCTTACTTCAAATGCTCAAAACTCTGACAGACAAGCAGAAAACGAACTGGAAGGAATCCCTGAATAATTTAATCTTTGCATATAACAGTACAAAATGTGAGGTTACAGGATTCTCACCTTTCTATCTTCTTTATGGCCGACATCCCAGACTACCAGTAGATCTACTCTTTGGTTTGGAAGAAAGCACGGGTACGGTGAGCCACAAAGAATACCTGCAGAGATGGAGAGAACAGATGAGTGAAGCATATGAAATAGCAAGGGAGAATGTGGAAAAGGCAGCTGGACGGAGTAAGAAACATTATGATAAGAAACTGAGAAGCACAACCTTGTATCCAGGTGACCGCGTACTTGTTAGGAATCTGACACCAAGAGGAGGTACAGGCAAGTTGCGTAACCATTGGGAAGACACCATCCACACTGTTGTGAGGCAAGTTAAGGAAGATCTCCCGATTTATGAAGTCAAGCCTGAACTGGGGAAGGGACGGTCTAGAATCCTACACCGAAACCTCTTGCTGTCATGCGATCATTTGCCGATGGAAGGGCACTCCAACAAAGATGTTGACCTAGAGAAAAGAATGACAAAGGACAACAGAAAAAGAAATGATATTGTTGAAATCAGTAAGGATGAAGAGGAGGATGAGGATGCGTTTTGTGTTTATTACTCACCAAATCAGCAGCACCATGAAGAAAGGTGTAACAAGGATGTTGACGAGTCGGGAAGAGGGATGAGTGGACTGGCTGAGCAGACTGAGGAAATCAGAGACCAATTGGATGTTGTTGGACAAACAGAGGAAGGAGGCCCAGGTGAAAAAGATTGTGATGAGGAACTGATTCAATCTGAGGATTCCCTTGTGATGGGTCAGTGTGAATACGAACAGGTTCAAATTGAGAGCACAGCATCACCTGAGCCATGTAATGATTCAACAGCAGATGAGAGATATCCTAGACCTCAGAGAGAAAGACGAGCCCCTCGACTGTTCACTTACGATCACCTCGGTACTCCCACTTGTTATAATACAAGCTGTAGTGGTGAAGTTCAGCAGTTTCAGAACATGCCTTATTGTGGACAGCAAACATTTCCACTATGGCCAAGCCCAGCGCCATTTTATAATCCTTACTCATATCTTGCATATGGATGTCAGAGATAGACTGTGGCATAATACAGGCTGAGAAAACATCGATTTAGTAAAAGCAGCATAGTCCACATGAAACAAAGACCAATAAGCTTATGCTAATAAAAAAACAAGTGAATTGCAAGATGTCGGGACGACATTTAATTTTGAGGGGGAGTGTGTAGTGGTTTAAAAAGATCATTATGATTAACTTTTACAGTTCATAACTATTGTCAGTTTGTTAACTGCTATATGAAGAGTGCTACGTCAAAATGATTAATTCATGTGATGATTATTATTTTTCTAATTCTGTTGGTTAACAAAAAAACTGATGTAATTCAAGGAGTGTCCAGTAGAGGGAACTTAAAGGCTGCCGGGAGTAGCTGACGCGAACTATGCTGTGCGTCACAGCCAATACAGCTTAACACGCAGTCAACAGCACGAGTCCGTGTCTCTTTTATTAATATATATTTTCCCCCTTTTCAAGGTATGGAATTTGTATTAATGCTTTCCTTGTCATAAGTTAAGATTGCACAATCATTTGTAATGCTTTTTATTTTTTGAACGTGTTTAGAATGTGAGGGTTAATGGTTTGATTGTCATGGGTTAACCATGCTAACCACGAGGAAATCGTGGGTAAAAATTGTATTGTCTATCAATCTAAATGGTTGGGAGCAAATATTTTGTTGAATGTAGCCCATGTTATTTTGTATTTCATGTTTAACTTGTTGATTGATAATGGGCTACTGAAATATTGTTCAAATAGTTATTTTATTTTATTTTACTTTCAAATAAGTCATAAAAGTGGATACAGAGGACTGAATGTTTACAAAATGTAGGTTTAGTGTCATTATAAAACAATTATAAGAGTGAAAAGTTATGAAGATGTAACCAAAGAAGTATTTGAACGACAGTGTTATACTGACTGTGATACATCTGAATCTCTTATCTAGACTGGATATTAACGTGATGCTTTAGTCTGGAAATTTATGTCTTGTTGAGTTCATTCAATGTAATGTTATATGATATATGCTGTGCGTCACAGCCAATACAGCTTAACACGCAGTCAACAGCACGAGTCCGTGTCTCTTTTATTAATATATATTTTCCCCCTTTTCAAGGGGTGCAACAATTACAGCCTCAATGTTTCATGACAAATCACAGAAGAGTCTGCTGAGCACTGTAAACGGCCATCAATGACAGCCATTCAGATCAAACATAGTAAAGCATAAAAACAGCCAATAAAAATGCTTTAGAATTGAGAATCTGATGAAGTTTCTGTATTCTGTATTCTGTATAACACTGTATAAGTATTTAAGTCTTCTTCTGTGGATGTTTAACTGGTCCCGCTAGATGAGAAACGTGTGCAAAAGCAAAACAAAAGCTCCTGGAGACAGTAAGCAAACTGTGCTGCAACTACAGACTAAACCACCTTATCAACCAACATTAAGAAATATTTCACCTCTATGTCTCGAATCTCCCATTCTGCTTCTGAAGCTCCAGAACAATCAGCTGCTTTCATGGGAAGAGAGTCACTTTACACTTATTTTCTGCTCTCTGTTAAAATGATTCAGACACTCCAGCTGATTTCATTGGAGGAAGGCTGAGACTGAAAACATGAAGCTCAGATACATATTATTCACTGCTAAATATCTGTGCTTCAGCATAATTTTACATAAATCATTTTTCAGTTGTAAAAACAAAGGAAAGGATCATAACGACACAGTAACAGTGCTAGTGATATTGAAGTGGCACAACTTACCCCACATTAAGGGTGAGAATGTTGTCACTGGGGAATTTGAAGTTAAAATCAATAAATAAAATATTTGTGTTTGTGCATTATCCCATGATGGTCTTACTTTATAACACATTATTTAGAATGTCTACCATTCTGAATATTTCTTTGCCGTGAAATTTCTGATACATCCTAATCTTAATTTCTGAGACAACAAAATACATTGTATTTTTTATTACTTTTTTATAGTTAATTACAATATTAAATGGTCCCTCATTGCAGTTGCAGACGAATATAAATGAAATACATGAAAAAATAGCTGTTTTCTATTTGCCACAACAATGCTTTTATTAAAATTCTACATTTCATAATTTATGGCTAATCTATAGCAATTAACCAAAATATGAAATAAACAGTTAGACAAATATAAATCTTGCTACATTTCTCACCACTGCAAAAACAAATAAAGAGAAATATGAGACGCAATGAACCATTTGTCAAATATATTTAACCAATATGTTAATATATATATATATATATATATATATATAAACATAAACTGAGTTAGCTCTTGCTGTCGTTTGAGGGTACCTGTTTTTAAATATGACTTTGTGATGTTTTTTACCCATGTTTTAATTTTTTAAAGCCCCTGCAGTATCACTGAATACTACAGTCAATCTCAGTTAATGTTAATGTTTATTAATACACTATTAAAACCAAAAATTGTATCTGTCAATATTATTTAATGGACCCAAACTAATATTAACAATAAACAGTTGAATTTTGAATTGACTAATGTTGACAAAGAATAACATATCAACAAATCTATTGCTCATTGTTAGTTAATGCATAAATGAATGTTAACTAATGGGACGTTATTATAAAGTGTTAGCAATTCCCTGCACCGAAGAGACAGTGTTGTTTACAAACAGAGGAACATAGGTATATTTATTGGCAGTGTTGGGGAAAGTTACTCTGAAAAGTAATGTATTACTCCCTTAAAAAGTAATTAACTGTGGTACATAGTTACTTTCTAAGAAAAGTATGTTACGGTACTTTTGTGTTACTTTTTTCACCTGGGCTGCATTTGTTTGTTTGATTGTTTAAAAAAAATGTAAATGTAAAAACCGTTTCACACCAAAATGTTAAACAATAACTCTTCACCATTAAAAACAAAAAAAATCTAATGTCATTTTTGCTTATGGTTGAACTAAATCAGCAGCGAGTACATCGGTCAATAAAGTGAGATTAAATGCAAACAAATTTGTTTTATTTAACATGTAATTATTGAAGGTTTGTGTAATATTTGGATTTTGCATTTCACTGATTTTATTCATTTTGAGAATTACTGAATGTTTTTTTGAGCAAGTGAGATTATTAAATTCTAGAAGTCTAGAACTACAGTAATGTTCACACACAGCGACACCTATGTTTCTTAAAACGTGGACAGAAGAGCTGTCAGTGAACAGATGAGACATGCGTTACTTATTTGTAATGTGCTACTTTACTAGTTACTTGGAAAAAGTCATTAACTCGAGTTACTTGTCATTTGTAATGCTTTTCCCCAACACTGTTTATTGGTATTAGCATCTGCCAAAATATGTTTAAAAATATCATCATGTCAGATATGAGCAAAAATCTAATGTCATGCATGTGTTTAGTGATATATGAAAAATCAGTCACAGTCTGAAAAATCCTTCACTTAGACAGTATATTTCACTCACTGGGTTGTGTGTGTATCACTGTTATTTCTCTCAGGAGGCAGTTTAATGTCACACAGAGACACTGAGGAGTTACAGTCATAAACCCCAAATCCAGCATAGAGGGGTTCAGTGAATGTAGTGTTGAATGTGTGTAAGTGTGTGAGTGTGTGTGTGTCAGAGACGCTGTAGAAGGACAGAGTGCCGGCAGACACGTCCACAAACACTCCTACTCTCTTAGAGGATGAAGAGATGGCAGGAATCTCAGTTTCTTTCTTATTGTGATGGACAGTGAATGTGTTTTCATAGCAGTTCAGACTCCAGGATTTGTCATTGAATCCAAACCTACAGTCACCCCATCCTTTCCTGTTGATTCCTTTATATGTCACTGATATAATAGCATCTCTGCTCCATTCAGCCTCCCAGTAACAGCGTCCAGTCAGACTCTCTCCACACAGAACCTGTTTATACTTCTCAAATCTTTCTGGATGATCAGAATACAACTGCTTCTTTTTCACTAACGTTGCCTTCCTGTTCTCCTCAGAAATAATGAGTTGATTGTGTGCTGTGTTTGGATCCAGTGTGAGATCACAGGCATCTGAACACAAGACAAAAGAAACTTAAGAACAATAAGAAAAGAGACAACGAAATCTCACTAATTGAGACAAATCCACAACAAATCAGTAAATGATGAATGTGCAGACCTACATTTTTTTAGTCCTGCTGTAATTCTAAACTCACCGCAATGATCCACACTATAAAACACAAACATGATTTGTTATAATTTTCTAAAATTAAGACAAAAAAAGAGATAAATTAAGAATATGATGGATTTCTGTAAGTTCACATTACTCTGGTTCACTTGACAAATAAAAACAATAGTTCCCTTTCAAGGTGTCCAGACTGCTAGGGGAACTGCCCTAGGGGAATGCCTCGAATATCGTCTCATGAAGCACTGAATCGATCGAACGAGTGTAAATGCACGTCGCAGGCCAGTGACATCATGAATAAGGATGATAAAGGTGTACTGGCATCTTTGTGTTTCTTCAGTAAGCACTGTGTGAAATGTGAGTGTGTGCACTGGCTGCATGTACGTGTGAAACTTCCTTGTCTAGTTTAAGAGAAAAGGGCTTCCCACATCTCAAAAAATATGAAAATATGGCGCAGCAGACTTTAAAGCGTGTGTTCACACCGTCTGTGTGTTGTCTGCCTGTGAACGGAGCAGGCTCAGTTGGCGCTCAGCGTTGTGAACAGCTCTAGCTGCTTTCCCTCAGCTCCCAAACGGCGGTTGGCAACATGCTGCCCGAGCTTGCGTTCCTCGGGGCTCGGGTCCCGCTGCTGCTGAGGCACAGCAGAGATCTACGTTCTGGGGATCACATACGAATCTGGTCAAAGACCTTTGAATTTTTGTGTGTAAATACAGAGTATCTTTGAGTGGTGTGGTTTTGAATGGAGCAAGAAGAAGATTGTAGTTTTCAGTCACTATTACTCTATCACAAGTAAAATTTATGCCAAAAGCCCATAATCTAATACATAATTCACATTGTAAACACATTTAGCTAGCTTGATCCAGATTGGTCAATCAAATCAGTAAGAATGTGAAGATTATGATATGATGCTGTAGTTCCCAAGGAATTTTTCTAGATAAAGAATATGATCAGGTGACCGCACATTTCAAACACGTAAAACGTATTCACATGCAATTTGTGAAAACCATTCATTTGAAAACATGTAAACGTTTTGTTTTGGTTTTTTTTCACACTGATGTATTTTATGTAATAAAAAATGAAAATATCTCAAGCTTGTGTTAAACACAGACCTATATTTCAGACATTTACAAAAAAACATTGATTTCAAGACAATGCAACGAGACCTATTAAAATACAACTTGTTTTTGCCTACAAAAAATATACATCATCCCTACTGCACTCTTGTCATGGACTCTGACACGGCCCCTGCACCAGACTCCCATGCTCCGCCTACTCATTCCCAGTCACCCGAGTACTGAGCACCTGCACCTGTTCACAATCAAGCCAGCACTGCATCACTAGCACTCACTGTTAGGGATGTGCCAAACGAAGCTTCTGAAGCAGTGAAGCTTTTACATGAAACTGTGTCGGTGCTTCGAAGCTTTTGACACAGTGCTCTACTCTGCCATCTGGTGCTCAATAAAAACTCCTACACCAACTGTGTCATTCAGATGTTTTGTTCATTTGGGAAGGTTTATTTGTATATTTAATAAGTTTAATTGTATTGTGCAGCTTTTTGTGTGTGTGTGTGTGTGTGTGTATTCCTTACAAAACAACACAAATAAAAACAAATGCACAATTACAAATGCATTTACCGTATTTTTGTCACGGGTCAGGGTGTGTCACTGGTTCTTCTCTGTTGTCTGTACTGTCCTGTCAATTTCTTCAGCACGTGAGTTGAGCAATCAGGGCTGCCTGGCAGCACTGGGTGCACAATCACAGGCTGATCTCCCACACCTGTTGCTCGTTCCCTCTACCCTATATGTTTCCAGCTGTGTCTTCCCCGTGTTGTCAGTTGATCAGTGTTTGTCAGTGTGGTTGTGGCGTGTTTGCTGTGCATTCTGTTCCCTCATCTGATGTTTTATTCTTCTGTGCTCAGGAACCAGAGATGAGAGGTTAACAGCAAGACGGGTTCCCTTGCTGCCCTCGGACTCATGCTCTAGGCTGGTTTTTCTGTTCTGTTTTTCCCCTGGGTGGACTCCTCGTTTGATGTGTCTGCTGGTGTGTATTGACACACAGGAGCCACCGCTTGGGTTTTTCATTTGTTCTCTCACAGACTGTTTTTTCCATTTTTGTTCAGTTTATTTTATAATAAACACCTTGTTTATTCACCGCATTAAGTCCTACATTCTTCTACAAACCCGTGACAATTTTCCGCATCATAAAGCAAAAGGATTATAAGGCGCAGTCTCAATTACGGGGTCTATTTCTGTACTTAACCCATGCTAAAACATGCGGTCTACAAAAAAAAGGTAACGGAAGCAAAACAGTAAGTTTGGTTGAACTTTATTCTACTATTTAACAATAGGCTACACTCACATTATGTTTTAATCAATCCATCAAAGTCCTCATCTTCTGTGTCTGAATTGAACAGCTGGGCAATCATCAAACATGCAGGCAAAATTTGACTCCCCGCACAAATCTGACTCCCCCCTCGCATGCATTCATTCACACAAGCTTCCTTGGGTATATTCGCTTATCGCTCAATATTTTTTTCTACACCGCAAACACGCAGAACGTGCAAACACCCACCCATCATGTGAAAAAAATGATTTGATATTATTATATTTAATATAATTCATGCACAAGTACAATGAGGAGAGTAACACATTTTTGTCCAATCTTCATGCAACAGGAACATAATTTCAATGTGAAAACAACAGTTTTGCTGGTGCAATCCATCTGACATGTTTTTTGCATTCTTAATATACACATGTAATATACACACTTAATGGACAATTTCATTTTATATGTATTAATTTGTGTACTCAAAACATCCGCGTACTGTGAGACGGCTCAATCTATGCGCTCTGTGAGTCCGTCGTGACGTGTTAGTGAGGTAACGAAGCTTCGTTCACACAGGTCACGTGACAGCCCCATTTCAAAGCGATGCTCCGAAACAGTGTTTCCAAGCACTAGTGTGTCGAAAACTCGAGACGCGTGTCGACACAGGGTGTCGAGCTACCCATCCCTACTCACTGTCTGATCATAGTTTTGCTGCACAGACTTTCAGCGCTTCGCTGTGTAGCATATGGACGGTGCTCATAAATGATCTTTCAGTAGTGGTGGGTAGTGATGGCGAGATGAAACCCCATGAAGTATTGAACCTTTTCAGCCAAGTGTTTCACAAAAGGGTTCATTTCTCGAAGCCTCATTTAATCACAAAACCATCTGGTGACCAAAGAGTATAAAACAATCAGATACATTACAGATGTGCCTGATGTGGTGTGTGATACACTGTGTATTTAAAATGTGTTTCTTCTTGTGGTATATAATGATTGTACTAACATAACGTTGTAATAAATGTATTGGCTTGAAATGTATGGGACTATCAACTATATCCAACTATTGTTGGATTGTCTGTTTTTATAATTTGTCTGAAACCATGTGTGCTGCCGTTTTTGACCAGGTCTCCCTGGAAGAAGAGATTATGATATCTCAATGGGATTTTCCCGGATAAATAAAAGATAAATAAATAAATCAAATGTATGTAAATCAATTGTTTGGTCATAGGCAGACCTGGGAAAATTATAATTATAATAAGTGTCTGGGTTTAACTGGGCAGAAGACAGTGAATGTGCTTGTGTATCTTGGACTGTGATTTTTGGAAACAAGAAAAATAATGAAGAGGATATACTTTAGGAGTATTTATCCAAAAAATATTATTTTTCAACTGTTTTAGGGCTAAGACGATTTCTTTTCTTTTTTTGACAACTTCTCCTGCCTTTAAAAACACCATTTCACAAGGCACCGATGATGCTGGACAACATAACGTTTGCACTAGACCAACTTTCTAAGCTTTCCCTAATACAGTCTAGTCTTATAATAATAGTAATATTATATATAATAATAACACTACTACTAATATAGGCTATACATATTATATATGTGTATATGTGTGTGTGTATAATTACATATTATACTTTATTGTAACGTTCGTTTTAATGTAAAAAATAATAAAATAACATTTCTAGTCAAAAAATTAAAACCCGCCAGTTGCATCAAAAACCAGCCCAAATTTTTAACAACCAGCCCAATACATTTTCCACGGTCGGACGTGACCAAAAGGAGCCCAATCTGGCAACACAGCACAAGAGGCGCAAGGTTTTCAACCACCTTTAACAGTTTAATCAAATGTGCCGCATTGTTTCGAGGCTCCGAAACTCTATACCGACACCCGTCTCCATGGTGACACTTAGTGGTCAATTGCACGTTATCTGAAACAAGTTTGACAACATGCCATTTAAAAAAAATTAAATGTTGTGTTTTTGTTAATGTGGTGAGTTTTTAACATCCTCACTATATAGCTATAATATATAATAATTACAACTAGGTTATTTTGGTCATAAAAATTAAAATTAATAAAACAAATCAATCCACAATGGTCTCATTTTTGTTTGTTTTTACAGATTTTTATTCAAAACTATTAATTGATCTGCTGCTGCTGTGTAAGGAATCTATATAGGAAGCTATACATATATATATATAATCTCTCTATATACCTATTAATTTGTCTATCTATTTATCTATCTCCTATGAAATTCTATGTTCCGCCACAGTTGAGAAAAAAAGATTATTTAAGTCGAAATAATGACTTGGTATCTCAAAATAATGAGAAACTGACGTAATAATGACTTAATAACTCGAAATAATGACTTAACTTCTCGTGATTCTCTGCATGGTAAAAGCGTGTAAATGCGAGATATTGAAGAGCCGGTGAAAACTGTTGCATGAAAAATGCAAAACTTGCACGATTTACAAAACTATCGGAGTAACGCTGGATTTATTCGTTAAGTTTAAGTGTAACGTCTTCATAAAATGCATGAGTACATGTGTTAATATTAACATGAATTTAGTGGATGCTCATTGATGTGCAGGTTCATCATAAAGAGTCACTATAATACAATACAACACTATACAATACTATAATACAACAGTCTATAATTCCTCTGTTTAAAATCCATGGATCACTGTTCTGAACTTGTTCATACACAAAAATACAAATGAATAAAATACTATATACTATGGAATCCCTTTCATATACTGATGATTTATCATTCATGTTCTTTAATTATATTATTGATTATCACACTGACTTTAACAGCTGTTTTACAGAACGTGTCATGTTTGCTGTGATCTCGCATTTACACGCTTTGACCATGCGGAAAAGAACGAGAAGTTAAGTCATTATTTCAACTTAAATAAAAATAAATGTTCTCAACTGTGGCGGAAACGGGCTTCCGTAAGGTGAAGTTGCATTAACTCCTGTCAATTTGTTTGGTTTGTTCCTGTCAATCAAGCGCAGACTCGGCGAGCAGCACCTGTCCAAACACTTGTGAAACGCGCAGAAGCTTCGTTTAGCCAAAGTCACGTGACACGGGTGTTTTGAATCACAGTTTCGGTTCAGTGTTTCGAAACATCTACGCTTCGGGATCTCGACACTGTGTCAAAGCGCAAGTTTCGCGTCAGCCATCCCTATCGATCAGACAAATACTTTGATTATGAAAAGTGAATCACCAGGATCGGCCCCGTGGAGTCTGTGAACTGACAGTTTAACACCTCTAAGGCCCCGTCCACACGGATCACTGCATCCGCATACATTTCTTATCGGATTGGCGTTCCGTCCACACGCATCCGGCGATTTGGGAGACTGAATCCGCTCTCTTTTGATACCGGGTCCTAAAGTGGATATATCTGAATCCGACACCCTTGCGGACTCGTGTGGACGGCCAATCCGTATATTTTTTGTTTACCGATGATGTCATCACATCACGTGTCGGCTGCGTCACAGTAACAGCAACAGTGTTGCCAGATTGGACTGAAGATTCCAGCGCAGCTACAGCTTAAAACCCTCGCATTTAAAAAAAATACCAGCCCAAAGTGCGTACTCTTATAAATAATGAAAAATGTTGAGCGATTTTATGCATCAAAAACCATCCCAAATTTTATCAACCAGCCCAATGCATTTTTTCCCGGTCGGACGTGACAAAAAGGTAACTAGCAATCTGGCAACACTGAACAGCAACAACAATGCGCATGCTCAAAGTCTTCTTCTCTGTGTATAGTGTACATCTGTGGCAGAATTACAGTGCCCCATATTGGTCTGGCATATAAACTACAACAGATTCAGTCGGTTTCAGTGGTATCGTGTGGACGCTGATATTTTTTTTTGAACGAGGAAAAAAAAGATCGGATAAGGAACGCGCCGGCATCGTGTGGACGTGGCCTAAAACACAAACCATACTCCTTAACCCTCTCTCTCCTCTGCATTTCAAAGGACAAAGGTCATAAAACAGCCTCCATCCTCACACAGAGCCACGCACACACACCAAAGAACACCCAAATGTGCCATGTAACTTTAACTTAGTGATTTTTCATTTTAGATGTGCTGTGTTCCCCTGTATGTATGCATGCTTTTTGTTATAAACATTTTAGATGTGTTTGGTAGTGTAGAAGCTTATAATCAGTAACTGCTTAATGTAGAACAACGTCAATCTTTACCTTTCCTTTAATTCAAAAGCTAACCTCATCATGCTTGGTCTCGAAACCTTTGTCTCAAAATTTGATGTGTGATGATGTGTGATGATGTGTGTTTTGATGTACAGTGGTACCTCGAGATACGAAATTAATCCGTTCCGAGGCGTCCTTCGTTTAATAAGTTTTTCGTATCTTGGAACACATTTTACATGTAAAATGGCTAATCCGTTCCAAGCCCTCCAAAAACACCCCATTAAATTTCATAATAAAGCTAAATTGACCTATAAACAATGAAATAACGTAAAATGTCGATGTGGTAAGGGGGGCGTGGATATAAACAGCCTGGAAGGGAAAGACGGAGAGAGAGATCAGGAAGCGGTGAACGCGAGTCGGCACGGAAGCGGTGAACGCGAGGCTCACGAGCGAAACGAAAGTGAAACCGAAACCGAGAGATATTGCGAGTGACACAGAACTCAGAGGGAGAAAAGTGACTCAGCTGAGAGAAGCGGGACAGTGGGAGTGAAACGCACCTGCTTATGTTTTGTTTTGTGTTTTGATTTATTTAAGACTCTAAAGAAATAAAAGCTTGTGAGTCTCAGTAAGCTGACCCTGCCTCCTTCCTTCTCCGTGACTAACGAACCTTACCACAGTCGAAGCTTACCTTTCGAGTGAGGCTATCTCCGAAAGTGGCGGCGGAGGAGGAGGACAAACGGCAGATACCAGCTTCGTACTTCTTTATGATCTCCATCTTTGTCTCCAGAGCTAAAGCACGCCAGCATGTACGTATAGAAGATGCATGATGGGAGGGATGCTGTCCAATTAGAGAGAAGGATCTCATGGCTTGGCTAGCATCAGGAACCAATGGGAGAGCAGGAGGATAGTGGCGAGTCTACTGTAACTAAGATGGCGGCGTGCGGCGCGAGTTTCAAAATTGTTATTGGGCGAATCTCGGACTTTCAGAAACCTTTCGTATCTTGAAAACTTTTCGTATGTAGAGCAGTAAAATTTTTCGTCTTTGCTTTCTTAACTTGGATTTTTCGTAAGTTGAGCCTTTCGTATCTTGAGGTACTACTGTACTATGACAGTCATTCCCAAACTGTGGTCCGCGGAAAGACAAAATAAAATAATAGGAGATTCCCATAAAAAAAAGATAAGTAGGCCTATATTGATATAACATTTGCATTAAATTGTCAAGTTATTGTGCGATTACTAAAATAGGCCAGTGGTGTTCGGCCGTGAGGTTCAAGTTCAGTGTCGTTATGGATCGGTGGATAGCAACAGGTTCTCTGAAGAGAAAAGAGGCAGAAGTTCCAGAAAATGAAGAGATTCACAGTGAGTATGCCAAAACCTAAAAGTCTGCAAACTTAAGAAGGTCATAAACATGTTAATGAGATGAGACTCGAAGACAAAGAAGGATTTGCCGCTTCTTAGTTCCTTTGCTCTGATTGGCTGTTCCGACAAAAAGAGGCGTGCCCAGGCAGGCCTTCAAAAAGGTCTGCAGGCTAAGGATCCTCCTTTCTTGCATCTTACAACTCTCTTGCTCCTCATTCTCTTGCCACTCTTCCTCGACGGGGACTCTCGGATCTCCTGCACGCCATTTTCTAAAAAGGACATTACAAGACAAAGGAACCAAATTTGAACTTCCCACGGATTCCAATGGACCCGCCCTGCAAGCATTCAACCACGGACCAGATCGCGGAATTCCTCACACGCACAAATTCGCGACTAGCCACGAAAGAATCATATGCAAGTATCCCTTAACTATCGTTAGAGAGTTTTGAGTTTATACCAATAAGTTGGTCTGATTCCTTGCTTGTTCTCAAATAAACTATTGTCGGTAATACCACCTTTCTTTGTCTCTCTCTCTCTCTCTCTCCCACTCTCTGTCTCTCACTCTCCTTCCCTCTTTCAATTAATCTGTGTATGTTTTGTTTATTGTTTGTTGATTATTAAAATATACATATTTCACACGTGATTGTCTCTGAACTGCTCATAAGTCACTTTATAGTGACATAAGTCACTTTAACGATGAACCGACCCTGTTACAAATTAAAGGGAAGATCCTTCTTGGTGGCCAAAAGAAGCCTTTTCCAGAGTTCTTATAAGGTGAATTGTTGCGGGACAACTCTTCAGCCTTTGAACTCAATTCTAGAACTAAAAGAAATTCTACAAGGTGAATGAAGCCATATATATATGAATAATTGTTATAATCCGTTATATTTAACTGTTAATATCCAAATTCCCCTTTGTGCCGATTTATGTACAGTTGATCACAACGCATGATTAAACGCGTGCATAAATGCCGCACCATCTCCCTTGAGCTTAGATTTGCTACAGCTGCTACTACCACTCTCTCCAAGATTGCTTTCTCCAAGTACGAAGACCACTTCCTTGTTTCCACAATCTCCTCGACAATCTCCATGATCAGTCAGCTAAGCTTCACTTCAGTCATGCCATTGTCTTCACTTGTCACCAGTTCACTGTTTCCGTGCCCTGTCTACAATAAAGATATCCAGTTGTGTTTACCTCTGTTGTTCACAATCTCTCATTGTGACAACTGTATTGTGTTGTTGTTAAAGTTCTTATAGCATTGTATTTTTACAACATCGCATGTTTTAAGACTCCAAGATATTTAAAAAATCCAGTGATATAAAGATATTACAAGACATTACAAGACTCCAGTGATATAAATTCTTCTTGACTTTCTAGTGGAGGGTCCCTGTTTGTACAAATCTCTTGTGCCTGTAAATGAACATTCAAAACGAATGGTTTTGTTACACCACTAGATTGACCTTTGTTTTGACCCTGAATCGAGTAGTAAATGTTTCATGTTTTTCAGGAAACTTTTGCATTTACACTATCAATTCATCTTAATTCATCAAAGGGATCATATGACACTTTTTAAAGGGAGGGTAGGTGATTTGTTCTACAAACATTTTTTATGTTAGTTGAAAGTCTCTTGATAGCAATCACAGACTTGTTTAAATGTATTGCAATGTAAATATTGTTACCGTCAATCTTTTCCTTTGAGTACTTCCTGTCAGTCTTTTCCTTTGCGTACTACCTGTCTGTCGTGCACTTCCTGTTAGGTTTATCATTCATACCCTTCCTGTCAGTCATGTCATTCATGCACTTTGTTCCCTTCCATGTTCTCCCATGTGTTTCTAACCTGTTGCGTCATCAGTCACCTCGTTTGTCTTGGCAGCTGCGTCCAATCCCCTCATCACCTCCTCATGTTTTTAGCCCTCATGTGTTCCTTTGTCTTTGTCAGTTGTTGATGTTGTGTATTCTAGTGTGTGGATGCTGTGCTCTATGTATCCCAAGATGTATCCCAAGGTTTGTGCCATTTTGTTTTTTCAAATCTTTTGTTTATCATTTTTTTAATAAAGAGAGATTCAACTGAATCGTGCTACTTATCCTTGTCTCTCTGTGTCGCACACGATCCTCCGTATTTAACACATGTTATCTGTAGAAGGTGTAGGACTATAAAAAGTTTGTCCGGCCATCCTCGGAACGCTCTCCCGAGCCATGCCTTAAATTCTCCATGTCCCCACTGGTCCTGTCCAGCTTTGAGCTCTCCTTGTCCCTGCTGGTCTCATCCCGCTCAGAACCCAAACTCCGCGAACTCTGCCCAGAAGCCGAGCTCCGCGAATTGAGCCAAGAACCCGAGCTCTGCGAACCGAGACCAAAACCCAAGCACTCTGAATTGAGCCCAAAAACTGAGTTCTCCAACCCCAGCCCAGAACCCGAGCTTTGTGAACTGCCACCTCGGCCCTCTGAACTCCCGGCATCAACCGATTCCTACACTTCCGGCTCTGAGGTTAAGCTATCCGGGAAGGGGAGCTAATGTTACCCATCAGTCTTGTCTGTGTTCTATGTATTCCAAGGGTTTTTCAAAAGAGTGCCGTTTTGTTTATCCAAGTCTTTTGATCATCGTTTTTTTTTTAAACGGTGAAGTTCCTGACTAAAATGTATGTATTTCAATGTGAACTTGATCAATGGCTAAATTAATCTGCAGAAGTCAGGTAATGTAATGTGCCTTGAGGCATTAGATAATTTAACACATCTCTCATGATGTTTTGCAGACTTTGCTGTGTGTTCATGTGTTTGAGGAGGGTTACATTTTATTTAGCAACGAAATGTAAATAAATTAATGTTAACTTATTGATGCAAGTAAATTAATTATATAAATACATAAAAGTTGAAGTAGAAGTACATCCAAATGTCTAACCAACTGCAGCAGATCTTAATACCAGGTGTAAACTGGACCTCTTATTGCTGCACATACTTGAGTATCCGCAGTGAGCAGTCTGGATCCTTCAGTTTGTCAGAGAGCAGCTTGACTCCTGAATCTCCTGGGTGATTGTAGCTCAGATCCAGTTCTCTCAGGTGTGAGGGGTTTGAACTCAGAGCTGAAGACACATAACCACAGCCTTCCTCCGTCACCATACAGCCTGACAACCTGCACACACACACACAGTCATACAGTCACACATCAGCATTTTATCCAGAAGAGGTGTAATGTCACAAAGTAACAATAATTTGTTACAGTACTTGTGAACTTTTAGGAGAATCTCTACTTGTAAAATGTATACATTGGATCCAATACATTTTCTCGTAGTATACTTAGTCATTACTTACTACAAAAATAAAGCAGGAAAAACACAGACTGTAAGCAAGCATGCCCAAATAAGTGCTCACACAACCACGGTTGATTTTATTTTCCAAGCTGTGTCTGTTGCTGAAGGGTCTGGGAAGGGTGTGCTGGCATTATAATAAGTGTAACCTCTAGAGACTGAATAAAAACTATTACTGATGCCTAATCAAATTAGTTTGATTTGACACGAGACTGTACGCTGCATAGAGCATGACACTTCAAACACAGATTTAAAAATAAAATGTTATACAGTGTACACAACCACACATCTTTTCATATCATTATAAAGTAATTTTTTGTCGACTAGATGATGTAATAGGGAACAGCAGTTCATTCATGTTTGCTGAAATTAACCTACCTTAAGTGGTTAAAACTATTTAATAAAAACACATGCACATTTTAACATTTTAACTCTTTAAGTTGTCTCTTAGAATACTTAATACACTAAGAATTAAGATGAATGATTTTTTATATTTAAAATTGACAATAAATAATGTGCAATTTTTATTTCAAAGGAAACAAAATTAAAGAAAAAGTGTTCAAACTAAGCAGAATTGTAATCAGCAGTGTGTGATGTGGGGAAATGACGAGGAAGAGCAGATAGAACTGAACTCACTTTAATAAACAAAAGAAAAGACTTTAAAGACAAACAAAGGAGTATGCTTTGTGCAAAACTCTGAATAACATGGAGAACACAGAGATTACATCCACACACAGGTAACAATGTCAACAATCAAAAAAAGACCCGGAAAAACTGGTATTTATTTATTTGTAAAGTATTTATACACGGGATAATGGGGAACAGCTGACGACTAACAAGGGAGGTGATTGACATGACAGGTACAGGAAATGACAAAGAAATTATTTTATGCAAATCTTTATATTTCTTTATACAAATCTTTATGTTAAAATTGTGTATAAAACAGTTTTTAATTTTTTTATAATCAATACTCAAGTGTTTAATATAAGAAAATACTTTTATTATTAAATTAAATTATACTAAAGTTCTTTTCTGGTAAGAGATCTATTCTTATACTCAAGTGTGGTTTTCAGGTACTTTAACCACCAATGGTGCAGACTGTAAATTAACCCTCATATGTTCTTAATACCTCAGTATGTGCAGCTGACAGTTTGTGCTCTTCAGTCCATCAGAGAGCAGCTTCACTCCTGAATCCTGCAGGTCATTGTTACTCAGATCCAGTTCTCTCAGGGAACAGTTTGAGGATTGAAGAGCTGATGATAAACTCTCACAACACTGACCAGTGAGATTACAGCCAGCAAGACTAGAATGGAATAAATGCAACACAACAGTTTGGGGTTCAATGTGTTTTTCTTTAAAGAAGCAGCAGTGGCTCCTTAAGAACTATTAAGAATTAAACAAGAAAATAATCATTAATTAATAAGTGAAATATGAGGTCAAATAGAATATAATCAATATTTGAAAAGAGGATTATACATTTCAAAATGCTCTCAGTCCACAATAGTGTTTTACAACAACAAAAATTCTATACAGAATCATTTGAAGCACCAGTGTAAAGCGTCATAAAAGCTCAATAAGGTGGTGCCAAATCAAAATGAAAATTATTAACACTAGCAGCCATATCACCCTGTAGTCCAAGACTACAGGGTTGAGGCTGGTTATTACCTGGATGGGAGACTTCCTGGTAAAACTAGGTTGCTGCTGTTAGTGGTGTTAGGAGGCCAGCAGGAGGTGCTCACCCTGCGGTCTGTGTGGGTCCTAATGCCCCAGTATAGTGGTAGGGACACTGTACTGTAACTAGTACCGTCCTCTGAATTAGATGTTAAACCGAGGTCCTGATTCTCTGAGCTCAATAAAATCCCATGATGTCCTTTGTAAAGAGTAGGGGTTTAACCTCAATATCCTGGCCAAATTTTCCCATTGGCCTTGGTCCATCATGGCCTCCTAACCATCCCCATTTTGGCTTCACTGCTCTGTCTCCTCTCAACGAATAAGCTGGTGTGTGGTGAGCGTTCTGGTGCAATATGGCCAGTCACATAGTTTTTGTCGAAGAGCCAGATGTGTCTTGCAAGCCAGAGTTTCCTGACTGCTGATCTAGTTCATTGTTCAGGGGTAAATATTTTCTCTCTCATATAGAAATAATTTAAGCGGTCATAACATGAGACATGAGTCTCAGAGTTGATGTAAAGGGATGAGGCAAGGACTTATGTGCAAGAGTTATGGGCTTTTTGTTAATAACGAAACAAAACAAAAATTTAAACAAAAAATACCCCAAAGAACAAAACAGCAAAAACTAAACAAGACTAGACTGACTGAGTTGAGTGGCTTAACTGAACTGGACTAGACAGGGCAGGCAGGACAGGACTGGAGATGAGCAAACGGCGTCAACATAAGCAGCATTCCTAGACAACGAAGCAGCACAGGACAGCACACACAGGTTCAATATTTAGGGAACACATGAAGCAAGATGATTGAGAGAGAACTGGTGGGACAAATAAAACAATAACGAGGGAAAAAGATGGGCGGGGTTACACAATGACACGGCACAATGAAAACAAGATGTAATGAAACAAGACAACATGAAAGCGCGCAGCCAGTGAAAACACTAACATGACAGCACAAAGCCGATGTAAACATGAACCGCGTGCTACACTACAACTCACGCGGACGAGTGAGCGCAGCATGAGTAACGTTGAAACTGCACACACTCACAAGAAAAAGACCGCACAAGTGAACACTAGTCTCGTGCGCTCAGACCAAAAGACAAACACACCGAGAATTGGTGTCCAAACCCCGAAACACAAAACAAAAAAAGGACTACAATCGGGATCAAACACCACACCGCACACACAAGACAAAGAACACGGACACAAAGCACATGGCTCAAGCGAGCTTCAAACCGCGTGTTCAAACAAAAGACGAGATATTATGGTAGTGTCAGAGCTCTGCCACAAACATGACTCTGTTTGTGCTCTGCCACAAACCCACAAACCACAAACCACAAACCCAAGAAATGACAAAACCGAATGTGACAGAACCCTGACAGTTTCACTCTATTGTTTGGACATATAAGAGATCTTTGTACAATTAAAAGGCAAGTTACATAGATTAAAACATCATGGTCAGAACAAAAAAGTTCAACCAATCTAAAAAAAAAATGGTAAAGAAACTTAAAAAATAAAAATAAACTCACCAACTGTATTGGATCTGACAGCAGCTAGAATTTTTATCAAAACATAAGTAGTTTAAACAAATTTTTTGATGTGGGTGTTTTAAAAAATACAAGGAAGCATTAATACTTCTTTCTATGCAATGACATTAGTCAATTATAATTCTGGCATTTACTGGCAGAGCTATCACTTGAAATCTGATCATCATCACAGAGGGTCAGAATAAGGTCTGAAAATAATTTATGGTGATTTATAGATTATTAACAGTATAAGTCAGGAGTGCCAAGCTCAGCTGATTATCTGAATCAGGTTTTTTTAATTAGGGTTGAACCTAAACTCTGCATGACTGTGGCCTACTCGGGAACAGAGTTTCTGCACCCCTAGTATAAGTGAACGTCAAGATACATTTTAAAATAATAAAAAATGCCATGACCCCTTTAAAGATGACCCCGTTAGATGAATTATTACAAATAAATTATTTAGCTATTAATAATTAAAAACTTACAGTGCTTTTCTGCAGTTGATCACAGCTGGTATCAGTCTTCTTCTCCCCTCATCTGATGTGTTGTATTTCTTGAGGTCCAGCTCATCCAGCACCTCCTCTGACATCTGGAGCATGTAGGCGATTGTTGAGCAGTGAGCAGGAGAGAGTTTCTCCTCTGAGTGTTTGTCTGATTTCACAAACTCCTGAATCTCTCTGGACAGAGTCTGATCTTTGACTTCCAGCAGACAGAGGAACAGATTGATGGATTGACCAGCTTTTAGATTATGAAAACACTTTGGATCTTTGATCTTCTCTTTAATGTACCGTGTGGTTTCTCTGATGCTCTCTGAGCTGTTCCCTGTGTGTGTCAGTAGATCCTGTAAGAGTCTCTGATTGGACTCCAGTGAAACACCCAGCAGGAACCGCAGGAACAGATCCAGCTGCCCATTCTCAGTCTTGAGGGTTTTATTTACTGCTGATGTTAGTAGATCATACAGAGAGACACAACTGTAAAATCTGAATTCTTGCAGTGGTTCTTTGTTCTTCATTAAATAGCAGTAAAACACATAAAAAGCAGCCAAAAACTCCTGAATACTCAGGTGAATGAAACTGTAGACTTTCCTCTGATGAATCACTGATTCCTCCTTAAAGATCTCAGTGCAAATCCCAGAATACACTGAGGCATCAGTGACGTCTATGCCGCTCTCAATCAGGTCCTCCTCATAGAACATCACATTGCCCTTCATCAGCTGTTTGAAAGCCACTTCAGCAAGTTTCACAATCACTTCTCTGTTGGACTGCAGGAGTTTCTCTGGATCTTTCTCTTCATACTTCTGATTCCTCATGTTGATCTGAATCAGCAGGAAGTGGATGTACATTTCAGTCAGAGTTTGAGGGATTTCTGCACTCAGATCTTCTTTCAGGAGCTTTTGAAGCACAGTGGATGAGATCCAGCAGAAGACGGGTATGTGGCACATGATGTGGAGGCTTCTTGCTCTTCTGATGTGTGAGATGATTCTGCTGGCTTGATGCTCATCACTGATTCTCTTCCTGAAATATTCCTCCTTCTGAGGCTCATTGAATCCCTGAATCTCTGTCAGACGGTTGATGTGTTTGGAGGGGATCTGATTGGCTGCTGCTGGTCTGGAGGTGATCCAGATGAGAGCAGAGGGAAGCAGATATCCTTTCATGAGGTTTGACATCAACACACCCACTGATGAAGTCTCAGTCACATCAGAAACTTTCTGATCATCTGAAAACATCAGTGTGATTCTGCTTTCATCCAGACCATCAAAGATAAACACAACTTTACACTGCTCATAAATCTTTGAGTCCAGATCTTGAAGTTCAGGATGAAAGTCCAGCAGAAGTCTGTGAAGACTGTACTGATGATCTCGGATCAAGTTCAGCTCTCGAAATGGAAGCACAAACATGAAATCTACATCCTGATTGTGTTTTCCCTCGGCCCAGTCCAGAATGAACTTCTGCACAGAGACGGTTTTCCCGATTCCAGCGATGCCTTTAGTAAGAACAGTCTTGATTTGATCTTTCTCCTCACATCCTGGTTCAGGTGAGGTTTTAAAGATGTCATTGCAGTAGATTGGAGTGTCTTGTGAGTGTTGTGTTCTGCCTGTTTTCTCCATCTGTAAAACCTCATGTTCTTCATTCACTCCTTCTCTCTCTCCCTCTATGATGTAGAGCTGTGTGTAGATCCTGTTCAGGAGGGTTTCATTCCCATGAATTTTCAGTCCCTCAAACAATCTTTCATACTTGTTCTTCATGCTGGATTTGTGTCTGTGTGTGACACTCTGTAGTTCAACATTCACTGGTTGCAGAGGATTCTGGTATTCAGTCTGATCGTCTTTGCTAACAATGATGAAAAAAATAAACATGGAAAAAAATTATTAAATAAAAGCTATGAACATTACAGATGGCAGTCTTGTATTTTGCATATACAGTGAAGTTCACTTATCTCGACTCACGGTTAACTCGCCAATCCTGTTATGTCGACGTTTTTGAAGGGGAACCGCCAAACTCCCTATTTGTCTAAGCATTTTCTTGTGGATTATGTCGATTCTTTTGTGTTGCCGAAATCTAATATCTCGAGCACAAACGAGGGACAAATTCGTGACTTCACATGGTTATTTCGTGACTAATTAGCGTACCTTGCATTAGTTTGCGTTGCACGTGGATGGCGGTCCGCTCACGGTTCACTCCCTGTCGTTGATCTCGTCTGAAGGAAAACACGCTGTAGCATCCTGCACGTTTTTTTGTGATTTTGTGAGAAATCTTTGTGTTTGCATTGTTGGAGAATATAATTAAAGGTTTGTATCAAGAATCGAAGGTGGTTTTTATTGTGGTGGTTTTACATATGCCTTTTGTTGTTAGCAAACACACACAGTACATCAAACAAAGTCATCAAACAAATCGCGGCAACACTGTTGTGTAAAAAGACACCAAAAACACGAGCATGTACATTTTCATTTAATAACTCACATCATGTACATCAATAAATTTTAATGTTTCCTTCTTGCAAGGGTTGTTGTCTTTGGCGGTTGCACTATCACTCTGACAGCTGGCGCTTATAGGCTGTCTATAGGTACGTCTGCGCTTATAGGTACGTCTGCTTTTAGCTGTTACGCCAGCCGCAGCTGGAACCAGCTTCCAGAAGAGATCAGGTGTGCTCCAACAGTAGCCACATTCAAATCAAGACTCAAAACACATCTTTTTACCTATGCATTTGCAGATTGAGCACTGTGCTATGTCCGAACTGTTTGCATTTTATTTTATACGTATTATCTTTTTATTCTTTTAATCATTTTTAATGTTTTATTTTTATCATTCTTCTTTATGTAAAGCACTTTGAATTACCATTGTGTATGAAATGTGCTATACAAATAAACTTGCCTTGCCTTGCCTTGTCTGACCTGGGAAAATATATGTTAATATATGTTATCTCGCGAAACGGTTATCTCGATGCTTTTTTGCAACCCCCGAGGCCATCGACATAACCAAACTCCACTGTATTTTATATCTTACATCTTGAAATCATTTTCCATCAATAAACATTTCTACATAGACTTGAAATGAAATCAAAAATAAAAAGCCATCTCTCTGGCCCGGTTTACAAGCTGGTATTAAGATGTGTTTTAGTCGATTTGATCACAATGAAACAAGGGAGACACATTCCAGTTTGTACCTGGTGTTTCAGTTACTCTCTTTTGTTCATTTTGGTCCTGATTATTTGGAGGGGAGGGTTTACGGGCAGAATGACAAATAAATGCACCTGTCAAGATGAGCAAAGTTCTTTGTTTATACCATCTGGGTACTGAATATTGATCAGGTGAATTAACAACTTACTGAACAGGTAAGTCTTCTACTGTTATGGTGACATGTGATACTGAGAAACGAGAATCACAGAGAAGCAGGTTTCCAACTGAAACTCTCTTCATTAATAAAATACTTTAAATATAAACAAAAATTGCACGCTTGTACAAAAACCTTGGAACACGAGAACAACAAACACACAGATTTAACAGTCAACAATCGACAAAGACAAGAGAATACATGATGGTTTATATATGTGGGATAATTGGGAACAGCTGAATGACTAACTAAGTGAGTGATTGACAAGACAGGTGCAGGAAACAACTTGGGAAGAACAAGAAAGGTAAAAACATGTTAAGACTGTGATAGCTAGATCATTGCACATACTTACAGACAGTAACAACATGTTCAAATTACATGCACAGATTGCGTCAATCATTCAGGATCTCACAAACTTTATTTTCAATGCTGTTCTGTGATTATCAATAAAATAACTTAGAAACTAAAAAAAGGTATAAAATATATATCTTTCCAAAAAATGTTTTTAAAATAAACATTTTGCTTCATGCCAGCAAAGTTTAAATCCAGCCTGACCAGTTCTCTCAAGTTCCACAATGGCTGTGCATTAAGTCACTAGGTGGAGAGCAGGTGTTGTTTAGTTGCTGTTCGAACACATGAATGTCTACACTATGAGAGAAATCCAGTCAAATCCGTTTTCAGATACCTCTGGAAACTTAAATGAAGTTGGGCCCTCATCGAGCGAAATACGTCAGCAAAATAACAAAATAAAATAAAAAGTTTTTTTGCGCTGCTTGATGTTTAAAATATTAGACATTGAATATAGGCCATTTCACCAGAACCATGCTATAAAATGGCAATTCACCCCTCGTTTGTCTTGTTTGTTTGTGCAGGAAACAGTTTGGTTTGTTCTTCTTCACTCTGCTCATGCATGCTCACTCATAATGTCCTTGTAAATTGTCAATGCTGCTGTTTCCAGATCAGCAACACACCTTCATTAGCCTGACTCCAACACTCTGCCCACTCGTTCACAATCCCCGGAATACTGAGCACCTGCACATGTTCCCAATCAAGAACACTATTTCACCAGCCCTCACCCAGCACTCAGCATCTGGTCTCAGCACAAGTCAGACTCTCTGTGCTACCAAGCTTAGTGACATCGCCGAGCTACCTTCCTCCCAAGATTCCTAGCTATCCTCAAGCCTCCACTGTCAGATAAGCTTCACTCGAGATCACTATCACTGCTCACCACCTCCACCAGTCACTGTTTCTCATGCTCTGTTCTCAATAAACATCATCCCATCTGTACTCACATGTCTTTTCAAGCGTGATTCTCTATCTGCCTTAGTTCATTTATGCTGCTGTTGTGGGCGCCGCCTAAACTTTACAGTTTTCATAGCTTTCTTCTGAAAACATTATCAAAAAGGAGAAGCAGAAATCAGACAGAGTATTTTAGTCTTCAAGAAAAAGGTTAAAGAAAAACTTACTCTTACTATCTTTACACTTGTGTATAAAAACAGAATAAGATTGATTGAATGATCAAATTTGAAAAGATCAAAAATGATCAGAAATCCCAGTACACAAATTAGCTGGGATGAAAGTATGTATTTTACATCCCCTTAAACCTAAATATTGTATTTTATTTCATGGATGATAACTGATCATAATGAATTCAATAAGGAATTGATGATAATTCTTTACTTGCTTTTTGTTTTGTAAAGAAATAATGCATTTGATTTCCTACTTAAAAACAAATAGGTAAAACATTCATAACCAATAAAAAGGAATATGGCTTTATGTGTACTAAAACAACATTTATGAAAATTATATTCATTTTTATTTAGTCTATTTGATTTAAGGAAAACATCAGATGCAACATGTTTCCACTCACTATTACTATTGAGTGTAATTGATTTATTTTTTCTTTAAAATAACTTTTGTGTTTCTTGGGAAAGACCCAAACCAAATACAAATAGCATTGTTTATAAATATTTTTCTCCAGCAGTGTCAATTAGGCAGTATTTTGGAATTGTGAACTGTAACAAGATATTAATATTAATAAAGTCATATACCGTTTCATTTCCAGACCACTTACAGTTCTAAATTGATTCACATTGTCTTCCACATAGTATATTCCACAAAACATATCTAAATTTCGACATATTTTCTCTAAGACAAATCGGAAAAGTTAGTTCATGCGTTCATGAGTTCAAGGCTAGATTATTGTAATGCTTTACTAGGTGGTTGCTCTGCACGCTTAATAAACAAATTCCAGCTGGTCCAAAATGCAGCAGCTCGAGTTCTTACTAGAACCAGGAAGTATGAGCATATTAGCCCAGTTCTGTCAAACCTGCACTGGCTTCCTATTAAACACCGAATACATTTTAAAATCTTGCTAATCACTTACAAAGCATTAAATGGTTTAGCTCCACAGTACTTGAGCGATCTCTTAACACATTATAGTCCTTCACGTCTATTGCGATCCCAAAATACTGACCAGCTTATAATACCTAGAATATCAAAGTCAACTGCTGGCGGTCGATCCTTTTCCTATTTAGCTCCTAAACTCTGGAACAGTCTTCCTAATACAGTTCGGGAAGCAGACACACTCTGTCAGTTTAAATCTAGATTAAAAACACATCTCTTCAACCTGGCATACACATAACACATTATACATACATTTTTAATCCAAATCATGTAAAATGATTGTTAGGCTGCATAATTTAGATAAGCCGGAACCGGGAACATTCCCATAACACCTGATGTACTCGATACATCAGAAAATGAATGGCATCTACGCTGATATTGTTCTCTGTTTATTCCGAGGTTACCGTGGTCAGCCGGATCCGGGCCGTATCCAGATCAGATGAAGGACCTGGACACGAGCACAGCACTGCCCTGAAGTGTCTGCGGAGACCGTGACTCTACTAGACCCTCCCCTGTGACGATCATGAACACATCTCCAATTGGACTTAATATTAGTCTTGAATTGTTAGCAATATAATAATCAAATTATCAATCAATCAAATATCAAAACTTAACACTTAATATTCATCAATTGTATTAATTTGCCTGCTCTTTTAAGGCTGCCGTTCAGCCAAACAAAGTTTGTTTATAATGTTTTCATGTGACCAATGTAAAGCTGCTTTGAAACGATCTGTATTGTAAAAAGTGCTATATAAGTAAAGGTGACTTGACAGGATAGTTTGGGAAAAGCCCAACTAGTAAAAGGATGTAAAAATAACACTTAAATAATGTAACTCATCAGAAATGTTTGACTATGCTTTGATTTCTATAGACAACTTTTTTTATATCTGTGAGGCAAGCATTTTATAAGTTTTGCTTCATTTTTGTGACATTTCAGGAAGTTGTTCACAGAGAGAGAGAGAGAGAGAGAGAGAGAGAGAGAGAGAGAGACAGCAGAAAGCATGGGCACCTTATTGTCTTCATCTTACAAATGCATTTTATAAGTTTTGTTGTTATCGCGAGTGCTCACAAATAAAAGTCGACCCTTTACAGTTTTAAAAAAAGTATTAATCTTCTCTGTATGACCAAAAAGAACAGTATTAAAATAAAAAGTTTAATTTCTTTCTGCAGTTTTCAGGAAATAATGCAAAGGATCTCACATTAGTCACACATTATCTTCTGGCGACCCCAGAAGTGTGTTGTTGTGTATATCTACATTATTGGCCAGAACTATATGCGACAGCCAAACAGTATGAAGAAACATAAGTGTAACTAATTTGCAGAGAAGCACAAAAGCAGAAACGTGGCCACCCACTCTTTTTTTTATTTTTTTATTAATGTATAATTTAATTTAATTAACTAAAAATATGAAAAAATCTAGTTTCTTATACAAAATGAAAAAACAAATTAAAATGTTTTTTTCATACGGTATACGGACCATATACATAAACTAATGTCTTTATTTGTTTTTTTGTTTTGTTTTTGTCAATATTGTTTTTTTTATCTAATTGAAAGAATGACACGGATTAAGATGCTGCACAATTTTCCGTTTCTGACATAAGCTTGTCTCTAAGGAGAAAAACATACAGTAAAACACTACTCTTACCATTTCTGCTAGATGTTTACATGTTATAAATAAGAGTATTAAGCTTGTATGTGATTCCAAAGCACACAAAAAAACATTTAAGACATTACTGACTGTCTTTTACTCTTTCACAGTTTAAAGTGCTTTTAACAACCCTTTTCAAAATGAAGTATATTCCACAGTAAACTGCATTTCACCACAGTCACGTTATATAATTTGACTGATCTAAACATTAAGTTTAGGCTTTTAACAGGGGTTTTAAAGGAAAGGAGCTGCATGCAGCACAATGAGCATTTTATCTTTATTAAAATATTTCTTCTTGATGAAACTATTTCTGTCATTTTCACATTTGTAGGAAAACAAAATCAAAAACGAAATTAAATTTCTGTTCATCGCACAGCCCCACTGCTGTTGAGTTGTACTTTTGAATGACAGACATGACAGACACACATTAAGTAATTCAATGCTACATTTTCACATTATTACGAGGATACAATCTAGTGGACGTCTTCGAAATCTGATATAAAATCTTAAGATCAACCACCCGTTCTTTATCAAAATGTATCTTAATACCAGGTGTAAACTGGGCTTCAGTGTGTTTATAGCTAGATCAGTTAAATCTCCCACTAACTATATGTTCATACTCACCTGGGGTCAGAGGTCACAGATTCATCATCGAGTTCAGGAGGAGTTTGCATTGATCTGTCACTCTTCATAGACACACAGCTGAATTCTGAAGATGAAGATCTCTTTCTCAACCTGGAGATCCTGAGACATACAGAAATAATTATTTCTTTAGTTCTGCCTGCCATATGATACAGTCTTTTGTCCCAAACACTTAATTATATCTCACCTGGGGTCAGAGGTCACAGATTCATCATTGAATAAAGGAGGAAGAGGCAGTGATCTGTCACTCTTCATAGACACACAGCTGGGTTTTGGAGATGAAGATCTCTGAGTCTCCTGCAGTTCTTCAGATGCAACTTTCTCTCTTTTCTCCATAATGAGAAACTGACACGTCGCCTGTAAATAGAAACACAGAAAACATGACAATATATATCTATCCATGCATCTACCTTTACAAAATGCACAGACAACTGCAAAATAACAATAAATAACAAATTACCTGTTTGCGTCAACCACCATGCAAAAAGTTTGTCTGAATTAGTCAAACAAAGCGTGATGGTCAGGAAAACAGGAGTCCTACTGCTTATTCTTGCGTAACTCTAACAGAGAAGGAAAAAAATAAAGGATAGTTTAATGTGAGTTCAGATGGCACACTTTAAAACAGCACAGCAGTCACGACTTCATGAACTTTTTTACTTGCAAGATTCATAATATTAGAGAGAAAATTATAACCATGTAACCATCTACAACAATATCACAAAATACAATAAATTGTCCCTGAAGAAAAATTCCTCTTATTCATTGCTATCGGGGAGGAAGAATTATCTAAACTTAAATCATCAAATCATCTGACCTTATTTTGTTCAGTTTTGTGAACAAATCTGAAATATCCTCAATCACTTTTCCACAGACCCAGACAAAAATAATATTCTGCTAACCTACCTATAACTAAACCTGATCGTCCAGTTTTATATACATTTCAGAGAGTAAAGAAGCCGTAAAATAATTTCAACTAATAGTTTCAATTATTACAATCCGGAAGATAAGCTTGTCATTCTTTACCTGCGTCATAACAATGGTCTTTAAAGTTTAAAGTGTTTAATAAAGATGAATGGGAAAACATTGCAATAACACACGATAGTATGAGATGAAATTAACTTACCTTAGTGTGACATGTCGTTGCAGATTTTAAAACAGCTGTCAATTTTAATCCGAAATGTAAATTGACTCTTTGTTTCGGTTTCTCCTCACAGGTGTTTGTTCGGTGCGCATGCGCAGTGGCCACAAGTGTCTACAACAACAAACCGCACCCAATGTCTCTTCTTGCCTACTTCAACGCCTAGTTCTTTTCTTGCCTACTTGCCTACTACACCAACATTAATGGTGTTTAGCGCCACCTGCTGTACACTCAGTGAGTGACTTTATGGATTTCTTCCGCATCCATACAGCTAACAATTGAGTATTTTCCTTTCTATATTATCTATATTTGTCTATTATTTTTTTATATATATATATATATATATATATATATATATATATATATATATATATATATATATATATATATATATATATATATATATGGTCTTTTGTGACAGTTTGTTGTATGTGTATTGATTTTAAAGTCCCCCCTGAAGCGTCTGCTAAATTGAAATTGAAATTTGAAATGCATTAAATCTTCTGGACATTCACTACATGTTCTGATTATTGCTGCATGTTGGAGAAATCAATCTTTAGCACAGGTGTTCATCATAGTAAACGTGGTAATAAACTGGAGTAAACTCCTCCAGAAGCAGATAACTGAAATGACTGTGAGTATCCTGTGACAGTCTGAAACAGAGCTGAACTCTGACCCTGGACCTCCACTTTCCTGCTGTTCAGAATCAGTTTTAACAAATTGCAATATACATGCATCTACAATAAAACAGAGGAAGAGTGGAAGTTATTGTTAGCACTTGTCCTAGTTCTCCAAGCGCTTCTAAAACCACACAAACCAGTCCAAGATGCGATTACTGGTGTTTGTGCTGAGATCTGCCTGCAGTTGCACAGTTTGACCAGCAGGTGTTTCAGTGTCTGTGTCAGGTGATTCACAGCCGATCATTGTTCAGAAACTAATGCAGTGAGATCATGTGAGGGATGCGATCAATCACAGAAATTAATTTGCACTGTTTATGTTTGAAGTCATGAATTGTTCAGCACAAACAGACAAAACGATGGAAAATCCGAAAATAAACAAAAAAAACAAAAGAAACATGTCTTAAATCACACTGGGATGTTCTTTATTTTTATCAGTCACACTTTCATTTTCTCTTTCAGACTGACAAAACATAGATGTTTCTCCAGCCCTCCTCCCATTTTACCCTCCCATCCATGTAAATTAAATTATTCTTAAGGTAATTCACATGCAGAATTTCATAAATGTAAATTCACACAGACAGAAAGTGAAATATGTAGAAACATTTTATTACACAAAACTGAAGCAATGCTTAAGTGAGATTTTTGAAGCAATGAGGCTTTCAATACATGTATGAGATTATCACTGACAAACAGTTTAATTTAAACCGCCATCTTCCGTCCCGTTACAGCAGCTGCTTTTACATCCGGTGAAAACATGCTGTTCTTATCCAAGAGATCACTGTAATGTGTGAATTATTGACTAAAGTAAGTATTTCTAAAACTAATCTTGTAACTGTTAGTATATAAAAGCGTCTGCTAAATGAATAAATGTAAAAGGGGAGAATGAAATACACAGACAAATATAAATGCTTGTATGAACTTTGATATTAAACCCATTATACTTTCCCTGTAGAAAAATAACTTAGACTTGTAAACTATAAACTTACATTTCTTTGTAATAAAACTGAATGAATATTGTGAAAGAAGTATATTTTGATACCTTCTGATAACCCATCTCTCCCCTGTATTATCTCTAGAGAGACTTTGGTTTGCTCTGATTCACACTTTAAACTGCTCTGCTCTGTAAACAACAGTTTAAATGTTCAGAAGAGGTAAAGCTTCTCTTCCTGAAGAACTGAGATGAATTTAGCTTTCACAGCATCATTGTGTTTGCGTATAATGTCACAGATCTTTCTCATGCTCTCCTGGCTGGTTAAACTGTCATGTGTGATTTCTGAATATTGTTCCTCGTGAATAAGTTTCTGCTGACACAGTTTATCTGCAATGATCTGGACATTTGTAACGCCCTGAATGAGATCTGACCAGTGCTCATCAAAATATCTTGCTTTATCTGCCTCACTATTCAGACGCGGCTCATTTCTCTTAGGATTTATCAGATCAAGTTCATCTTTCTCAATTGTTGCAGTCCAGACAGTCTTCTGATCCTCCTCTCTGGTAAGAGTCATTTGAAGGTCATTCTCCAAACATGTCTTGACCTTGAAGAAGTTTGGGTCAGTTTCTCTTCTGAGTGTGATTCCTTCTTTGGGATGGATTGAGGCTCCAGGAACATCAAGAATGTGTGTTGTTTTCATCTGAAATGGCCTGTCAGGTCTGGGATGCATGATTTGGTCACTTGACTTTTCATTCTTCTCAACAATTTCTTTTGCTTGAGCATCAAATGGAAAACAGTAGAGATGTAGAATGAGAGGAACTTTAGAACGCATGTAGAGAAGAAGATCGCAGTGTTCGTGCCATTGCATTAACCAACTTATAATTAATGTTTTGAGAGAGAAGGATGGCTGGACAATCTTGGCATGGAATCGGGTCAACTGCACAGGTTCTGTGGTTATTCCCTCGTCTTTTACTGTGAGGACTTTCACAGCATCTTTGAGGGAGGGGTCAGACTCTCCTAAACAGGCGTAATGGGGCAGATGAACTTCCTCCAGTTTCCCTGAGATCACCTTCACGTCAATCACTGGACCGATTCGGTTGAACTGCCGCCTCTCCAGCTCTGGGTTGAGGAAGTGTCCGTCTACGGTACAGTATTGAAGAGTGACGTCACAGTCACAGACCCAGCGCATTCTGGTCCTGACACACTCGTATCGGCCTGGGTCAGTGCTGACCTTGAACTTTGACCCTTCTTCATCTGTACAGGCCGACGGATCAATCTGAACCCACTGATCAGAATCAGATATGTGGATGCAAGACTGGCAGTTCAGCAGCGGAGGAGTATTGAGCCCAGAAGGATTGGAGTCAGAGAACCTGTGAAGAACCAGAAGAAGACAGAATGAAAGAGTGAGATGGTTTTTATGCACAAACAGAGCACACAATTATTTCTTGAATATACAATAAATAAAACTTGCCGGTTAGCTTGTGATTTTAACTGTTTATTAATGCATTATTAAGATCAAAAAGTTTTGTCAGTATCATTTAATGGATCTCAACTAACTTTCTTATTAACATTCATAACTTGAATGACTCATTTGACTTTAGCATAGTTGTTGTTACTAGGAATCATTGTTTGTTTACTGTGTTTGCGTGCTGTAGTCTCATTGATAAACTTGAGCTTGTTCTCGTTCTCGTTTGTAAATGGTTTCGGTAGTGAGATGGCCTAATCCAGCTGTAGTATTTATGCAGTGTGAATTCAGCATTCAGTATTCTCTTCTGCCCCTGCTGCCCTCTCCACAAACTTCACTTTTTCACACTCGCCTGACCGGGAGGGGTAGAGGTACTGGACTGTTCATCTCTAATGAATGGAAATTTAATCCTTTACCAACTCTGTGTGACAACAGCTCATTTGAATTGCATGCAATTACTATCACCAGTCATTTTGTAGTTGCCCCCAGGCCAGCGAGGCAATTTCTTAGGGGACTTGGATGTGTTACTCTCATCCTTCCCTGAGGATTGCACTTCTCTGGTAGTTCTTATGCAAGATGGCGCCCCACATGCTTAAATGTCAGACTTTTCTTCTTTTTTGTGTGTTTTTCGTTCTTTCTGCATTGCACAAATGCCATGCACTGCTAACATACAACCGACAGGCATTACTGGACATCGCCAACTCACGACACTTTGATTTTAGTAGTTCTATTCCGCTGGAGATACAAGTCATTGTTCGCCCACAGAGTCACCACCGAAACTACCCCGAGGACCACGAAGCACCGGACTCGAGTGAGTTCGCTGACCCCAGGAGAGTGCTTCGGAGACAGCGACGCAAGCGAGGCAAAAGGGGAGGGCTTCATGCTAAACTAAAAGCTTGCGCTAGCCGACCACCGCTACCCAGCCTCCTGCTAGCGAATGTGCGGTCTCTGGAAAACAAACTGGACGAGCTGCGAGCCAGGATTACAACTTATCGGGAAATCAGAGAGTGCTGCGCCCTGATTTCCACCGAGACCTGGCTCTCAGACAAAGTCCCAGAGAACGCCATTCAGCTACAGACTCACTCGCTTCACCGAGGCGATCGAACGGCCGCGTCCGGTAACCAACATCATCGCCTCAAAAGACAGCCTGCCGGACGACCTCAACAAAAGCGATAAATGTAAATGCAAATGCAACTGAAGAGGGCAGCACAGCCAAGTCTTCATTCTTGGAGGACTCTAGCCCACCCTTCAATGAAATAGTTTGAAAAATGAAAAAATAGTGTGCCCAAAATGAAGTTTGAATTTGTTTATAGTCCCTGAACTGTAGAGACTTGGTTTTGTTTCCAAACAAAGGAAAATATATATATTTATTGGTGTCAGCATCTGCTATCTGCCATATTATAGTGAAACATATTGGTATATTGTGTATCAGCAAAAATACAATATTGTGCATCGCTAATGTTTGTTTAAAAACAGCTAGAACCATCAGCCAAAGTCTGGAAAAATTATTCACCAAGACAGTATATTTCACTCACCCAGTTGTATCACTGTTGTTTCTCACAGGAGGCAGTTTAATGTCACACAGAGACACTGAGGAATGAGAATTAACCTTAAATCCAGCATAGAGGGGTTCAGTGAATGTGGTGTTGAATGTATGTAAGTGTGTGTGTGTGTGTGTGTCAGAGACGCTGTAGAAGGAAAGAGTGCCGGCCGACACGTCCACATACACTCCTACTCTATTAGAGAATGAAGAGACGGCAGGTATCTCAGTTTCTTTCATATTGTGACAGACAGCGAGTCTGTAATTATTGCAGTTCAGACTCCAGGATTTTTCATTGAATCCAAACACAGAGTATCTTCCTCCTTTCCTGTTGATTCCTTTATATGTTACTGATATTTCAACCATTCCGCTCCATTCAGCCTCCCAGTAACAGCGTCCAGTCAGACTCTCTCCACATAGAACCTGAGGAACATAATCAAATCTCTCTGGATGATCAGGATACGGCTGAAGCTCAAACACGCGCATAATTTTCCTGTTCTCCTCAGAAATAATGAGTTGATTGTGTGCTGTGTTTGGATCCAGTGTGAGATCACAGGCATCTGAACACAAGAAGAGAGAAATATTTCACTAAATGAGACAAATCCACAACAAATCAGTAAATGATGATAGTGTAGACCTACATTTTTTTAGTCCTGCTGTAATTCTGAACTCTTCCGAGTGATCCACACTATAAAACACAAACATGATTCATATTAATTGTAAATGTAAGGCACTCACTAACACTCTCAGGTGGCAGCCATAGTGCCTTACCACGTCCCTTTGGGTGGAGAGAAACTTGTTGAAACTTTGACTGCAATACGCACTAGAGTTCCTGCCTGGGACCTGGCTATAGTATTAGAAGCTTTATCAGCAGCTCCTTTTTATCCTCTCAAAACTGTTCCAAAGTTTCACGGTCCTGTCTTGTCATTGTGCCCTTCCAGGACCCTTTATGTATCTTCCAGGTTCTTCACTCTCCCGTCCATGTTAATCTCTTACCTAAAGTCTTGTCAACTGTTCCCTATTTTCCTCATGTGCATTTATACCCTGCTGTGTTCCTTTGTCTTTGTTGGATGTTAACTAATGTTGTGTGAGTTATGTGTGTGTGGAAGTACTTCCTTTCCGTGTTTCCAAGTATTCCTAGTACTCCAAGTTTTGCCCAAGAGAGTGCCATTTTTGTTCTAGTTTGAATAAAGTCAAACTCCTCTCCTTCTCCGAATTGCACACCGGACCCTAGCCATTACACAAAGAAGTTTCTGACCATAAAACTGTGTTCCTTCTAGCTATTTCTTCTCTGATAAAAGCAGGAAATCAACAGGCCCAAATGGTGTCCCCTATTGAGTTTGAACCGGGGATGGTCAAGGGATTACTTTATCCTAAACCGGGCTATGGTGCCAACCAATATACCATAACCTATTGTATTGCAAGGCTTCTCCTCCCTTTACAGACCTGGACCAGGAAAAGTATAACCTTCTGTGCCCAGTTAAATCACTGGACACTTCTGAGCTTCTGTGGAGAAAGTCTGATAAGCTGTATGAATGCCAAAAAAAGGTACCCTGCATGCAAACAGTTAGAATGTGGATAGTTGAGGCTATTTCTCTAGCTTATGAGGTCTCGGGCCATCCCCCTTGGCTGTCAGAGCTCATTCTACAAGGAGTATGGTGGCCTCCAAGGCCTTAATTTCGTGGATTTCCCTGCAGGATGTTTGTGTTGTGGTGGGCTGATCCTCTCAACTCCTATTTGTCAGTATTATATTAATATAACATATATTTATTGGTAAGGGCATTTGTCATCAGTTAAAATATGTTGAAAAAAACAATTTTGTGCATCACAAGTGTTTAGTAATATCTGAATAACAGAGGAACTATTTGTCACACTCTGGAAAAATCCTTCATTAACACACAATATATTTCACTCACCCAATTGAATCACTGCTGTTTCTCACCGGAGGCAGTTTAATGTCACACAGAGACACTGAGGAATCGTAATAAACCTTAAATCCAGCATAGAGGGGTTCAGTGAATGTGGTGTTGAATGTGTGTAAGTGTGTGAGTGTGTGTGTGTCAGAGACGCTGTAGAAGGACAGAGTGCCGAACGACACGTCCACATACACTCCTACTCTCTTAGAGGATGAAGAGACGTCAAATATCTTAGTGTAGTTCTTATTGTGACAGACACTGAATCTTTCAACAGAGCTGCATTTCAGACTCCAGGATTTTTCATTGGATCCAAACATACACTCTTCACTCAATCCTTTCCTGCTGATTCCTTTATATGTCACTGATATGACAGCTTCTCTTCTCCATTCAGCCTCCCAGTAACAGCGTCCAGTTAAACTCTCTCCACACAGAACCTGAAGAACCTCATCAAATCTCTCTGGATGATCAGGATATGGCTGCTTCTGTTTCACATGTGTCACCTTCCTGTTCTCCTCAGAAATAGTGAGTTGAGTGTTTGCTGTGTTTGGATCCAGTGTGAGATCACAGGCATCTGAACACAAGCAGAGAGAAACATTTCACTAAATTCACAAATCAAATCAACAAACAAAGTAAACGATTTAATGTGTAGACCTACATTTTTTTAGTCCTACTGTAATTCGAAACTCTCCCCAATGATCCACACTATAAAACACAAACATGATTCATATTAATTTTGTAAATGTAAGGCACTCACTCTCTCTCTCTCTCTCTCTCTCTCTCTCTCACACACACACACAATCTGTTCTGTGACAGAAACTTAGTTCACCCAGAAATGATCAATCATTTAGCTGATTTATCATTTAATTTCCCTCTGGGTCCCAGGAGAACATGGATGTCAGTGTGTGATTCTATGACTTGGCACTCTCAAGCCCCCTCTCCAATCACCAGTGGGGAAAAAATATTGATACTGAAAAAAATAACAAAATTGATACTGCATTACCAGGTGGTTCAGCTAATCATGAGAAACTTCAGAACCAAACAGTTAGACCTGTTTGCCTCTCTGGACATGTTGCACTGCCAGTTATTTTACTCCCTGATCGAAGGCACCCTTGGAATGGATCAACCTATGCAAGTATGCATTACCCCAGTGAGCATACTCCCAAGACATTATCCAAAGTCAGGGAGGACAGGAAGCAGGTCTTGCTAGTTTGGCCCAACCAGACCTAGATCCTTGCACTCTTTGGCACCTGAATCCAGACCTCTGGAACCTCCATGTGTGGTCTCTGGATGGGACGCACAGGACTTAGGTGATATGCCCAAAATAGTAATAGATACCATCACTTTGGCGAGAGCACTTTCTACCGGCCTCACGCCAGTTTAATCCAGTGGAGTCAGGGAGATCTATCAGATGGTGATAGTTTGCCCCGATTCAGAACAGTGACTTCAGCATCTCGTCACCATATGGGGTGATGGCGGCGAGATCACAGAAGTCAAGGCAAAATCTTTGAATTCCAAGGCCTTTCAGGTGATTGCGACAAAACACTTTGCATAAAAATCCATCTCCAGCGCTAATGTCTTTCTGTGGCGACAAACTGGATCCGTCGTTCTTTTAGGCGTAAAGGTGCAGGAGGATGAGAATGACACAGAAGACAGGAATAACTGAAACTTACTTTAATTATCACACTCAAAACAAACACTTTCAAATACAAAACTGAAATGAAAGTCCAACGGTAATACACAGTCCAACAGGATAAACAACATGGAACATCTAACATAGCCAACGACGGAAAAAGACAGATGGAAACATGATGTAATAAATACACAAGGTATGATTAGACACATGTGACAAGACTGACAAGGTGTTTGATCACGAAAATGGAATGACACAGGAAGAACCATGGAAAGAAACAGGAAATGGGTGGAGACAAGACAGAATTGTGACAGTCAATGGCAGGGAAAGAGTCAAGATGAAGTCCATTGATCCAATATAATGATTCACATTCAGTTTCTTCTTCAACTGTTTATGTTCATTTATGACATAGCTGACTGTATTTATTATGAACACCTGGTGAATTTGATGTCAATTACAATCCATTTAACCCCCAGTTACAAAGTTGTTAACCTATTCTATGACAAAATAATAAACTATAATAATAAAATAGCAGGAACCTTTAATAATAACTACATCCAAATAAAATCACCAAATACCAGGTGTAAACCAAGCCTCTTATTCCCCCACATACTTGAGTGTCTGCAGTGAGCAGTCTGGATCCTTCAGTTTGTCAGAGAGCAGCTTGACTCCTGAATCTCCTGGGTGATTGTAGCTCAGATCCAGTTCTCTCAGGTGTGAGGGGTTTGAACTCAGAGCTGAAGACAGATAACCACAGCCTTCCTCTGTCACCATACAGCCAGACAACCTACAGAGACACACAGTCAGACAATCTAAAAACACACATCAACATTATGACTGGCAGACTGTAAATGATCTCCTATTTGTTCTTGACATATAAGACATTACATGGACATTTTTGTCTAGTTCAGTTTTTTTTAAATAATTTTGCCTGTGTTAATGTAAACTGCATACATTTTAGCACAAAGTTTTTTTTTATATTGGAATGTACTATTTCACCCCCATTTCCTTTACTACTAGGTACACAAGGTACATAAAATAGTTACACTCATGGACAAAAATGTCCCAATTGAAACCCATTAGAATAGCGATTTTTATTCACAGGTTCATTTAACTATAAAATTACACATTCTTTGTTAAAAGGCTTTCATTCTGTTGGCAATGCTTCAAAATAAAATAATTTATTACCAGATACTGCCATTTTATTAAGTTCGGCCTATAAAGCAAAGGCTCGCTTTACTCCTGTTTTCTACATATTGTAGCGTCAATTGGAAAAATTATGCAGTTATACTTGTGTGTGTGTTTGGATGGATCTCAGAGAGTTGTTTTTTGTATGTGTGTAATAAGGAATTGTCTGCATGTGTGTGCATTTAATATTTGAGAGAGAAAAACTCTAATGTACTGAAAATCATAAAACCAACCACTGTGTACCAGTGGAGCTTTGCTGGCATCTAACGGGGAAAATTTGGTACTGTGTCCAAAAACTCTTAGTGAAATTTTTTCAGATATCAACCTCACATTTGAAACACAAATTATACATATTCATGGCTTTTATTTATGCAGTTTTAGAGTCTGTGCTCCCAAGCTTCACATTTACATATCAGCTTTTTTACACAGAAATTTTTGGACTCTAAGGACCTCAGAGTAAATTTTTTAAAATTGACACACAATTATGAGTTAATACCTCAGTATCTGCAGCTGACAGTTTGGGCTCTTCAGTCCTTCAGAAATAATCTTGACTCCTGAATCCTGCAGGTCATTGTTACTCAGATCCAGTTCTCTCAGGTGTGAGGGGTTTGAACTCAGAGCTGAAAACACATAACCACAGCCTTCCTCTGTCACCATACAACCTGATAACCTACAGACACACACAGTCAGATCATATACAGACACATATCAACCTTGAAACCGGCAGACGGTAAATAATCTTAATACCTCAGTATCTGCAGCTGACAGTTTGGACTTTTCAGTCCATTAGAGAGTAGATTTAGTCCTATAGGCCAGGAGGCCATATCTTGTAGGCCATTGCTACTCAGATCCAGTTCTCTCAGGACGGAGTTTGAGGATTGAAGTGCTGATGACAAACTCTCACAACACTCACCAGTGAGATTACAGCCAGCAAGCCTAGCAGAGAGTAAATACAGATGATACTCAAAATGTTTTTTTTGCTACTAAGAGGCACTATGACTTTAAGACCACCACATTTTCATTAGCAGAAAACCACATCATGCATAGATTACCAATAAAACTTTTAAAAATCAAATTAACATAGCCAAATGTAGTACTCGAAATCCAATGTCAGCATTTGTTGTTTAGAACAAATTCAAACAGAACAATAGTCAAAATTTTATTTAAAAAATTATTTGTATTATTTATTGTTATTTTTTTCTTGTTATAAGAACTATGGAAATGTCTCAGGTTACATATGTAACCCTAGTTTCCTGAAGAGGCAACAAGACGCTGCGTCAAAATGCTCTGGGGCCACTTTAGCGTGATTGTCTTGTGAAGCACAATAGAATAAATCGATTGAGTGTGAATGCATGTCGCGGGATGGCGGCGTCATGAGCCAAGAGGATAAAAGTGCTCCAGAAGCGGCAACTAAAAGAGTGTCTGAAGTAAGACGCTGGCATGCACTCAGGAGGTGTGGCAGAACAGCACAGCGTCTCGTTCCCTTTTCAGGGAAATAGGGTTACATAAATAACCTGAGACGTTCCTTTTCAAGGGAACTCGCACTGCATCCAAACACTATGGGAATGAGAATGCCAACGCCACCACAGAGAAATGTGAAATGTAGAGCACTACGTTAGTACCCATGTTCCCAGAGCAGAAGTAAGAACTGATAGAACCTAGTGAAAGGTATGCGGGGAGGACCAGCCTGCCGCATCTCAAATATCCACAAGATTTATTATTGCTAAAAGAGCCTTAGATGCAGCCACTCTCCTAGTGGAGTGGGCACAAAACACCAAAGGGGAAGGCTGTCCAACTGACTCATAAACCAGGGAGATAGCCTCAACTATCCACCTGCTCATAGTAGGTTTAGAAGCCGGGGTCCCCTTAGGTATCCCAAAGCAAACAAACAACTGATCAGTCTTACGCCATCATTGCAGCTCTGCTTGCACTGGACAGACCTTGTTCTTGAACCTTGTTCTTGTCATGATCTAAATCTGGTGGAGGACAGAAGGCCTGAAGTACTATGGGGTGTGCTGTGTTGGTAGGAACTTTAGGCACGTAGCCTGGCCTGGGGTGAAGGAGAGCTTTAGCCAAACCATGGGAAAAGTCCAGGAATGAAGTGGCAACTAATAAGCTTGAAGATGTCCTATTCTCTTGAGAGAAGTAATAGATAGGAGGAAAACATTTTTCAATCGTAGGACGGAACCCTACTACATACTGCTGTCCTCAGTGTACCAAAGAGGAAACATGTAACTAAGAGTTCTCTCCCCATAGATGTACCACCCAGAGGTATGTGGTAAGCAGGTATGGGAGCCACGTAAACCTTCAGGGTGGAAGGGGATAACCCTGCAATGAATCTGTCTGTCGGGAACTCCAGCATGTTGCCAATATGACAGATAACTGGGCTCAGCTGACTCTCAATGCACCAGGAAGTGAAGATTTCCCACTACAGGACATGCAGTTTCCTCGTGGATGGAGTCCTGGAGTGGAGAACTGTCACAACAACCTCAGTTGAGAGACCAGAATCTGTGAGTTGGGCACCCACAGTTTCCAATGTTCTGGGCAGAGTTGGAATATCAAGCCCCCTGCCTGGGACAGAGTCTCCCATGGAATTCCATCAAAGAGGGACACCAGGTCAGAAAACCATAGTCTGCCCGGCCTTCGCAGGGCAATTAAGACAAACTCCTGGGAGCAGAGCGATTAGAGGAAATGTGTATAGACATAGCCTTGGCAACATCTGAACCATAGAGTCCAGTCCAACTTCTGTAAATTATAGTTTGCCTTTTCTGGTGTGATATGTGATATGGTAAATGGTAAATCGTGTTCCCCTCGTTTCCCTTAATTGATCCCAGCGGTTTCTGCTCGTTACCTTTCCTCATGTGTTCCCTATTTAATCCCGGTGTGTTTGCTGATACGTCCTGTGTCGTGTCATTGTCATTCTTGTTGTGTTCCCTGGATGTTTGTTTCCCAAGTCTTCAGTTTATCTGTTTAGTTTATGTTTTCCCCCTCGTGGGTTGTTTCCTTTCTTGTGTTATGTTTTTTTTGTTATAATAAATATATCCTTTCCCCTGCAATTGAGTCCTGCCTTTATCGATACGTGACATTCTAGTGTTTATAGTACATTGATGCAAAAATGAAGGGATCACACATTGGATCTCAAAAAATTAATTATTCAATTTGAATATCATTATTTATATAAATTCAATAATCTGTCAAGAACAAAATTGTGTGACAACAGTCAATAGAAGTCAAAGTTATCAACACACTGAAGGGTGGGTTCAAAATCCAAAAGTTACAGACCTAACTTCGGTTGTAAAATCCTCATCTGAATTAAAAAAGGATTCTTTAGCTATTAATAATTAACACTCACAGAGCCTTTCTGCAGTTACTCACAGCTGGTATCAGTCTTCTTCTCCCCTCATCTGATGTGTTGTATTTCTTGAGGTCCATCTCATCCAGCACATCCTCTGACATCTCAATCATGTAGGCGATTATTGAACATTGAGCAGGAGAGAGTTTCTCCTCTGAGTGTTTGTCTGATTTCACAAACTCCTCAATCTCTCTGGACAGAGTCTGATCTTTCACTTCCAGCAGACAGAGGAAAAGATTGATGGATCTTTCAGTGGAGAGTTCATGATATCCACCTTTGATCTTCTGTTTAATGTACTGTGTGGTTCTCCTGATGCTCTCTGAGCTGTTCTCTGTGTGTGTCAGTAGATCCTGTAAGAGTCTCTGATTGTTCTCCAGTGAGACGCCCAGCAGGAACCGCAAGAACAGATCCAGCTGTCCATTCTCACTCTTGAGGGCCTCTTGCACTGCTGATGTCAGTAGATCGTACAGAGAGATAAAACTGAAATATCTGAATTCTTGCAGTGATCCTTTCTTTGTTAAATAGCAGTAAAACACGTGGAAAGCAGCAAGAAACTCCTGAATGCTCAGATGAATGAAACTGTAGACTTTCCTCTGATGAATCACAGATTCCTCCTTAAAGATCTCAGTGCAAATCCCAGAATACACTGAGGCATCAGTGACGTCTATGCCGCTCTCAATCAGGTCCTCCTCATAGAACATCACATTGCCCTTCATCAGCTGTTTGAAAGCCACTTCAGCAAGTTTCACAATCACTTCTCTGTTGGACTGCAGGAGTTTCTCTGGATCTTTCTCTTCATACTTCTGATTTCTCATGTTGATCTGAATCAGCAGGAAGTGGATGTACATTTCAGTCAGAGTTTGAGGGATTTCTGCACTCAGATCTTCTTTCAGGAGCTTTTGAAGCACAGTGGATGAGATCCAGCAGAAGACGGGTATGTGGCACATGATGTGGAGGCTTCTTGCTCTTCTGATGTGTGAGATGATTCTGCTGGCTTGATGCTCATCACTGATTCTCTTCCTGAAATATTCCTCCTTCTGAGGCTCATTGAATCCCTGAATCTCTGTCAGACGGTTGATGTATTTGGAGGGGATCTGATTGGCTGCTGCTGGTCTGGAGGTGATCCAGATGAGAGCAGAGGGAAGCAGATCTCCTTTCATGAGGTTTGACATCAACACACTCACTGATGAAGTCTCAGTCACATCAGAAACTTTATGAGCGTCTGAAAACATCAGTGTGATTCTGCTTTCATCCAGACCATCAAAGATGAACACAACTTTACACTCCTCATAAATCTTTGAGTCCAGATCTTGAAGTTCAGGATGAAAGTCCAGCAGAAGTGTGTGAAGACTGTACTGATGATCTCGGATCAAGTTCAGCTCTCGAAATGGAAGCACAAACATGAAATCTACATCCTGATTGGCTTTTCCCTCGGCCCAGTCCAGAATGAACTTCTGCACAGAGACGGTTTTCCCGATTCCAGCGATGCCTTTAGTAAGAACAGTCTTGATTTGGTCTTTCTCCTCACATCCTGGTTCAGGAGAGGCTTTAAAGATGTCATTGCAGTAGATTGGAGTGTCTTGTGAGTGTTGTGTTCTGCCTGTTTTCTCCATCTGTAAAACCTCATGTTCTTCATTCACTCCTTCTCTTTCTCCCTCTATGATGTAGAGCTGTGTGTAGATCCTGTTCAGGAGGGTTTGATTCTCTTGGAGTTTCAGTCCCTCAAATAATCTCTTATACTTGTTCTTCATGCTGATTTTGTGCTGGTCTTTGACTCTCTGCAGTTCATCATTCACTGGTTGAGGAGAATGCTGGTCTCCAATCGGATCATCTCTATCCACACTGTTGAACCAACAAGAAAGAAAGAAAGAAAGAAATTATAAATTAAATTAATTTGGGGGGAAATCAAGGATTTATTGCAATAAAAAAATATTTTAAAAACTTCACAAATCACAAGTAAACTGGTACAGATGTCAGTCTTGTGTTTTATGTATAATTAATGTCTTCCATTTAATTAAACACATTTTTGCTATGCATGTTGTTACAATCTTCCATCACAGAACTTTTGTCCACAGATTTCTTGTGAAATCACAAATTAAACCACGGATAATCTCTCTGTGTGTATTCAACGTGTCCTTGACTAGAGCTATAATGGTGGCAGTTTTTTGCTTCTGGTGTTGTTTGAGGTATGAGTATACAATATATGTGAAACATTCATAACAACCAGGCATGTTTATTTTGGTACTTTTGTCAGTGAAAAACACACTGCCTGTAAAATACTGAAATAAATATTGGTAACCTAAATTAAAGTGCTCTGTGCTTTGAGAAGAATATGGGACATGAGCAGGAAAGGGAGAATTTCATCAAAGATCTTCATGTTGTAGGGGAATTACAGTTAAGACCCGAGGACCAGATATGTTGAATGAAGAGCAGGAGTCAGAAGTGCAGTCAATAGAAGGAATTTTAGTGAAGTTTAGTTTGCAGTTTCATCAGCAGAAGCTTCAAGTCTCACAAGGAGTTCGTAGGCCGCCCCACATACAATAACATTGTTACAGCAATTATACTCTAACAGAGAGTACTGACTACGTCAATGATGACGGTTAAATGATTCTGATTGGCAAAGAAAGAAAGAAAGAAAAACAAAACTAGTAATTTTCCACACAAGAGCAGACAGTCTGACGCATATCTTCGTTGATCACATGGTTGACGGGTTCGTGACGTGGCTTGTCGAGAACAACAAGTCATTCTGTCTCCTGATGGTGCCAGTTAATCACCACCAATACTGACCATATTAACGCGCGCACACATCTACTCTATGGAAAAATACAGAAAAATAAAGAAAGGCTTTAACTGATAAAAATCCCTAACTTGATTATAAATCACTCTCTACAATTCATTCAAATAAGAAAAGGAAAAGAACATATGAGAATAAGACAAAGAAAAGAATAAAGGTACAAATAAGAAAAATAAAAGAATATATATACAAGTGGCAATTGACTTCCGAATCGTCTCTTTCAATGTTTTCTCCCATTATTCCAAAGCAACTCACAGAGTTGACAGATTTACTTAAAAAGGTATTGTCATGCATGTGTGCGAGATGAAGGTGGGAAGACGAAGATAAAGAGTACATATTATATTTATTTAACGAATCCAGAATACAAAAATTCACTCTACACACAATCGACGAGAACGGACACTAAGACAAACACAGGACTTAAATACAGAACGAAACTACAGGATGAACACAACAACCATGAAGACAAGGAAGACAACATCACGACAGGTATTCAGTAACTTGATCCAAGCACCACAATATAAAAGTAATGTAATCTGATCACTTTTGGATTCCGTCAAGGTCACATTTGTAAAGTTAAGTAAAAATCTATATTTAGAAGAATGATTGCAACAATAGGTGGTTCATGTAAGTCATGACTGGAACATATCAGTTATAATGTCAGCCAAATTTGCGGTTAATATAAATCTTCCACCCACCACTCCCTTGAACCTCTGATTTTCTGATTTAGATATCCACACCCAATCTTCACAATTATTCTAATTCTCAGTGTTAAGCATGATGAAAGTGTAACATATTAGACTGAAGTAGGGTGCTTTTAAATTAACATTTATTTAAGTTAAAAGTTAGTCTTTGTCAAAAAATGCATTTCCTTAATAGCCTAAACACAGGCTTTACTCCCTTCAAACATGAATTATCACAGTTTCAATTGCTGCAACTACCCAAACACACACACAATAAAATAAATACATTCATCCCAAGCAAAGGTTGGCTTTTTGAGTTTATCATAGAAAACAGCACATCACAGTTACATATCGCACACTCATATCCTGGTTGACTATTTCAGTAATATACTCCCACATGGCAGCTTTCTTTTCTTTCCTTCCTCTTTTTGGTTTTAATTCTCCTTTTCAAAATTTCTCACATATCTGTTTTGACTCCATTGCTGTTTAACAAAGTTGATCCCACAACTGCATGGCTCAGTGAGAGTCTGCAAACTGATAACTTCTAATCTGAAATGTTGTCTATATAATTATCATGCTTTTGTTTGTTGGGCAGAGGAGAACTGGTCCCCCGACCGAACCTGGTTTCTCAATCATTCTGTTCTTCATTCATTCTGTCTCTTGCTGGAGTTTTGGAATTTAACCATGGAAGTGTTACAAGTAACAGAAAAAAGCACAAATGTCAGGGCATGTTATAACATCTCCAGGGCCCAGAAAACACCCCAGATGGTTGAATCTTCACTACGAATTTACACTCACCTGAGGTTAGAGGTCAGAGGTGCTTCATCACTGAATTTAGGATGCTTATCCATAGACCCTTCACTCTTCAAAGACACACAGCCGGGTTCTGCAGATGAACATTTCTCACTGCTCCCAATTTTCTCCATAATGAGAAACTGACTTCAGACCTGTTTATGGAAACGGAAGAGACCAAATGGTGCATAACATTTTGAATATTCCAGTAAGTGAAAGGGAAATAAACTTTAATGCTATACATTGACATTGCATGGAATTCAGTGATTACATCTTTTCATTTCCTTTATATAGTTTAATAATATTGTGTGTGTGATAGAGAGAAAGTTTATAAACACCTCTCAATTTTCACATGCTTTGGCCTTGGTCATCCAAAGAAATCATGTGTGTACTATAAATTTAATTAAACTCTGTACATTAATTAAAGGGGCTCCATGGTATACAAAAGAACTAAAGGTCCATTTAGTTTCATTCTCCTCTAAAAGACTAGAAATCACCTGGCAAAGACCTTCCGAATAATATTCGTTTTTTTTTTTTTTTTTTTTTTTTATAGCTGAAGATTATTGTTTTTGGAGTAAACAGTGAACAATAATTAACATGATAATAAACAGCTGATTGACTTCTCCATTTATTGGCATGACATGGTTAGATTCAGATTGTCAGTATCATATATTACGTTGAATCTCCACCTTTAAATACATTTATAAACTGTTTATGTTATAAACCAGCGTGTTTATAATTAACACAATACCAGTTTGCAATTTCAAGCATTTTAATTAGCTGTTTTATCCAGATAGAGAAAACAGGAAGCGATTAAAACTGTAAAACCAAATTACAAATGCTCATACCTGAGAAATAAAATGGATATATAAATCAAAATTATTTCTAATCCTGAATGTTGAATGTGAATTGACATGGTAATATTCTTCATTTGAGGAAATGTTTACATTTGGATATTTGCAGTTGTATTGTATATAACATTTGCAGTGAAAAATATCAAGGGGAAGTTCCAGAGTACTTTATCTTTGCATCCTCCTTTTTATTCTAAATCCTTTTAATGTACTTCTAATCTATTTTTATTCTCACCTTATAATTCATATTGTTAAATAAGTAACAATAACATGGTTCACCTGAACCAAAATCTCAACCCAGAGAACTCGACATCATTATAATCCTGAAGATGTGCTTGTAATCTGTTTGATTTCAACTACTTTTCTGTCACAACTCTCTAAAATGTCAATTTCAATGTGAAAACATTGTACAATAATATGACATGAGACCAGATACCAATAACTGAACTTACCGTGAAGTGGGATGTTTAAGACAATTTATAAGTCTTGCAAATGTTTTCCTTTCGAGTTTAGTGTCTGTTTCGACAGGAAGAAAGCAGAAGTAGCTGTGAAGAGTGAAGAATGCGCAAACTCGCACGACCTCAGTCAACAAGCCCGCCCTCTCCTTCTCATCAGACTCTTTCTGCTTTTACACAGCAAGACAGGGAACAACCCACAATGAGGGAAGACACTTCCATTGGAACAAAACAAACTGAATCTCAATTTGAGGAAGAGGAAAATAATAGTGAAGACACAGATAGTTATAGATAGACAGATAGATAGACAAAGAAAATGTACTAAAATAATACATTTTGGCAAAGAGAAACACAGTTGAGGTTTTCTATTATGTTTTTTGATGCATTTGAAGCTCTGAAAGATCTGAACAAACTCAAACATATTAAAGGAGGGCGTACATTTTTCCCTATTTACAACTATGGATATGATATTACCCATCAATAAAACTAAATTTACAACATCAGAGAATGTTGTATCACACATACAAAAGATGAGTTCTTGTTGGGTTATAGGAGGAATGGTCATTTCTACTGACAACCAGCTGTGTATAACACCTCAAAATAACAAAAAAGGTGATCAAGTGTTTCAGGAAACAAAAATAACAAAATCCACAAGGAACCACCATGAAATGAAAATGTCAGTCCTGATAATTTCCTGGCAGGTTTCAGTGGACGTGTGTTTCTGTTTACCGTTGCTCACTACAGGCTTTTGTGGGGAAATCTAGAATATATATTGATAATTTAACCCCACCCAAATATTTTTTTTTTTTATTTCTGTTTGGTTATTAATAATGGTTGTTGTATTAATGGGATCATGCATATATATATATATGTGTAATACATTTACAGCCATGGCATGGGTGTCCAGTGGGTGACAGTATCCAGGTGGAGAACCCCAAAAAGTAGATAAAGAGAAGAAGTTAACTGTGGTTCATGCTATTTTTGGAAAAGATTGTGTTGTACTTTATTAAATAGAGCTGGCCGAATAAAATAACCCGACCAAAACCATGCTTGTTATTGCTTTCAAGTGTGTTATGCTATATTGGAGTGTGTAACATTATTTCTAATTACATTAATGGTTAGATGTAAATGTAAGATATAAAAAGTCTTGCCTTCAGTCCATATTTCCATTAACTTCATTGATACATGTTTTGTAGTAAACATAGTTTGGTTTCTTGAACTGATAAACAGATGCTATTAAGCCCAGTGTTTGAGAACAGACTTCAAATACTTTAGTCTTTAATATATACTCGCCTTAACTCAGACACCTTTCAGAGAACATCAGACTATACTGCACTCTGTTCAACCTGCAGAAACACAACAAAGAGAAAGAAGACGGCTGATCTAAAGCTGGTGGGGTCAGCAGAGAGGGTGGTGCTGTTGGATCAGTAAATAAGAGACAGCAAAGCCTATGTAATAATGTATATGTAAAGTGCAATGCAATGCGAAGGAGAACTCAATCTGGTTTGATTTCAAGCGGAGTAAATACAATCGGTTAAGTCTTTAAGGGATAGTTCACCCAAAAATGTGCTGTTAATTTACTCACCCTCAGGCCATCTAAAGATGGTGACGGCTTTCTTCAGGAGAACAGTACAGAAGATTTTTTGTCGAAACTGTCGTCCTTATAAAATCCCTCAGCCCAAGTTTCAGATAATATTTAAACCACTAAATTAGTGTATTACTTTGAGGAAAGTAGACCAAGTTGTGCTTGTGGAGACAGACCAAATAAAGGATAAAAGACAATCATTTCAAAAGAAGAGATGTTTCAGAAGATTTTTTGGAGATCATTGCAGTACAGAATTGCAGAAAAATAAAGCACAAAGTCAGGAAACAATTTATTTTTAGTGAATTCCTCTCACATTCACATTTATATTGTCATCAGTTCACATTAGTGATTCATAAACAGGTTCATGATTAAATTGATCACAAATGCATTGTTATTATACTGATCAGCATAAATATGAAAGAAATGATATTATTCTGTTTTTTAAAGATTCAGAACAGTATATTTGCCTGATATAGATTTGAAAAACATACAAAATCAATTAATATGCACGTATGTGAGATTTGATGACTTTGTGGTCATTAGAGGATTTACAAATGTGTGTGTGTGTGTCTGTGTTTTAATCTGACTCAGAGACACTGAGGTATCAGGATAAAGCCTAAATCCAGCATAGAGGGGTTCAGTGAATGTAGTGTTGAATCTGTGTAAGTGTGTGAGTGTGTGTGTGTGTGTGTGTGTGTGTGTGTGTCAGAGACGCTGTAGAAGGAAAGCGTGCCGGCTGACCAATCCACATACACTCCTGCTTTCTTAGAACGGACAGCAGGAATATCAGTGTGGATCTTATTGTGACTGACAGTGAATCGGTTTAAATTGCAGTTCAGACTCCAAGATTTGTCATTGTCTCCAAACACACAATCACTCAATCCTTTCCTGCTGATTCCTTTATATGTTACTGATATTTCAGCACATTTCCCACCCCATTCAGCCTCCCAGTAACAGCGTCCAGTCAGACTCTCTCCATACAGAACCTGTTTATACGTCTCAAATCTCTCTGGACAACCAGGATAAGCCTGATGCTCTTCCACATGTGTCACCTTCCTGTTCTCCTCAGAAATAATGAGTTGAGTGTGTGCCATGTTTGGATCCAGCGTGAGATCACAGGCATCTGAACACAAGAAGAGAGAAACTTGACATCAAAACAAAAGTCACTGTGTGTGTGTGTGTGTGTGTTTGTGTGTGTACCTACACTTTTGTACTCCTGCTGTCATCATTATCTCTCGTCCATGATCCACACTATAAACACACATTAATGTAGATATGCATAATTTACACACACGTTCAGTATGTCAGTATTAGTGTTTGTCATACTTGAGTATCTGCAGTGAGCAGTTTGGATCCTTCAGTTTGTCAGAGAGCAGCTTGACTCCTGAATCTCCTGGGTGATTGTAGCTCAGATCCAGTTCTCTCAGGTGTGAGGGGTTTGAACTCAGAGCTGAAGACACAAAACCACAGCCTTCCTCTGTCACCATACAACCTGATAACCTGCAGATGGATCAAAACAGTCATCATCTACAGAAACATGCATCAACACTGAGCAGTTGAATTACATTTTTATCTAAATCATCAATTTAATATTTCTCTTTTAACCCCATCAGCAATAGTACAAAGCAATCAAATTGTAATGCCATGCCTCGCCACACCACCAGGGGGAGTCCACGTTCACGGTCTGTGTGACCACTTCCTGTTTGGGACTATATATGTGCAAGGATCACTCATGGACTTTGCGATGTATTGCCTTGGCTGCCCGCTACTCTATGGGCAATACTGCATTACTGGCCATGTTGTCTTGTCGTTATGTCATGTTAACGCTATGCTTGGTCTCTTGCTTTGTCATGTTGCTGTGCTTCCATGTCATGTCGTGTTGAACGATATTGTTTGTGGTATTGCTCTTAACGTTGCAGGTAGCACAGCCCTGCTAGCCATAGATAGTACTGCTAGTGGTAGTGCCTGTAACTTTAGGGGGAGCATAACCTTACTGGATCATGTTCTATGTCATGTTTAGCCCATGTCACGTCTCATTGTTTCCATGCCTTGTTGTCAAGTTTAATCCATGCCATGCCTTGTTCATTGTTTGTTTAATACTATGTCTGTTTCATGTTTTGAACTGATCCTTTGTTGCTGACCTCACGCCTGAATATCGATTCTGATTCTGGATTGTCCTAAAATAAACTGCACTTGGATTCTATTCGGCTTAACGCCTCTCCATTCATTACACAAACTAGCAATTCAGTAATAAACATGACAAGTATATTTTGCTTTCTTTCAGTCACTGCTTTCCTTTAATTTCAACAAAATTAATAAAACTGACTGCAAAAATCAAACCTCAGTATGTGCAGCTGACAATTTGTGCTCTTCAGTCCATCAGAGAGCAGCTTCACTCCTGAATCCCGCAGGTCATTGTTACTCAGATCCAGTTCTCTCAGGACACAGTTTGAGCATTGTAGAACTGATGATAAACTCTCACAACACTGACCAGTGAGATTACAGCCAGAAAGACTAGAAGAGATTATATAATAACAAATATGTATCTATTATGACAACTCTTGGAGAGATTGCCTTATTGTCAGAATAGATCTGCTACACTGTATCTGTACAGCAAGTACTGAGAGTTGCAACTGAAAATACATTCACAGACATTGCTGTGATCATGCAAGACATGCTGATGCACACGTAACCTACATTAAATAACCCCCCAACAAAGCAGGAGAAATGAGAAAAGTGTAGAGCCCTCCCCGAAAATATTTTCTCCAGATAATTTAAAGGCTCTACAGAAAATGCAAATAAAGCTGCATAGTTGCACAGCTTTTCCGAGAGCGAGATAACACAACCCCCAACCAAGCAGATCTACAACAAAGACATGTTCTTTTTCCAAAGAGCCATGAAACCACGTGTTATAACATATATGTGTGCCTGGGCTACCTTGACAAATGGTTTAATTCTAGTGGCCTTATGGCTTAACTCTATATTCATATGTAATGAATATTTTAGTTTCCTATTACTTTCTACTTCTGATGAATTACCTTGAATGATATTATCAATATGTACACACATATTGAGTAAATTTAGTCTGTTTCCTTCTATCTCAGCAGAAACAGTAACTCAAAACATCTGATTATGTTATGCATTTAGTCATGGCATGACAAATCAAATCATATTTTGACACAGATGAGGTCATTATACTATAAGCATATTGTAGGATCCAGACTTCAAAAAATTCCTCAGTGCAAATAAGAAACTCAAAATCATAAAAGTGCTCAAAAAGAACCTCAAAAGGACTCATCCCAGTTTGTTTAACTGATAAACAGATATTACATAGAACAAATGGCAGGGCTACTAACTTTGTCAATCCTTTAATTCCATGGTTTGCCAGTTGTGTTTTCAGATTAAACCCTCTTTTGGCGTTAAAAAATTATTGTAATGAGACACATGGTCAGTTATTATTTATGTCCAAAACAAGCATGTCTTAAACCAGACACTAATTTGTGTTGCTCTTGATAGATTGGAAATTATCTGGCTGTATCTGTGTTCTTTAATTTGCACTTCATCAGTAGATCATGCACAGAACTTTTATCCAGTTGGGACTTTTTTGGAATTGCACTCTCATGGTAATGTTAATTTAGTAAATGGTGCTAGATGCATTACTACTTCATTACTACTTAATTTGTTAATAATGAATACTCACAGAGCTATTCTGCAGTTGATCACAGCTGGTATCAGTCTTCTTCTCCCCTCATCTGATGTGTTGTATTTCTTGAGGTCCAGCTCATCCAGCACCTCCTCTGACATCTGAAGCATGTAGGCGATTGTTGAGCATTGAGCAGGAGAGAGTTTCTTCTCTGAGTGTTTGTCTGATTTCACAAACTCCTGAATCTCTCTGGACAGAGTCTGATCTTTCACTTCCAGCAGCCAGAGAAACAGATTGATAACTACCATGTCCATCTCTGATCTTCTCTTTAATGTACTGTGTGGTTCTCCTGATACTCTCTGAGCTGTTCTCTATGTGTGTCAGTAGATCCTGTAAGAGTCTCTGATTGGATTCCAGTGAGACACCCAGCAGGAACCGCAGGAACAGATCCAGCTGTCCATTCACACTTCAAGCTCTATATACTGCTGATGCTAGTTGCTTATATAGAGATACTTCATCAAACCTTTGAAAACCGAATTCATGCAGCGGCTCCATGTTCTTCAAGAAATAGCAGTAAAACACATGGAAAGCAGCAAGAAACTCCTGAATACTCAGATGAATGAAACTGTAGACTTTCCTCTGATGAATCACAGATTCCTCCTTAAAGATCTCAGTGCAAATCCCAGAATACACTGAGGCATCAGTGACGTCTATGCTGCTCTCAATCAGGTCCTCCTCATAGAACATCACATTGCCCTTCATCAGCTGTTTGAAAGCCACTTCAGCAAGTTTCACAATAACTTCTCTGTTGGACTGCAGGAGTTTCTCTGGATCTTTCTCTGCATACTTCTGATTCCTCATGTTGATCTGAATCAGCAGGAAGTGGATGTACATTTCAGTCAGAGTTTGAGGGATTTCTGCACTCAGATCTTCTTTCAGGAGCTTTTGAAGCACAGTGGATGAGATCCAGCAGAAGACGGGTATGTGGCACATGATGTGGAGGCTTCTTGCTCTTCTGATGTGTGAGATGATTCTGCTGGCTTGATGCTCATCACTGATTCTCTTCCTGAAATATTCCTCTTTCTGAGGCTCATTGAATCCCTGAATCTCTGTCAGACGGTTGATGTATTTGGAGGGGATCTGATTGGCTGCTGCTGGTCTGGAGGTGATCCAGATGAGAGCAGAGGGAAGCAGATCTCCTTTCATGAGGTTTGACATCAACACACTCACTGATGAAGTCTCAGTCACATCAGAAACTTTCTGAGCATCTGAAAACATCAGTGTGATTCTGCTTTCATCCAGACCATCAAAGATGAACACAACTTTACACTGCTCATAAATCTTTGAGTCCAGGGGTCTCATTTATAAAGTGTGCGTACGCACAAAACTGGGCTGGAAACGTACGTACGCCAGTTTCCACGCAAAGGTTGTGATCAATAAAAACAAACTTGATGGGAGAATGTGCAGACCTTAAAGCAAACTTTGAGCTGTGCATTCGCACATTCTGTAGACAGAGGGAATTGGCAACACAGATGGTTAATTTTAGTTGCCATTTTTTACTTTTAAGCGTACGTAAACTTTTAGTAGGGATCCTACGCACAGTTTATAAATGAGACCCCAGATCTTGAAGTTCAGGATGAAAGTCCAGCAGAAGTTTGTGAAGACTGTACTGATGATCTCGAATCAAGTTCAGCTCTCGAAATGGAAGCACAAACATGAAATCTACATCTTGATTGGCTTTTCCCTCGGCCCAGTCCAGAATGAACTTCTGCACAGAGACGGTTTTCCCGATTCCAGCGATGCCTTTAGTAAGAACAGTCTTGATTTGGTCTTTCTCCTCACATCCTGGTTCATGTGAAGCTTTAAAGATGTCATTGCAGTTGATTGGAGTTTCTTGTGAGTGTTTTCTGGCTGTTTTCTCCATCTGTAAAACCTCATGTTCTTCATTCACTCCTTCTCTCTCTCCCTCTATAATGTAGAGTTGTGTGTAGATCATGTTCAGGAGGGTTTCATTCTCTTGGAGTTTCAGTCCCTCAAATAATTTCTCATACTTGTTCTTCATGCTGGTTTTGATTCGATCTTTGACTCTCTGTAGTTCATCATTCACTGGTTGATCGAGTCTGTTCAGAGATTCTGTAAGTCGTGTTTTTCAGAGAGAAGTTGCTTCGGTGTTGATCTAATCTGCTGAAATAAAAGGAGAACTGATTACAGAATATGATAAACTTTTTTGTGTCAATCAAATGTTTTATAAATATGGGATCTAAAAGGTACAAAAATATTCCTTGAGAACTATAATGTCCATCGGTGTCATCATATCTTTCACATTGAATGAATATGTGGAGTGAATGAAAACCACAACACTCCAAAATCAGAATCAAGCTGCTCAAATTACAATTCACCAATATAAAAGAAAACATTTGTATTTACAAACATGTATCTGTTTGTTCAACTTGCTGTCCATTCACCTAATTCTGAGTTTTGTACACACAAACTGAAAGCCACTTGGTTGTTGATAGTAACAGATTCATGGATAATTGCACGCATTTATTATCATCGTGGGATTAAATTCATCCCATGGCAACAAAGTATGTGTAACTCTGAAACATGCAGAGCATGCACAATTTATTCAAATAATAAAGTATGTGATGACTTTTCTGTAAATTAAAATGAGATTCTTGCATTAATAAATTAGTACCTCACCTGGGGTCAGAGGTCACGGGTTCATCACTGAATAAAGGAGGAAGATGCAGTGATCTGTCACTCTTCATAGACACACAACTGGGTTCTGGAGATGAAGATCTCTTCCTCTTCTCTCTGTTCTCCATAATGAGAAACTGACTTCAGTCCTGCCTATGGAAACAGAGAACAAATCATACAATTATGAACAATAACAGAGATTTCTGTGCTTTCAACTGTATAGTTTGTATACTTTTCTAAGGACTAATAGTTGTTCTCCCTCCACAATATTGAGTTTCATTGTGAAACAATCAGATACAAAAAACAACAACTATGAATCACATCAACACCGATTTCACTGTCACCATTTGATTCCAACAGGTTTATTTTAATTTTTTGTTAAGTGTCCACCACCGGTTGAGTTCTGCCCTAAATATTTTAGATAAAGGAAGATAATTATGTATATATGATCTAGATAAAGGAGTTTAATCTTCCAGACAGATAAAGAGAAATCTGAAAGTCAATGTTCAGCTCCGATCTGAATTCAATCTAAGAAACTTTCATTGGGGTCCAATGAAACCCATATGACTATTTAAATAACCACTATAGTGGTAGTGGCAGTAGAGTTATTTTATTTGTTAATTAATTTTATTAAATGAGCACTAATATGAAAAATATAAATAAATTAACTTACCTTGATTATTAATGCCGTTTCGAGATTTGTAAAGGAGATTTTGTATTTCCAAACAATCGTTTTCACTTTCGGTTTCGACACATGCGTTTCCTCGGACTGCGCATGCGTAGTGCTTGTGTTTCAGCGCATGCGTTCAATGTCTGAGTGGTAAAACAAACAGGCTTTGCTCTCGTGACTCAAAAGTCATCTGAGGTCTGAGTCTCTCACTCCCTTCAGCAGATAGAGTTCTTCACACGGAAGATTTGTGTACACTTAAATAAAAAAGCAGAAAATAAATCAGTCATTTAACTAATTCAAAGCACCTTGTTAATAAAGGTTCACAGCTCGTACTGAACCACTGATTAATTAGTTAATTGCTGACACTCGCAATACAATGTCTGGATACTTCAGGAGAAAGACTTGATTTCACACTCACGGGCTGAAGTTGCAGTCGATTTCTTCCACACTGAATGAAGAAATTATGATGAACTTCTGATGTAAGCTTGACTGAGTCTACGAGGAAGTTTTACTAATTCTAACTTGAGACCCTAGACAAAGTTCCCATGGCGTTCCAGCAAACAGGAGAAGACGGGAAGAAGAGAAGCAGCGCACACCTCTCGAGTTTGGCTTGACTATGAGGAAGTGCAACTTCTTAAGCAGGAAAAGTTCCTTAGTTTGGATGCGACTCACTTATAATAATAAATAATTCATTACATTTATATAGCGCTTTATCAAAGTCTCTCAAAGTCGCTTTACATGGAAGGGGGAATCTCCTCAACCGCAACTAGAGTGCAGCATCCACCTGGATGATGCGACGGCAGCCATATTGCACCAGAACGCTCACCACACACTAGCTTTATTGGTGGAGAGGAGACAGAGTGATGATGCAGCCAATCAGAGAAAGGGGATGGTTAGGAAGCCATGATGGACAAATTTGGCCAGAATGCCGGGGTTACACCCCTACTCTTGCGAAAGACATTCTGGGATTTTTAATGACCACAGAGAGTCAGGACCTCGGTTTATCGTCTCATCCGAATGACGGTGCTCATTTCAGTACAGTGTCCCCGTCACTATACTGGGGCGGTAGGACTCACATAGACCAGAGGGTGAGCACCCCCTGCTGGCCTCCTAACACCACTTCCAGCAGCAATCAGTCTCCCATCCAGGAAACGACCACACACATCCCCGCTTAGCTTTTGTGAGCAACCAGTCGTAGGCTAGAGGGTGACATTGCTGCCGGCAAATTGCAGTAATCAGACAGATTAATGTAACAAGCAGACAATCCACTTTAATAATGCAATATTTGTCTTAAAATCCGCCATAGAAACCTGCAGGTGTGATTAAAATTATGCGCAATATCTGCAATCCCGCGCCAACATTCAGGTTATGTAACTGAAACAAGTGTGTGTGTGTGTGTGTTATCCTGCTACATGAAGATCCGTTTCTTCCTTTTTCATGGGAAAAACTATTACTCCAGCTGTAGCTGCAGGATACAGGCAGCAGTTTTCCATGACACAGTCCAGATCTTTCTCAATGTTAAAAACCTGTTTTCCATGACACAAAGCGCACGTGTTTTTCTGTCAAATTGCACCCTTCGACGGGTCAGTGTTCAATAACACACTTGCAGCGCTTGTGAACTGTGGTTTGTGCAATACAAATACACACGAGTATCGCACATTTTTCAGTCACCTTTATGTTTATGACACTATAGTACAATTTACACAAATGTAAAGTCAAACCAAAACCCCTGAGTCAGTGATGATCACATTTACCACCATAAACCTTAATTTAACCCGAAACAAAATCAAGAATTCCCTGAATACTGAATCCATACTTTAGTGATTATGCAAAAATAGATTATTTCAACAACTCCAACAGAAATACTTCTCGTTTAACAGCGTTTCACTGTTATTATCATGATACATCAAACCCTCATGAAGTCCATAATGTGCTGCTGAGAATCAGAGGAACATCTTCATTGGTCGCTCCGCAATGACAGTCATTATCAACGGCCGGTGTGAGCCTGTCAGGAGGAAGCCTCGCACTTCCCTTCCTGCGAGTCTGCCGGCTGCGGGTCTGTGTCTCTCAGAGCGGTCAGCAGCACTTTGAGGAGCGAGTTCTCCTTCAGCAGATCCTCAGACGCCTCGGCCAGCTCCTGCAGCCGTTGAACGCTGTCGGCCAGCTGACGCCTCTTCTCCCGGTACAGCGCCTCCACACGCCCGCTCTGCGCCTGCAGCTCGGCATTCTGGGAGTCCAGCGTGTGCAGCGTGAGGCGGCGGTTCTCCCTCCACAGGACGGCCAGCTGCTGAGTGAGGCGCTCTCGGAGCCGATGCAGGGAAAACACCTGCTGCTGCAGCCTGTGAAGCTCCGCCCCTCCGGCTGACTCCTCCCAGGGGGCGTGGCTAGTGTGCTGCAGGACGAATCGCAGCAGGTTCGGGACCGTCATGGGCGTGTTCTCGGGAAACTTCACACTCATCTGCTTCCTGTGGGAGACAGCCATGATTTAGAGGAGAGTGAGAGAATATTTTCACAGCATGAAAAAGACTCATGTTTCTGAACCTGTGTCGGGGGAAGAAGAGCACGGAGGGAAGATGATCCACCATAAACTCCCAGGGCAGATCATTACGGCCAACATTCACTCTGGAAACGACAAGAACACAAACACTAACTGAGAGTAAGAAAGGCACATTATTATTACGGCAGGTAAGTGCTAAATATGCTGTGATGGGAAGCGTTTGCAGGTGCAGTTCCACACCTGGCCACCGTGAGGGCGCTGTTTCCCTGGAACAGACGGGCCAGCTGCAGGAACACGTGATTGAGAAGCGTGCAGAACCCGCACCAGGCCGAATAATACAACAGCAGCACATCCTGATGAGAGAGAACAGCACAGTTACTGTCGTTCTTGCTGTGAACAGACCTCTACTCTAAATACTTCATCTTCTTTGCTGCATTAGGCCGACTGTGTGCTGTGTATCCCTTGTGCTCTCTTTACATTAAATAAAAGCATTAAAAAGGAGAGCGGCACTCACCCTCTGAGAGTCCATGACGGTGTCCAGGAAGCTGTCTGAGGTCACTTCCTGTATGAGGGGCTGAGTGTGCTGCTGTGGTTTGTGTCCCATCAGGTGTCTATGTAAAGGACTGAAAGACACGCTGAAGTTCTGGATGAAGTCTTCTGCTCGACACAGAGAGAACACAGTTACTGGGGCAGTGTGACGTGCGTTTGTGAGTGTGAGTAAGTGTTTGTACCCAGTGAGTCGGTGTGCTTGAGCACATAGTGCGTCTCGTCTCTGAGGTTGATGATGGTGATGAAGGGCAGGCTGCTGTGGTTGCCAGACGCCCCGAGTCTTTGCGCCAGCGGCCAGTTGAGCTGTGCGTCCAGCAGGTAGAAGCGCAGCGTCTTGTTGGTGCGGCACTGCAGGCCAGCGATGGAGTCCAGCGGGCAGGAGCGAGGCCTCGGGACGCTCCCGCAGCAGGCGCTGACCCGGCTGAATGGACTGTACGAGCTCTGGACGCTCCTGCAGGAGGTGCTGGAGAGCTGCCCCAGATACAGAGCCAGATCCCAGCAGTGAGAGGCGGGGGCCGGGGGGCTGACGCACAGATCACAGATGCGGGTGTCACCGCTGGAGTCAGCAGACGATACCAGCAGCGACTGACAGCAGCGCAGGACGGCAGACGCACCGAGCTCAGCGCCGCAGCAGGACTGATAACGCAACGCCACATCAGTCACCTGACAGACAGAACACAGTCACGTGATCCTCAAACACAAACACTTCATTGCCAAACATCTGCTAGATCAACAACATATAGGGCTGGACGATATAAACCTCTTTGTAAAAAAGTTGAGATTTTGGAGATTTGCAGATATTGTCTCCATCGCGGTGGATGGAAAGTCAGTAGATCCACCTATTTACAGTCTAGAGCCAACTCGCTTACTTTAGGCATTGTTTTAGGGATAAGCTTTGAGAGTTAATCTCAAGTAATCTAAAGCAAACAGTCTGTATGGAATTATGAACCGTTAAAGTATAAACTTCACTCAGAGCCCATAATAAAGCAACCTCTACAAGGACTGTATCTGTGTGTGCACAGCACAGCTCAAACACGTCCGGTGATTTGCAGGTCATACTGAAGCAGTCTCACTCTGAATAGGCTCAATCCCCTTGAAGGCTAGAGAGAGGACATCCCTTCCCAGCAGGAGAGGCCAGGACTGGTCACACAGCAGCTGGATTATCAGCCAAAATATCCCAGTCAAGTTCAGGACTATTAGTATGACTGAGGGACCACATTTTCTCGCTCTTTTAGAGTTGGTACGATCAGACTTAGTTGGGGAAACACACAGCAGTGCATGTTAGACAGCCTCATGTCCTGTCCCGGCAGCGCAGGAGCAAATCCTGTCCCGATGGGGATGCCTGTCCCGGCAGCGCAAGAGCAAATCCTGTCCTGATGGGGATGCCTGTCCCGGCAGCGCAGGAGCAAATCCTGTCCCGATGGGGATGCCTGTCCCGGCAGCGCAAGAGCAAATCCTGTCCTGATGGGGATGCCTGTCCCGGCAGCGCAGGAGCAAATCCTGTCCTGATGGGGATGCCTGCCCCGGCAGCGCAAGAGCAAATCCTGTCCTGATGGGGATTCCTGCCCCGGCAGCGCAGGAGCAAATCCTGTCCTGATGGGGATGCCTGTCCCGGCAGCGCAGGAGCAAATCCTGTCCTGATGGGGATGCCTGTCCCGGCAGCGCAGGAGCAAATCCTGTCCCGATGGGGATGCCTGTCCCGGCAGCGCAAGAGCAAATCCTGTCCCGATGGGGATGCCTGTCCCGGCAGCACAGGAGCAAATCCTGTCCCGATGGGGATGCCTGTCCCGGCAGCGCAAGAGCAAATCCTGTCCTGATGGGGATGCCTGTCCCGGCAGCGCAGGAGCAAATCCTGTCCTGATGGGGATGCCTGCCCCGGCAGCGCAAGAGCAAATCCTGTCCTGATGGGGATGCCTGCCCCGGCAGCGCAAGAGCAAATCCTGTCCTGATGGGGATGCCTGCCCCGGCAGCGCAGGAGCAAATCCTGTCCTGATGGGGATGCCTGTCCCGGCAGCGCAGGAGCAAATCCTGTCCCGATGGGGATGCCTGTCCCGGCAGCGCAGGAGCAAATCCTGTCCCGATGGGGATGCCTGTCCTGGCAGCGCAGGAGCAAATCCTGTCCCGATGGGGATGCCTGCCCCGGCAGCGCAAGAGCAAATCCTGTCCCGATAGGATCCTGTCCCGGCAGCGCAGGAGAGGTGGAGGACAAGGATGCGCAGTGACTCACCACCGACAGCTTGGCCATGGGGTTTGGTCATTCCAAATCTCCCAGTTCTGTGAACGCCCATCTTAGAGGAACCTTTAACAGGCCCCTAATGAGAAGGGTTGGTCCCAGAATCACCTCGTGACTGCGATGCACGCAGACTGCGTGACTGCGAATCAGCAGCTTGATGGGGAAGTGTGAGATTGCAACCTCTTGCCATCAAATAATTCCCTCTCTTCTGGATGAGATGGCCAGTCGATAAAAGTTCATTACATCTCAATAAGCTCCAATTCTTCTAGACTGGAGACTCAGACCACTGAAAGGTCTATAAGGATTAGGAGGAAGGATAGCATCCTCTTCATCTTCCTCTGAGGTGAGCATCCGTCTCATCCTCTTCCTCCTATTTCTTGAGATATTTGCTTCAAAGAGGGGAGGAAGTTCAGGAGAGACCTCATCCATCTCAGGGAGACTCGGGTCTCCTTCAGTCACGACCGCGACTCATACCCAACACACCTTAACGGGATCTGAGTGCGGGAAACACTCGAGATTAACGAACGCAGCCTGTGTAGGTCTAACTCCCAAACACACAGAGAGTGAGAGTCCTTAGAAGAAACCAAAGAGATATATATCAGGGAGGCGGGACTTGGTGATTGATCCATCAACTGACAGACGTGGTGTAACTGGTGCTTCCAGATTGGTCACAACTGAGGCGATATATTCTCATGGTGAGATGCCGAACTACTGTTTGAAAGAGACTAATGAGTAGCTTTCCCGTAACACTAAAAACCTCTCATAATCATATTGTTTACTCAGGTGTGGGTAACTTAAAAATCATACAATTATTTTACAAAAATATTGTTAAATGATAAACCCATAAAACATGGATTAGATTTTATGATGTTATAACATTGGTTCACTGCACCTGGTTGAGCAGCTGATTGGCTGTAAGGGGATTGTGTGGGAGGAAGGTCAGGAGGGCGGGGCCTTTCTGTAGCTCCGCCTCCAGTGAGTAACTCTTTGCTCCCGTTGGCTGAATCCAGTGAACAATGCTTTCTCTGTTCTCAAACACCCAATCACAGACGGCCTGCGCGGTGAAGTTCCTCTGCGCTCGCGGGAAAACCTGCATTCAGACACAGTTATATTTCACTATATGATGAATGCATCATCAGAATGAGTGTGTGATCATTAACTCACCAGCGAGCTGTTCAAATGGCGGTGTAAATAAACACCTTCGTCTTCCCTGAGTGAAACGCCCTCTGCCACCGCCTGATTGGTCACCACAGCAAACCGCACCGCCCCCCGGTGATCTGCACCAATCAGAAGGCAGCGTGTCAGACCTCATAGCTTGTGCATTAGTGATCTGTGAGGAATGAGAGTGGCAGTACCTCGTCTGAGCGCGTGTAGAGAAGATAACAGGAAACTGATGTAACCGTCAGGCTGAGGAGATGTATTAAACTGGAAATAACCCACCACACCCTGCTGGAGCACACACACACACACACACACAAATACATTTTTCAGAAGATCTCACACCTTCGCCAAAGTTTCTAAGATTTATGAAAGTAAATGCTTATTAGATATTCAAAGACGGTAGATGATAAAATGTGTGAGTGTGATTGTAAGAGAGTATGTGTGTGAGAGCACGAGACTGAGTGAGTGGGTTTGTGAGAGTGAGCGTGCATAGAAAAGTGTGTGTGAGTGAATAGAGGAGTGTGAGAGGGAGGGAGTGCATAAAAGAGTGTGTGTGTGTGCGTGCGTGTGTGTGTACCTGGTGATGTGTGAGGAAGGTGTGCAGGGCTCTACGGGTGGGCAGGTATGTTAGTGGAGTAGAAACCCTCTGAATGAAGCTCTCCAGATACTCAGACTGAACCGGACCTCTGTACTCGATTGGACCGAACCTCAACACACACACACACACAGGTGGTTATTATGTGCGTTTATGATAGTGAACACAAGCTTGCGTGACTGTAACCCAGAGTTTACCTCCAGTAGTAAAGATGAATGACTGGATACTGGAAGAAGCTCTTCTGCTTTCGGCATTTGCCCTGATGCCACCAACAGTTCACGGCTACAAACCGCACCTGCTCACACAGGAAACGCATCATCACAGACACTTTTATAAAGGACTTTTGTTCTTCATTACTGAATGTTATGAAATGCTGGATGTATGTGAGAAATGTACATGTAATGTTCAGTATCATCTCACCTCTCTCGCCAGCCGCAGCGCCACCTGCTGGATGTGCTGTCGTGCATTGATGGAGTGAGCGCACCAGGGGGCGTAGTAGAACACCACCACAATATCAGCATCCTCCCGCAGACGATCCGCTTCCTCTAACTGACCCAGGAACAGATCCACCACTGGAACCTCTGCAGGGAAAAACCGCACTGGAGTACGAGCCAACGCCACCACGTTCTTCGCCCGGCTGACAGAGAGAGACAGAGAGAGAAATGTTACGGTCGCATGTTTACCCGCAGGCGATCAGTGTGAGGTTACGGTCGCATGTTTACCCGCAGGCGATCAGTGTGAGATTACGGTCGCATGTTTACCCGCAGGCGATCAGTGTGATGTTACGGTCGCATGTTTACCCGCAGGCGATCAGTGTGATGTTAGGGTTGCATGTTTACCCTCAGGCGATCAGTGTGATGTTACGGTCGCATGTTTACCCGCAGGCGATGAGTGTGATGTTACGGTCGCATGTTTACCCGCAGGCGATGAGTGTGAGGTTACGGTCGCATGTTTACCCTCAGGCGATTAGTGTGAGGTTACGGTCGCATGTTTATCCGCAGGCGATGAGTGTGATGTTACGGTCGCATGTTTACCCGCAGGCGATGAGTGTGATGTTACGGTCGCATGTTTACCCGCAGGCGATGAGTGTGATGTTACGGTCGCATGTTTACCCGCAGGCTATCAGTGTGAGGTTACGGTCGCATGTTTACCCGCAGGCGATCAGTGTGATGTTACGGTCGCATGTTTACCCGCAGGCGATCAGTGTGATGTTACGGTCGCATGTTTACCCGCAGGCGATGAGTGTGAGGTTACGGTCGCATGTTTACCCTCAGGCGATGAGTGTGAGGTTACGGTCGCATGTTTACCCGCAGGCGATGAGTGTGATGTTACGGTCGCATGTTTACCCGCAGGCGATGAGTGTGATGTTACGGTCGCATGTTTACCCTCAGGCGATTAGTGTGAGGTTACGGTCGCATGTTTATCCGCAGGCGATGAGTGTGATGTTACGGTCGCATGTTTACCCGCAGGCGATGAGTGTGATGTTACGGTCGCATGTTTACCCGCAGGCCATGAGTGTGATGTTACGGTCGCATGTTTACCCGCAGGCGATCAGTGTGAGGTTACGGTCGCATGTTTACCCGCAGGCGATCAGTGTGATGTTACGGTCGCATGTTTACCCGCAGGCTATCAGTGTGATGTTACGGTCGCATGTTTACCCGCAGGCGATCAGTGTGATGTTACGGTCGCATGTTTACCCGCAGGCGATCAGTGTGATGTTACAGTCGCATGTTTACCCGCAGGCGATCAGTGTGATGTTACGGTCGCATGTTTACCCGCAGGCGATGAGTGTGAGGTTACGGTCGCATGTTTACCCTCAGGCGATGAGTGTGAGGTTACGGTCGCATGTTTATCCGCAGACGATGAGTGTGATGTTACGGTCGCATGTTTACCCGCAGGCGATCAGTGTGAGGTTACGGTCGCATGTTTACCCGCAGGCGATCAGTGTGAGGTTACGGTCGCATGTTTACCCGCAGGCGATCAGTGTGAGGTTACGGTCGCATGTTTACCCGCAGGCGATCAGTGTGAGGTTACGGTCGCATGTTTACCCGCAGGCTATCAGTGTGAGGTTACGGTCGCATGTTTACCCGCAGGCGATCAGTGTGAGGTTACGGTCGCATGTTTACCCGCAGGCGATCAGTGTGAGGTTACGGTCGCATGTTTACCCGCAGGCGATCAGTGTGAGGTTACGGTCGCATGTTTACCCGCAGGCTATCAGTGTGATGTTACGGTCGCATGTTTACCCGCAGGCGATCAGTGTGAGGTTACGGTCGCATGTTTACCCGCAGGCGATCAGTGTGAGGTTACGGTCGCATGTTTACCCGCAGGCTATCAGTGTGAGGTTACGGTCGCATGTTTACCCGCAGGCGATCAGTGTGATGTTACGGTCGCATGTTTACCCGCAGGCGATCAGTGTGATGTTACGGTCGCATGTTTACCCGCAGGCGATCAGTGTGATGTTACGGTCGCATGTTTACCCGCAGGCGATCAGTGTGATGTTACGGTCGCATGTTTACCCGCAGGTGATGAGTGTGATGTTACGGTCGCATGTTTACCCGCAGGTGATGGATATGGGCAGCAGTAGCACGCAGGTGAGCACTATGGTCATATATTTACCCGCAGGTGAGGGATATGGGCATATATTTATCTGCAGGTGAGGGATATGGGCACATATTTACCCGCAGGTGAGGTATATGGGCAGCAGCAGCGCGCAGGTGAGCAGTATGGTCATATATTTACCCGCAGGTGAGGGATATGGGCATATATTTATCCGCAGGTGAGGGATAAGGGCATATATTTACCCGCAGGTGAGGGATATGGGCATATATTTACCCGCAGGTGAGGGATATGGGCATATATTTACCCGCAGGTGAGGGATATGGGCATATATTTACCCGCAGGTGAGGGATATGGGCATATATTTACCCGCAGGTGAGGGATATGGGCATATATTTACCCGCAGGTGAGGGATATGGGCATATATTTACCCGCAGGTGAGGGATATGGGCATATATTTACCCGCAGGTGAGGGATATGGGCATATATTTACCCGCAGGTGAGGGATATGGGCATATATTTACCCGCAGGTGAGGGATATGGGCATATATTTACCCGCAGGTGAGGGATATGGGCAGCAGCAGCGCGCAGGTGAGCAGTATGGTCATATATTTACCCGCAGGTGAGGGATATGGGCATATATTTATCCGCAGGTGAGGGATATGGGCATATATTTACCCGCAGGTGAGGGATATGGGCAGCAGCGCGCAGGTGAGCAGTATGGTCATATATTTACCCGCAGGTGAGGGATATGGGCATATATTTATCCGCAGGTGAGGGATATGGGCATATATTTACCCGCAGGAGAGGGATATGGGCATACATTTACCCGCAGGTGAGGGATATGGGCATATATTTACCCGCAGGTGAGGGATATGGGCAGCAGCAGCGCGCAGGTGAGCAGTATGAGCGCATGTGAGCAGTATGGAGATATATTTACCCGCAGGTGAGGGATATGGGCACTAGCAGCGCGCAGGTGAGCAGTATGGAGATATATTTACCCGCAGGTGAGGGATATGGGCAGCAGCAGCGCGCAGGTGAGCAGTATGGCTCCACAGCACAGCTCGGGTCTTCTCATCATCTGATCCACCGCCTGCCGGAGCTGCTGCCGGACCCGCAGCATCCCAGACCCGCTACAGGGAACAGCTCATCCCGGGAGAACCAAAGAGAAACACACACATTCGCGTGCGCGCTCCAACCGCGCACACACACGTCTCTCTTCCGCCTGAGTCAGGGAGCGTCTCTAAACTACACACTGCTGTCAGTGCAGCTCACTCCCCAGGAAAACCAAACAAGACCGTTTCAAACGCTATTAACAGATCATAAATGAAGTCATGTTTCTATGATGAATCCTGTTCTTGTAAATGTAAAGTAAGGGAGCATTATATTGACTCAATTCTATTTTCTATGAAATATCAGGCGAATATATTTCACGTGCATAGGCTCTGGCGTTCAGGTGTTGTTGCACTGGTGATGATTTTGTGTTTATCCCTAACTCCAAACTTTCCACCAATCAGCTGCGCGCACAGCAGAGCCACGTCACATCATAACAGTGTGTGTGTGTGTGTGTGTGTGTGTGTGTGTGTGTGTGTGTGTGTGTGTGTGTGTGTGTGTGTGTGTGTGTGTGTGTGTGTGTGTGTGTGTGTGTGTGTGTGTGTGTGTGTGTGTGTGTGTGTGTGTGTGTGTGTGTGTGTGTGTGTGTGTGTGTGTGTGTGTGTGTGTGTGTGTGTGTGTGTGTGTGTGTGTGTGTAAATCTGTCTGCATGAACACACATCAGGAGGCGCACAACAACACTAGAAACAGTGTGGGATTTCCAACACTGGAAATCTTTTATTTAATAAACTGTCCATGATATTACATGTAAATCAAAGAAGAAAATTGAGTGTAAAATAAAAAGCTTTATTACTGATTGAATTGCACATGAACTGCATGGAATGATGAATTAATGTGGTTTCATAAAATATAAATGTAAATAAAAAACTTTGATTGTGTGTGTGTCAGGGCCTGTGTTGTGTGTGTGTGTGTGTGTGTGTCACAGCCTGTGTTGTGTGTGTGTGTGTGTGTGTGTCACAGCCTGTGTTGTGTGTGTGTGCGCTGCAGTGTGTGTATGAGCACGGCTGCAGTGAGGAAGAGGCTGATGTACAGGTTGAGGTAAAACACACAGTTGATGATGAAGAGAGGAACCAGCGGCCAGAACAACACCAGCACAGACGAGTCCATCAGCACCGCTAACACAAGAACACACACTGTCCGAAGGACCAGCCTGCAACACACACACACACACACACACACTCAATGCATACACTTACAAAACTGGATTTTTTTTCCAAAGTTGTAAAAACTTTTTTTTAAATTCATTTTTAGTGAATATGTTTTAAGTGTTTATGTATTTTAAAACTGAGTGTGTGTGTGTGTGTGTGTGTGTGTGAGTGAGAGTGTGAGTGAGTGAGTGTGTGTGTGTGTACCTCATCTCTCCTCTCCTCCACGTCGTCCAGTAGAAGTTGACGTCCAGCACGGTCAGTAGCGCGGCGTGAACGATGACGGCTCCTGCCACCCAGCAGTGAACGCTCAGCCAGTGCCAGGCAAACGCAGCCAGCAGCTGGTGCGGCAACAGGACGAACATCAGGGCAAACTCTGCCCACTGCTGCCAGCCTGGCCTCTCCTGCTGCGGCACAGAGAGAGAGTCAATACTAGCCCCTGACAGACTCTCTCTCTCTCACACACACACACACACACACACCAGGGGTTTGTTGGATGGGCAGACGGTGTGAATGAAGGGCAGAAAGGTGTCGTCATAATCCAGCAGGTAGAGGTAGAGCAGCGTCAGACGCGGCAGCGTTCTCAGACTGACCAGCAGAAACAGAGTCTTCCCTTCATTCCTCTCCTACAGAAACAGAGAGATGAGCAACCTGAATGTACCTGAATGACTCACACACTCACTCTCTCTCTCACACACACACACACACAGTCACTCCCTCTCTCACTCACACACACACACACACAGTCACTCCCTCTCTCACTCACACACACACACACACAGTCACTCACTCTCTCTCACTCACACACACACACACACACAGTCACTCACTCTCTCTCACTCACACACACACACACACAGTCACTCCCTCTCTCACTCACACACACACACACAGTCACTCACTCTCTCTCACACACACACACACACCTTGTACTCCCAGAGTGTCTGTGGTTGTGTGACTCGGAGCTCTTTGAGTTTCTGCAGCTCGTCCAGGATGATCCGTCTGTGCAGCTGATTCTCCATCATGAACGGAGCCGCAGACAAATTACCATCACTGACAGCAGACAGTGATCTGACACACACACACACACAAGATTATAAGTTTGGGATCTGTAAGATTTGTTAAAAAGATTTTAATCATTCTAATTTGATAATTTGCTGCTCAACAAATATTTATGTATTGTGTGTGTGTGTGTGTTTTACCTGCCGTTAATCTGCTCCCTGCGGAATGTTTCTGTATACTGATTGGTCCAGACACCCAGATGCTCCACCCACAGCATGACATCATCAGCACTCCACCTGCTGAGGGGTTTTCCGAGCAGCGTCTCATGACGGGAGTCGGCACTGAACGTGCGGGACACTAACAACACCACCTACATGAGCACACACACACACACACACACACACACACACACACACACACAGTGATCATGCAGTGCAGCAGCTCATCCATAAGCGTGTGTGTATATGAGTGTGTGTGTGTGAGAGAGAGAGACTCACAGCTACACAGCTCAGTGCTGTCAGGACTCCGGACCAGAACTCCATCAGGTTGAGCTGTGGTGGGTTCGCTGGAGCCGCTACACGACGCACCGGTCTGTTTCCCTGCTGCTGGAACGCCAGGAGAACACGGCAGAGCCACGGATCACTCCGGACGGCCTGCTTCCGTCGGCTCACGTCAGCGGGAAACAGCCTCTCCACCGCATCCCTGTCACACACACACACACACGCACGCACACACTTTGTTTCATTGTGCGTCTGATTGAGAAAGTGAACATAGACAATGTCTGACTAAACTTAATTATGTTATTAAGACGTTGGACTTTTAGGTGACTCGTTCACAACATGTATGACAACTTTAACTATAATTATAACAATAACTATAAAGGTAACGTTAACTATAACTTTGATAGAAATAATACACATAATTGTAACTATAAAGATAAATAGATAAGGTAATGTTATGATAAGGTTCTAGTTCCTAATATAACCTTCTCTGAGATAACGGAAACAAAAATTGTGTCTGATGCATATGAAGAAAACTACACTTTCCTCTGAACAGTGAAGCCTGATTGGTTCACAAGTGCCCTGTTTAGGCGGGCCGACTGCCTAATTAAGTCATGAGTCACACAGGAAGACATTTTTAGTCAGAATTTGATGAGGGCCCCAAAGCAGGCTACCAGAGACTAGACCAAGCCCAAGACGAGGCTGTTCCCCCGGTGGAGTGACTCTCATCCCAGTACGGCACTGAAAGCCAAGGACTTGTATGCTAGCATTGTTCAGTGGGAGAGTCTTTGCTTTGAAGCTGGCAGTCCTTTAAAGTGAAGCACACAAACAGCTGCTGAATTAACACCGTAAGAGCCTGAACTGTGTGGCCTCTGTTCTCATCAGAAGAGGGGAGAAAGAAATGACTTGTGCTCTAAGGGGTGTGGAAAGTAACTTGGACACATAGCCTTAACTGGGGCTTAAGGAAAACCTCACTGTCCCTGTGCTCAAACTCTAGACAGGAATCGTCCTCTAGTTCTCTTGACTGATTCCAGAGCCAGCAGCAGAGGCTGTTGTGAGCAGCAAACGGAGACCCAGAAAGAGCCCTCAGGACCATGTGTTGAGGTGAGGCAGGTTTGACCACCAGGTCGTGTTTCCCCAACAATTGGCTAGCTATAGAATCATGGTACACAGCAAGAGCTGCTGTGCTTACCCTTATCGTGGACAGGGTGCAACCGCCGTCCAACAGCGTCCAACATCTCTTGTAGGAATGAGAGGAGTAATAGAGGCCATCTCACAATACAGAAGGTCTACATGCCCGACTGTGAACCATCGGGGAAAAAAAGCATTTTTAGGCTATAGGCACCTGGTAGAGGGTGCCCTAGCCTCAGAGATTGTGTTTATACCCTCCTGGGGAAGACGGCAAGGCTCCCAGATGGAGGCTACGCAACTTGGTTTGGAATTGCTCCAAATCATACAGACCATTTGGGAGGGGAGTCTCCAGTCTTCTGGCAACGGTCCACTCCGGAACAGATTGTCTGCACCAAAGTAAATTGAGCCAGACATATGTGCCGTTCTTATTAAATAGGGACTGTCCTGTGCCCACAGGAGGAGATGGCATGCCAGTCTGCGAAACGGGCGTGTGGAGTTTCCTTTTGGAAACTGAGCTCAATTCTACTCTCAAGTGAGGTGATTTTCAGGGGAGCAGAGCTTTGGCACAGCTGTGGATCACCCTGAGAAAGAGGTGTCCCTCTCGCCACACTCACCTTCACCCACAGACGCAACAGATTCATGGGAGCTACTGAGAAGGCTGCTTCCATGAGGCCCAGTAGCTTCTGAAATACTTTCTGGGAGAGATCGTCCCCAACTATGAATGATACTGCTAACCTCTGAAGTTCAGGGAATATTCCAGTGAAATCCAAGCCCGCATTTGTGACAAATCAAATATCATCCCCAGGAGCGGGATGTGCTCTCTGGAGGACAGCAAGCTGATACCGTTAACCCCATTTGATTCTCTCTTAATCCCAGTTTGCATGTAAGGAATGGCTTCCCAAGCCTGGCTCTGGGTGGCGAGCTGCTGATGGTGGGGAGCTGATGCTTGCGGCAGGAGCGGTGATTTCATTGATCAAGCACTGTCGCTTTAGGGGTGGTCTGGCCTTGGGAGGACTCAGCCTCCTCCTGCTTGTGTCGGAGTCATCAGGGCTGCTTAGGTGGCTCTGGATCCAGCTGTAGCTTAGGGTGGGGCCCCTGTCACCAGGGAAACAGATTGCATTTCACTGGGTGGAAGCATTTCGGGTTCTTTTTCTGGGCCTGAGCGGGTGTGGGAGTGGGTGCGTGAGCAGATGAAGGAGCGGGAGCCGCTGTAGGAGCAGGAGGGGGTGCATGTGCAGGAGGGGGTGCAGGACCAGGTGCAGGAGGGAGTGCAGGACCAGGAGCAGGAGGGGTGCAGGAGCAGTAGCAGGACGGAGTGCAGGGGCAGGAGGGAGTGCAGGACCAGGAGCAGGAGGGGGTGCAGGACCAGGTGCAAGAGGGGGTGCAGGTGCAGGAGAGGGTGCAGGTGCAGGAGCAAAGAGGGGGTGCAGGTGCAGGAGGGGGTGCAGGAGCGGGTGCAGTTGCAGTTGCAGGAGGGGGTGCAGGTGCAGGAGCAGGAGGGGATGCAGTTGCAGGAAGGGGTGCAGGTGCAGGAGCAGGTGCAGGAGGGGGTGCAGGACTAGGAGGGGGTGCAGGACCAGGAGCAGGAGGGGGTGCAGGTGCAGGAGAGGGTGCAGGTGCAGGAGCAGGAGGGGATGCAGTTGCAGGAAGGGGTGCAGGTGCAGGAGCAGGTGCAGGAGGGGGTGCAGGACTAGGAGGGGGTGCAGGACCAGGAGCAGGAGGGGGTGCAGGTGCAGGAGAGGGTGCAGGTGCAGGAGCAGGAGGGGATGCAGTTGCAGGAGCAGGTGCAGGAGGGGGTGCAGGACTAGGAGGGGGTGCAGGACCAGGAGCAGGAGGGGGTGCAGGTGCAGGAGAGGGTGCAGGTGCAGGAGTAGGTGCAGGAGCAAAGAGGGGATGCAGTTGCAGGAGGGGGTGCAGGAGCAGGAGCGGGTGCAGGAGCAGGAGGGGGTGCGGGTGCAGGAGGGGGTGCAGGAGCAGGAGCGGGTGCAGGAGCAGGAGGGGGTGCGGGTGCAGGAGGGGGTGCAGGAGCAGGAGCGGGTGCAGGAGCAGTAGGGGGTGCGGGTGCAGGAGGGGGTGCAGGAGTGGGTGCAGGAGCAGGAGGGGGTGCGGGTGCAGGAGCGAAAGGGGGGTGCAGGAGCCGGCAGCTTAGCCAACAACAACTTAGGGCAACTCTCTTCTGCAGATATAATTATAAAGATAGCTATAGCAATGTCTATAAGGATAACATCATGTATAATGTATAACATGAACTACAGCTGTCAAGTCACCTTAATTTATATAGCGAATAGAGATTGTCTCAAAGCAGCTTTACAGAGATCATAGGAACAGAATGCAACAAAGTGTATTTTGGTTGAACAGCTGCTGTAGAAGAACCAATCAATAATATTGATGAATATCAAGTGTTAAGTGTCTCCAACTATAAAGGTAATGCGGAATGTTTTTCTTGTTCATCAGTTGGAAAATAAAGTTGCTCTGAAAGTAATCTGAGAGTGTTCCTGTGCTGTGATCGTTATAGTTGTTGTCGTTATGGCAGAGAAAGGCACTGAACCGTGTCTCTGTATATAACGAGTGTCACAGTAAACATCTGAAACATGTGAACAGAGCCGGATGTGCCGTGTCTCACCGGAGGAGGATGTTGACTCTGGGAAAGCCCTGCCATGTCGCTCGGCATTCTGGGCAGTCGGTGCGGAGGTTGGGCAGAGCGGACACCCACCAGGTGGCCAGGCAGTGCCGGCAGAAACTGTGCCCGCAGGTGAGGGTCGTGGGATCCACCAGCACCTCGTAGCAGCAGTGACAGCTGAACTCAGACGCCAGCAGACCCGCCAGTGGACCCGCCAGCAGACCCGCCGGCTCCTGGCCCTCACTGGACTCCGGCTCCACAGTGATCCGCACGTCCATCTGCAAACACGCACACAACAGCAGTGAACACACACAAAATAGAAGTGAACACATACACAACAGAAGTGAACAAACAAAATAGAAGTGACCACACACATTCAGCACTGAACAGAAGTGTGTTTCCAGAATATCTGAGTGAGTTTCGCTGTTTTTAAGCAGTTAAGCCAATACTTTCGCATCTGGCTGTCAGTTGTTCTCTCACTCTCTTCTGTATCGCATCAGTTCTTTCGCTTTATTTATTTTAAACACTGAAGTCACTCACAAAGGAAGAGAAAGAGAAACCGCTGCACTACAACAACACACGTGATTTAATATATTTCCAGGGACTTTCCGAAGACTTGAGATTAAGACTGAGATTACATTATTTCATTCACTCTTACACCTTTAAAATGGCATTTCATATTATAAACGATAAGTTAAAACATTATTAACTATTAATTGAGCTTCATCAGAGCAGCACACACTAACACACACACATACACACACTGAGCTTCATCAGAGCAGCACACACACACACACACACACACACACACACACACTGAGCTTCTGTTGTGATTCACTGACCAGAACAATAATAGTCATCTGAAACCAGAAAGTTTCCAGCATATCTGAGTGAGTTTCGCAGTTTTTAAGCAGTTTTAACCAATACTTTCGCATTTGGTTCATTTTAGTTTAGAAAAGCTTTGTTTTCCATCAACAATCACTTTCTTGTTTACGGAAAGAGGATTTTCCCGCCGAATCCAGTGAATCATGATTATTGTGAGACGATGATTTCATGTGTCGCTCAACCAATGAACCTTTTAATATAAATGATTTACAAAATGTAGAGAATAAAAATAGCAAACAACTTCAATTTATTGTAAACAATTTCCAAATAATGTTTTTTGGCCAGTCGTGCCTCATGAGAAGAAAAGAGTTGATTCAAGTTTATTGACTCATACAGTTTTTCTCAATTGCTAAAACACTAAACCCCGTTGCCTGAACACACTGATTGAATCAATCACTCTTTTGACAAAACCATAACTTGAACACAACAACTCAAAACTGATCACACTTGTGGATAATGATGTGAGGGAACATATGCAGTCAGCCAGTTCAGAGACAGTTCAGATGGAAAGAGTTTGTGTGAGAGGAGGTGGTCAGTGTGGTCAGCGAAGACAAAGAACAGTAATATCTGAGTAGTGTTGTAATGGAGGGTTGGTCTGACTGTTTGTAGGTCTAGAATTCATGTATTCATTCATTTGTACTTTATTTTTTACATGGATTTACTGCACACATGTGGCAAACGCAAAAGATTTGTTTGTTTTTACAAGTGCTATGTGTAAATGCACAACATTTCTGTTTTGTCTTTTTGTACAAGTGCTAAATGCACATGTTTTTTTACAACATGCATTTATCCTACCGTGAGCAATAAACATGTATTTCTCCAGCTTCATGTGCTGAGCATTGTGTTTTCTACTTTTCTACGTAGTGTTTTTCATTCTGATTGACTCGAGGCACGATTTGACAACAGAGTTCAGTTCTGAGCACAGATTCAACTGTTTTGAGGTGAAAGTCATGAATTAATCTGGAAATCAATCAGGAATTAATCTGGAATAGTTTAGCTGTTTTCAGCGACTCATTTTGAATAAAGAGTCGAACATTTGCATCATTACTGTCATTATTCAACATCCCAGCCAAAACTGAGCTTTAAATGCTGTTAAGTGTGAACAAGAGATTGTGTGTGTGTGTGTGAATGAGTGAGTTTGTGAGACAGTGTGAGAGAGTGTGTTGGAGTGTGTGCTTTAGCGTCATCTGCAGGCGCGCACTGGCACCGGAAGCGCGAGCGACTGTTTCCGGCGGCGGGGGTTAAATCTTCTTGAGTGTGTGTGTGAGTGTGTGTTTCGCTGCGTTAGAGGATGGAGGTTACGAGACAGAGTAAGAAAATAAAATTATCAGAATATACACGGATTAACATGCGATCTAGAACGCGCGTGCTCGCGTGAAAGTGTGTCGTTGTGTTTTTGTCTAGATTTATGTTGTGTTGATGTGTGTCATTGTGGATGTGTGTAGTTGTGTTGTTGATGTGTGTAGTTGTTGATCTGCAGATGTGTGTTGATGTGTTGCAGATTTTAAGGAGGTTCTTCCAGAGGTGTGTAACGCTGTGCAGGAGGCGGATTTCATCTCTATAGACGGAGAATTCACAGGTGTGTGTGTGTGTGTGTGTGTGTGTGTGTGTGTGTGTGTGTGTGTGTGTGAGTGGTGGGCTGTCGGTCAGTGGTGTGTGTGTGTGTGTGTGTGAGTGGTGGGCTGTCGGTCAGTGGTGTGTGTGTGTGTGTGTGTGAGTGATGGGCTGTCGGTCAGTGGTGTGTGTGTGTGTGTGTGTGAGTGATGGGCTGTCGGTCAGTGGTGTGTGTGTGTGTGTGAGTGATGGGCTGTCGGTCAGTGGTGTGTGTGTGTGTGTGTGTGTGTGTGTGAGTGATGGGCTGTCGGTCAGTGGTGTGTGTGTGTGTGTGAGTGATGGGCTGTCGGTCAGTGGTGTGTGTGTGTGTGTGTGTGTGTGTGTGAGTGGTGGGCTGTCGGTCAGTGGTGTGTGTGTGTGTGTGTGTGTGTGTGAGTGGTGGGCTGTCGGTCAGTGGTGTGTGTGTGTGTGTGTGTGTGTTATAGGAATCAGTGATGGGCCGTCGGTCAGTAATGTGTGTGTGTGTGTGTGTGTGTGTTATAGGAATCAGTGATGGGCCGTCGGTCAGTGGTGTGTGTGTGTGTGTGAGTGATGGGCTGTCGGTCAGTGGTGTGTGTGTGTGTGTGTGTGTGTGTGTGAGTGATGGGCTGTCGGTCAGTGGTGTGTGTGTGTGTGTGAGTGATGGGCTGTCGGTCAGTGGTGTGTGTGTGTGTGTGTGTGTGTGTGTGAGTGGTGGGCTGTCGGTCAGTGGTGTGTGTGTGTGTGTGTGTGTGTGTGAGTGATGGGCTGTCGGTCAGTGGTGTGTGTGTGTGTGTGTGTGTGTGTGTGTGAGTGATGGGCTGTCGGTCAGTGGTGTGTGTGTGTGTGTGTGTGTGTGTGTGAGTGTGATAGGAATCAGTGATGGGCTGTCGGTCAGTAATGTGTGTGTGTGTGTGTGTGTGTGTGATAGGGATCAGTGATGGGCCGTCGGTCAGTAATGTGTGTGTGTGTGTGTGTGTGTGTGTGTGTTATAGGAATCAGTGATGGGCCGTCGGTCAGTAATGTGTGTGTGTGTGTGTGTGTGTTATAGGAATCAGTGATGGGCCGTCGGTCAGTAATGTGTGTGTGTGTGTGTGTGTGTGATAGGGATCAGTGATGGGCCGTCGGTCAGTAGTGTGTGTGTGTGTGTGTGTGTGTGTGTGTGTGTGTGTGTGTGTGTGTGTGTGTGTGTGTGTGTATAGGGATCAGTTATGGGCCGTCGGTCAGTAGTGTGTGTGTGTGTGTGTGTGATAGGGATCAGTGATGGGCTGTCGGTCAGTAGTGTGTGTGTGTGTGTGTGTGTGTATAGGGATCAGTTATGGGCCGTCGGTCAGTAGTGTGTGTGTGTGTGTGTGTGTGATAGGGATCAGTTATGGGCCGTCGGTCAGTAGTGTGTGTGTGTGTGTGTGATAGGGATCAGTGATGGGCCGTCGGTCAGTAGTGTGTGTGTGTGTGTGTGTGTGTGTGTGTATAGGGATCAGTTATGGGCCGTCGGTCAGTGGTGTGTGTGTGTGTGTGTGTGTGATAGGGATCAGTGATGGGCTGTCGGTCAGTGGTGTGTGTGTGTGTGTGTGTGTATAGGAATCAGTGATGGGCCGTCGGTCAGTAGTGTGTGTGTGTGTGTGTGTATAGGAATCAGTGATGGGCCGTCGGTCAGTAGTGTGTGTGTGTGTGTGTGATAGGGATCAGTGATGGGCCGTCGGTCAGTAGTGTGTGTGTGTGTGTGTGTGTGTGTGTGTGTGTTATAGGAATCAGTGATGGGCCGTCGGTCAGTAGTGTGTGTGTGTGTGTGTGTGTGTATAGGGATCAGTTATGGGCCGTCGGTCAGTAGTGTGTGTGTGTGTGTGTGTGTGATAGGGATCAGTGATGGGCTGTCGGTCAGTAGTGTGTGTGTGTGTGTGTGTGTGTGTGTGTGTGTGTGTATAGGGATCAGTTATGGGCCGTCGGTCAGTAGTGTGTGTGTGTGTGTGTGTGTGTGTGTGTATAGGGATCAGTTATGGGCCGTCGGTCAGTAGTGTGTGTGTGTGTGTGTGTGTGATAGGAATCAGTGATGGGCCGTCGGTCAGTAGTGTGTGTGTGTGTGTGTGTGTATAGGGATCAGTTATGGGCCGTCGGTCAGTAGTGTGTGTGTGTGTGTGTGTGTGTGTGTGTGTGTGTGTGTGTGTGTGTGTATAGGGATCAGTTATGGGCCGTCGGTCAGTAGTGTGTGTGTGTGTGTGATAGGAATCAGTGATGGGCCGTCGGTCAGTAGTGTGTGTGTGTGTGTGTGTGTGTGATAGGGATCAGTGATGGGCTGTCGGTCAGTAGTGTGTGTGTGTGTGTGTGTGTGTGTATAGGGATCAGTTATGGGCCGTCGGTCAGTAGTGTGTGTGTGTGTGTGTGTGTGTGTGTGTGTGTGTGTGTATAGGGATCAGTTATGGGCCGTCGGTCAGTAGTGTGTGTGTGTGTGTGATAGGAATCAGTGATGGGCCGTCGGTCAGTAGTGTGTGTGTGTGTGTGTGTGTGTGATAGGGATCAGTGATGGGCTGTCGGTCAGTAGTGTGTGTGTGTGTGTGTGTGTGTGTATAGGGATCAGTTATGGGCCGTCGGTCAGTAGTGTGTGTGTGTGTGTGTGTGTGTGTGTGTGTGTGTGTGTGTATAGGGATCAGTTATGGGCCGTCGGTCAGTAGTGTGTGTGTGTGTGTGTGTGTATAGGGATCAGTTATGGGCTGTCGGTCAGTGGTGTGTGTGTGTGTGTTATAGGAATCAGTGATGGGCCGTCGGTCAGTAGTGTGTGTGTGTGTGTGTGTGTGATAGGGATCAGTGATGGGCTGTCGGTCAGTAGTGTGTGTGTGTGTGTGTGTGTGTGTGTGTATAGGGATCAGTTATGGGCCGTCGGTCAGTAGTGTGTGTGTGTGTGTGTGTGTGTGTGTGTGTGTGTGTATAGGGATCAGTTATGGGCCGTCGGTCAGTAGTGTGTGTGTGTGTGTGTGTGTGTGTGTGTGTGTGTGTGTGTGTGTGTGATAGGGATCAGTGATGGGCTGTCGGTCAGTGGTGTGTGTGTGTGTGTGTGTGAGTGATAGGGATCAGTGATGGGCCGTCGGTCAGTAGTGTGTGTGTGTGTGTGTGTGATAGGGATCAGTGATGGGCCGTCGGTCAGTAGTGTGTGTGTGTGTGTGTGTGATAGGGATCAGTGATGGGCCGTCGGTCAGTAGTGTGTGTGTGTGTGTGAGTGATAGGGATCAGTGATGGGCCGTCGGTCAGTAGTGTGTGTGTGTGTGTGTGTGATAGGGATCAGTTATGGGCCGTCGGTCAGTAGTGTGTGTGTGTGTGTGTGTGATAGGGATCAGTTATGGGCCGTCGGTCAGTAGTGTGTGTGTGTGTGTGTGTGATAGGGATCAGTTATGGGCCGTCGGTCAGTAGTGTGTGTGTGTGTGTGTGTGATAGGGATCAGTTATGGGCCGTCGGTCAGTAGTGTGTGTGTGTGTGTGTGTGATAGGGATCAGTTATGGGCCGTCGGTCAGTAGTGTGTGTGTGTGTGTGTGTGATAGGGATCAGTTATGGGCCGTCGGTCAGTAGTGTGTGTGTGTGTGTGTGTGATAGGGATCAGTGATGGGCCGTCGGTCAGTAGTGTGTGTGTGTGTGTGTGTGTGTTATAGGAATCAGTGATGGGCCGTCGGTCAGTAGTGTGTGTGTGTGTGTGTGTGTGTTATAGGAATCAGTGATGGGCCGTCGGTCAGTAGTGTGTGTGTGTGTGTGTGTGTGTTATAGGGATCAGTTATGGGCCGTCGGTCAGTAGTGTGTGTGTGTGTGTGTGTGTGTGTGATAGGGATCAGTTATGGGCCGTCGGTCAGTAGTGTGTGTGTGTGTGTGTGTGATAGGGATCAGTGATGGGCCGTCGGTCAGTGGTGTGTGTGTGTGTGTTATAGGAATCAGTTATGGGCCGTCGGTCAGTAGTGTGTGTGTGTGTGTGTGTGATAGGGATCAGTTATGGGCCGTCGGTCAGTAGTGTGTGTGTGTGTGTGTGTGATAGGGATCAGTTATGGGCCGTCGGTCAGTAGTGTGTGTGTGTGTGTGTGTGATAGGGATCAGTTATGGGCCGTCGGTCAGTAGTGTGTGTGTGTGTGATAGGGATCAGTTATGGGCCGTCGGTCAGTAGTGTGTGTGTGTGTGTGTGTGATAGGGATCAGTTATGGGCCGTCGGTCAGTAGTGTGTGTGTGTGTGTGTGTGATAGGGATCAGTTATGGGCCGTCGGTCAGTAGTGTGTGTGTGTGTGTGTGTGATAGGGATCAGTTATGGGCCGTCGGTCAGTAGTGTGTGTGTGTGTGATAGGGATCAGTTATGGGCCGTCGGTCAGTAGTGTGTGTGTGTGTGTGTGTGATAGGGATCAGTTATGGGCCGTCGGTCAGTAGTGTGTGTGTGTGTGTGTGTGATAGGGATCAGTTATGGGCCGTCGGTCAGTAGTGTGTGTGTGTGTGTGTGTGATAGGGATCAGTGATGGGCTGTCGGTCAGTGGTGTGTGTGTGTGTGTTATAGGAATCAGTGATGGGCCGTCGGTCAGTAGTGTGTGTGTGTGTGTGTGTGTGTGTGTGTGTCTATAGGGATCAGTGATGGGCCGTCGGTCAGTAGTGTGTGTGTGTGTGTGTGTGTGTGTGTGTGTGTGTGTGTGTGTATAGGGATCAGTTATGGGCCGTCGGTCAGTAGTGTGTGTGTGTGTGTGTGTGTGTTATAGGAATCAGTGATGGGCCGTCGGTCAGTAGTGTGTGTGTGTGTGTGTGTGTGTGATAGGGATCAGTGATGGGCTGTCGGTCAGTGGTGTGTGTGTGTGTGTTATAGGAATCAGTGATGGGCCGTCGGTCAGTAGTGTGTGTGTGTGTGTGTGTGTGTGTGTCTATAGGGATCAGTGATGGGCTGTCGGTCAGTAATGTGTGTGTGTGTGTGATAGGGATCAGTGATGGGCTGTCGGTCAGTAGTGTGTGTGTGTGTGTGTGTGTGTTATAGGGATCAGTTATGGGCCGTCGGTCAGTAGTGTGTGTGTGTGTGTGTGTGTCTATAGGGATCAGTTATGGGCCGTCGGTCAGTAGTGTGTGTGTGTGTGTGTGTGTGTTATAGGGATCAGTTATGGGCCGTCGGTCAGTAGTGTGTGTGTGTGTGTGTGTGTGTGTATAGGGATCAGTTATGGGCCGTCGGTCAGTAGTGTGTGTGTGTGTGTGTGTGTGTGTGTTATAGGGATCAGTTATGGGCCGTCGGTCAGTAGTGTGTGTGTGTGTGTGTGTGTGTTATAGGGATCAGTTATGGGCCGTCGGTCAGTAGTGTGTGTGTGTGTGTGTGTGTGTTATAGGGATCAGTTATGGGCCGTCGGTCAGTAGTGTGTGTGTGTGTGTGTGTGTGTGTGTGTTATAGGGATCAGTTATGGGCCGTCGGTCAGTAGTGTGTGTGTGTGTGTGTGTGTGTGTGTGTATAGGGATCAGTTATGGGCCGTCGGTCAGTAGTGTGTGTGTGTGTGTGTGTGTGTGTGTGTTATAGGAATCAGTGATGGGCCGTCGGTCAGTAGTGTGTGTGTGTGTGTGTGTGTGTGTATAGGGATCAGTTATGGGCCGTCGGTCAGTAGTGTGTGTGTGTGTGTGTGTGTGTGTTATAGGGATCAGTTATGGGCCGTCGGTCAGTAGTGTGTGTGTGTGTGTGTGTGTGTGTGTGTTATAGGGATCAGTTATGGGCCGTCGGTCAGTAGTGTGTGTGTGTGTGTGTGTGTGTTATAGGGATCAGTTATGGGCCGTCGGTCAGTAGTGTGTGTGTGTGTGTGTGTGTGTTATAGGGATCAGTTATGGGCCGTCGGTCAGTAGTGTGTGTGTGTGTGTGTGTGTGTGTGTGTTATAGGGATCAGTTATGGGCCGTCGGTCAGTAGTGTGTGTGTGTGTGTGTGTGTGTGTGTGTTATAGGGATCAGTTATGGGCCGTCGGTCAGTAGTGTGTGTGTGTGTGTGTGTGTGTGTTATAGGGATCAGTTATGGGCCGTCGGTCAGTAGTGTGTGTGTGTGTGTGTGTGTGTGTTATAGGGATCAGTTATGGGCCGTCGGTCAGTAGTGTGTGTGTGTGTGTGTGTGTGTGTTATAGGGATCAGTTATGGGCCGTCGGTCAGTAGTGTGTGTGTGTGTGTGTGTGTGTATAGGGATCAGTTATGGGCCGTCGGTCAGTAGTGTGTGTGTGTGTGTGTGTGTGTTATAGGGATCAGTTATGGGCCGTCGGTCAGTAGTGTGTGTGTGTGTGTGTGTGTGTGTGTTATAGGGATCAGTTATGGGCCGTCGGTCAGTAGTGTGTGTGTGTGTGTGTGTGTGTGTGTGTTATAGGGATCAGTTATGGGCCGTCGGTCAGTAGTGTGTGTGTGTGTGTGTGTGTGTGTTATAGGGATCAGTTATGGGCCGTCGGTCAGTAGTGTGTGTGTGTGTGTGTGTGTGTTATAGGGATCAGTTATGGGCCGTCGGTCAGTAGTGTGTGTGTGTGTGTGTGTGTGTGTGTGTTATAGGGATCAGTTATGGGCCGTCGGTCAGTAGTGTGTGTGTGTGTGTGTGTGTGTGTGTGTTATAGGGATCAGTTATGGGCCGTCGGTCAGTAGTGTGTGTGTGTGTGTGTGTGTGTATAGGGATCAGTTATGGGCCGTCGGTCAGTAGTGTGTGTGTGTGTGTGTGTGTGTGTTATAGGGATCAGTTATGGGCCGTCGGTCAGTAGTGTGTGTGTGTGTGTGTGTGTGTGTTATAGGGATCAGTTATGGGCCGTCGGTCAGTAGTGTGTGTGTGTGTGTGTGTGTGTATAGGGATCAGTTATGGGCCGTCGGTCAGTAGTGTGTGTGTGTGTGTGTGTGTGTTATAGGGATCAGTTATGGGCCGTCGGTCAGTAGTGTGTGTGTGTGTGTGTGTGTGTTATAGGGATCAGTTATGGGCCGTCGGTCAGTAGTGTGTGTGTGTGTGTGTGTGTGTGTGTTATAGGGATCAGTGATGGGCCGTGGGTCAGTAGTGTGTGTGTGTGTGTGTGTGTGTGTTATAGGGATCAGTTATGGGCCGTCGGTCAGTAGTGTGTGTGTGTGTGTGTGTGTGTATAGGGATCAGTGATGGGCCGTGGGTCAGTAGTGTGTGTGTGTGTGTGTGATAGGGATCAGTGATGGGCCGTGGGTCAGTAATGTGTGTGTGTGTGTGTGTGTGTGTGTGTGTGAGATAGGGATCAGTGATGGGCCGTCGGTCAGCGCTCTCACCAATGGGCTGGACACACCGGAGGAGAGATACACTAAACTGAGGAAGGTAAACGTGCAGCTTCAACATCAACACTCAGCGTTTGTTTGTTTTTTGCCGCTATTCGCCTCGGTCGGCGTTTGTTTGTTTTTTGCCGCTATTCGCCTCGGTCGGCGTTTGTTTGTTTTTTGCCGCTAATCGCCTCGGTCGGCGTCTGTTTGTTTTTTGCCGCTATTCGCCTCGGTCGGCGTTTGTTTTTGTTTTTTGCCGCTATTCGCCTCGGTCGGCGTCTGTTTGTTTTTTGCCGCTATTCGCCTCGGTCGACGTCTGTTTGTTTTTTGCCGCTATTCGCCTCGGTCGCCGTCTGTTTGTTTTTTGCCGCTATTCGCCTCGGTCGGCGTTTGTTTTTGTTTTTTGCCGCTATTCTCCTCGGTCGCCGTCTGTTTGTTTTTTGCCGCTATTCGCCTCGGTCGGCGTTTGTTTTTGTTTTTTGCCGCTATTCGCCTCGGTCGCCGTCTGTTTGTTTTTTGCCGCTATTCGCCTCGGTCGCTATTCGCCTCGGTCGGCGTTTGTTTGTTTTTTGCCGCTATTCGCCTCGGTCGGCGTCTGTTTGTTTTTTGCCGCTATTCGCCTCGGTCGGCGTTTGTTTGTTTTTTGCCGCTATTCGCCTCGGTCGGCGTCTGTTTGTTTTTTGCCGCTATTCGCCTCGGTCGGCGTCTGTTTGTTTTTTGCCGCTATTCGCCTCGGTCGGCGTCTGTTTGTCTTTTGCCGCTATTCGCCTCGGTCGGCGTTTGTTTGTTTTTTGCCGCTATTCGCCTCGGTCGGCGTTTGTTTTTGTTTTTTGCCGCTATTCGCCTCGGTCGGCGTTTGTTTGTTTTTTGCCGCTATTCGCCTCGGTCGGCGTTTGTTTGTTTTTTGCCGCTATTCGCCTCGGTCGGCGTCTGTTTGTTTTTTGCCGCTATTCGCCTCGGTCGGCGTCTGTTTGTCTTTTGCCGCTATTCGCCTCGGTCGGCGTTTGTTTGATTTTTGCCGCTATTCGCCTCGGTCGGCGTTTGTTTGTTTTTTGCCGCTATTCGCCTCGGTCGGCGTTTGTTTGTTTTTTGCCGCTATTCGCCTCGGTCGGCGTTTGTTTGTTTTTTGCCGCTATTCGCCTCGGTCGGCGTCTGTTTGTTTTTTGCCGCTATTCGCCTCGGTCGGCGTCTGTTTGTTTTTTGCCGCTATTCGCCTCGGTCGCCATCTGTTTGTTTTTTGCCGCTATTCGCCTCGGTCGGCGTTTGTTTTTGTTTTTTGCCGCTATTCGCCTCGGTCGCCGTCTGTTTGTTTTTTGCCGCTATTCGCCTCGGTCGCCGTCTGTTTGTTTTTTGCCGCTATTCGCCTCGGTCGGCGTTTGTTTGTTTTTTGCCGCTATTCGCCTCGGTCGGCGTCTGTTTGTTTTTTGCCGCTATTCGCCTCGGTCGGCGTCTGTTTGTTTTTTGCCGCTATTCGCCTCGGTCGGCGTCTGTTTGTCTTTTGCCGCTATTCGCCTCGGTCGGCGTCTGTTTGTCTTTTGCCGCTATTCGCCTCGGTCGGCGTCTGTTTGTTTTTTGCCGCTATTCGCCTCGGTCGGCGTCTGTTTGTCTTTTGCCGCTATTCGCCTCGGTCGGCGTTTGTTTTTGTTTTTTGCCGCTATTCGCCTCGGTTGGCGTCTGTTTGTTTTTTGCCGCTATTCGCCTCGGTCGCCGTCTGTTTGTTTTTTGCCGCTATTCGCCTCGGTCGGCGTTTGTTTTTGTTTTTTGCCGCTATTCTCCTCGGTCGCCGTCTGTTTGTTTTTTGCCGCTATTCGCCTCGGTCGGCGTTTGTTTTTGTTTTTTGCCGCTATTCGCCTCGGTCGCCGTCTGTTTGTTTTTTGCCGCTATTCGCCTCGGTCGCTATTCGCCTCGGTCGGCGTTTGTTTGTTTTTTGCCGCTATTCGCCTCGGTCGGCGTCTGTTTGTTTTTTGCCGCTATTCGCCTCGGTCGGCGTTTGTTTGTTTTTTGCCGCTATTCGCCTCGGTCGGCGTCTGTTTGTTTTTTGCCGCTATTCGCCTCGGTCGGCGTCTGTTTGTTTTTTGCCGCTATTCGCCTCGGTCGGCGTCTGTTTGTCTTTTGCCGCTATTCGCCTCGGTCGGCGTTTGTTTGTTTTTTGCCGCTATTCGCCTCGGTCGGCGTTTGTTTTTGTTTTTTGCCGCTATTCGCCTCGGTCGGCGTTTGTTTGTTTTTTGCCGCTATTCGCCTCGGTCGGCGTTTGTTTGTTTTTTGCCGCTATTCGCCTCGGTCGGCGTCTGTTTGTTTTTTGCCGCTATTCGCCTCGGTCGGCGTCTGTTTGTCTTTTGCCGCTATTCGCCTCGGTCGGCGTTTGTTTGATTTTTGCCGCTATTCGCCTCGGTCGGCGTTTGTTTGTTTTTTGCCGCTATTCGCCTCGGTCGGCGTTTGTTTGTTTTTTGCCGCTATTCGCCTCGGTCGGCGTTTGTTTGTTTTTTGCCGCTATTCGCCTCGGTCGGCGTCTGTTTGTTTTTTGCCGCTATTCGCCTCGGTCGGCGTCTGTTTGTTTTTTGCCGCTATTCGCCTCGGTCGCCATCTGTTTGTTTTTTGCCGCTATTCGCCTCGGTCGGCGTTTGTTTTTGTTTTTTGCCGCTATTCGCCTCGGTCGCCGTCTGTTTGTTTTTTGCCGCTATTCGCCTCGGTCGCCGTCTGTTTGTTTTTTGCCGCTATTCGCCTCGGTCGGCGTTTGTTTGTTTTTTGCCGCTATTCGCCTCGGTCGGCGTCTGTTTGTTTTTTGCCGCTATTCGCCTCGGTCGGCGTCTGTTTGTTTTTTGCCGCTATTCGCCTCGGTCGGCGTCTGTTTGTCTTTTGCCGCTATTCGCCTCGGTCGGCGTCTGTTTGTCTTTTGCCGCTATTCGCCTCGGTCGGCGTCTGTTTGTTTTTTGCCGCTATTCGCCTCGGTCGGCGTCTGTTTGTCTTTTGCCGCTATTCGCCTCGGTCGGCGTTTGTTTTTGTTTTTTGCCGCTATTCGCCTCGGTTGGCGTCTGTTTGTCTTTTGCCGCTATTCGCCTCGGTCGCCGTCTGTTTGTCTTTTGCCGCTATTCGCCTCGGTCGCCGTCTGTTTGTTTTTTGCCGCTATTCGCCTCGGTCGCCGTCTGTTTGTCTTTTGCCGCTATTCGCCTCGGTTGGCGTCTGTTTGTCTTTTGCCGCTATTCGCCTCGGTTGGCGTCTGTTTGTTTTTTGCCGCTATTCGCCTCGGTCGCCGTCTGTTTGTCTTTTGCCGCTATTCGCCTCGGTCGGCGTCTGTTTGTTTTTTGCCGCTATTCGCCTCGGTCGCCGTCTGTTTGTTTTTTGCCGCTATTCGCCTCGGTCGGCGTTTGTTTGTTTTTTGCCGCTATTCGCCTCGGTCGGCGTCTGTTTGTCTTTTGCCGCTATTCGCCTCGGTCGGCGTTTGTTTGTCTTTTGCCGCTATTCGCCTCGGTCGGCGTCTGTTTGTCTTTTGCCGCTATTCGCCTCGGTCGGCGTTTGTTTGTCTTTTGCCGCTATTCGCCTCGGTCGGCGTCTGTTTGTCTTTTGCCGCTATTCGCCTCGGTCGCCGTCTGTTTGTCTTTTGCCGCTATTCGCCTCGGTCGCCGTCTGTTTGTTTTTTGCCGCTAATCGCCTCGGTCGCCGTCTGTTTGTTTTTTGCCGCTAATCGCCTCGGTCGCCGTCTGTTTGTTTTTTGCCGCTATTCGCCTCGGTCGGCGTCTGTTTGTTTTTTGCCGCTAATCGCCTCGGTCGCCGTCTGTTTGTTTTTTGCCGCTAATCGCCTCGGTCGCCGTCTGTTTGTTTTTTGCCGCTATTCGCCTCGGTCGGCGTTTGTTTTTGTTTTTTGCCGCTAATCGCCTCGGTCGCCGTCTGTTTGTTTTTTGCCGCTAATCGCCTCGGTCGGCGTCTGTTTGTTTTTTGCCGCTATTCGCCTCGGTCGGCGTTTGTTTTTGTTTTTTGCCGCTAATCGCCTCGGTCGGCGTCTGTTTGTTTTTTGCCGCTATTCGCCTCGGTCGGCGTCTGTTTGTTTTTTGCCGCTATTCGCCTCGGTCGCCGTCTGTTTGTTTTTTGCCGCTATTCGCCTCGGTCGCCGTCTGTTTGTTTTTTGCCGCTATTCGCCTCGGTCGCCGTCTGTTTGTCTTTTGCCGCTATTCGCCTCGGTCGGCGTCTGTTTGTTTTTTGCCGCTATTCGCCTCGGTCGCCGTCTGTTTGTTTTTTGCCGCTATTCGCCTCGGTCGGCGTTTGTTTGTTTTTTGCCGCTATTCGCCTCGGTCGGCGTCTGTTTGTCTTTTGCCGCTATTCGCCTCGGTCGGCGTTTGTTTGTCTTTTGCCGCTATTCGCCTCGGTCGGCGTCTGTTTGTCTTTTGCCGCTATTCGCCTCGGTCGGCGTTTGTTTGTCTTTTGCCGCTATTCGCCTCGGTCGGCGTCTGTTTGTCTTTTGCCGCTATTCGCCTCGGTCGCCGTCTGTTTGTCTTTTGCCGCTATTCGCCTCGGTCGCCGTCTGTTTGTTTTTTGCCGCTAATCGCCTCGGTCGCCGTCTGTTTGTTTTTTGCCGCTAATCGCCTCGGTCGCCGTCTGTTTGTTTTTTGCCGCTATTCGCCTCGGTCGGCGTCTGTTTGTTTTTTGCCGCTAATCGCCTCGGTCGCCGTCTGTTTGTTTTTTGCCGCTAATCGCCTCGGTCGCCGTCTGTTTGTTTTTTGCCGCTATTCGCCTCGGTCGGCGTTTGTTTTTGTTTTTTGCCGCTAATCGCCTCGGTCGCCGTCTGTTTGTTTTTTGCCGCTAATCGCCTCGGTCGCCGTCTGTTTGTTTTTTGCCGCTAATCGCCTCGGTCGCCGTCTGTTTGTTTTTTGCCGCTAATCGCCTCGGTCGCCGTCTGTTTGTTTTTTGCCGCTAATCGCCTCGGTCGCCGTCTGTTTGTTTTTTGCCGCTAATCGCCTCGGTCGGCGTTTGTTTTTGTTTTTTGCCGCTAATCGCCTCGGTCGCCGTCTGTTTGTTTTTTGCCGCTAATCGCCTCGGTCGGCGTCTGTTTGTTTTTTGCCGCTATTCGCCTCGGTCGGCGTTTGTTTTTGTTTTTTGCCGCTAATCGCCTCGGTCGGCGTCTGTTTGTTTTTTGCCGCTATTCGCCTCGGTCGGCGTCTGTTTGTTTTTTGCCGCTATTCGCCTCGGTCGCCGTCTGTTTGTTTTTTGCCGCTATTCGCCTCGGTCGCCGTCTGTTTGTTTTTTGCCGCTATTCGCCTCGGTCGCCGTCTGTTTGTTTTTTGCCGCTAATCGCCTCGGTCGGCGTTTGTTTTTGTTTTTTGCCGCTATTCGCCTCGGTCGGCGTCTGTTTGTTTTTTGCTGCTATTCGCCTCGGTCGCCGTCTGTTTGTTTTTTGCCGCTAATCGCCTCGGTTGGCGTTTGTTTTTGTTTTTTGCCGCTATTCGCCTCGGTCGGCGTTTGTTTGTCTTTTGCCGCTATTCGCATTGACGTCTGTTATTGTGCCGTCTTTCAGTGGCTGTTCGAGTGCATTTGTCCTCACTTCCTCTTGAAGTGTGCTAGACTGCATTTATCCGTGTTAACGTGGGTCTGCTGGTTTCCTGCAGCACTCCATGAACTTCCTGCTGTTCCAGTTTGGCATCTGCACCTTCCGCTACGAGCAGAAGCAGTCGACGTGAGTTCACTCCTGCTCTCAGTGTTTCTGCAGCGCTGCTCCGTGTCTGAACGAGCGCTTGTCTCACAGGTACGTCACTAGAGCCTTCAACTTCTACATCTTCCCCAAGCCCTTCAGCCGCTCGTCTCCAGACCTGAAGTTCATCTGTCAGGTGAGCCTCTCGCTGTGCTGCTGCTGTCACGCGGCTCCACACCTGACTCTGCTTCCTCCTCCTCCAGAGCTCCAGCATCGACTTCCTGGCCAGCCAGGGCTTCGACTTCAACAAGGTGTTCCGCAGCGGTACGTGCGCTCACTTCCTGTCATGTGACGTGCGTGCGTGCATGTGTGTGCGCTCACTTCCTGTGGTGTGTGTGCTCTGTGGTCGCCGTAGGGATCCCGTACCTGACGCGGGAGGAGGAGTCTCAGCTGAGGGAGCAGTATGAGGAGAGGCGGAGTCAGATGAACGGGGCGGGGCCCGTGTCGTACACGCCCCCCTCCGGGCCGGGGGTGTGCAGCGTGCCGGAGGACCAGCGGGAGTTCATCCGGAGCGTGGAGTGAGTCTGGGATTCATTCTCTCTGGGATGTTTGTGACTGTAAATGAGTTTCACTGAAGAGATTGAATGTACGGTGCATGAGTGTGTTGAGGATCAGCGGTCGCTCCTCTGAACGCGTGTGTGTGTGTGTGTGTGTGTGTGTGTGTGTGTGTGTGTGTGTGTGTGTTTCAGGCAGAAGGTGGACGCTCTGCTGAAGAGCGCGGGTCACACTCTGGATCTGGAGCCCTGCACCGGGTCAGCATCACTCCATCACTAACACTCTTCTTCTTATCTGATCTGACTATGAGTGTTAATATCCTGTGTGTGTGTCAGCTTTCAGAGGAAACTCATCTATCAGACGCTCAACTCAAAGTGAGTGTGTGTGTGTGTGAGAGAGAGAGAGAGAGAGGGAGAATGTGAGTGAGAGTGTGTGTGTGAGTGTGTGTTCCGCTCTCATCTGGTATTGCTGGTGTTTCAGGTTTCCTAAACTTCACGTGGAGACGCTGGAGACGGAGAAGGTACACACACACACACACACACACACTCTCTCACACTCTCTCTCTCACACACACACACACACACACACACTCTCTCTCACTCTCATACGGCTGTGTTTCAGAAGGAGCGATTCATCCAGATCAGTAAAGTGGATGAAGAGGAGAGGAGGAGGAGAGAACAGCAGAAACAACAGAGAGAGCAGGTGTGTGTGTGTGTGTGTGTGTCTCACTGTCATGTGACGCTCTTTCACGTGTGTGTGTGTGTGTGTGTGTGTGTGTGTGTGTGTTACAGGAAGAGCTGAATGACGCGGTGGGTTTCTCTAGGGTTATTAGAGCAATCTCAAAGTCTGTGAGTCACACAAACACACACATGATTATTATCAGTGTAGCTGATATACGCAGTCATAACCGTGTGTGTGCGCGTGTGTGTGTGTTTGTGTGTGTGTGCAGGGTAAGCTGGTGGTGGGTCACAACATGCTGCTGGACGTCATGCACACCATCCATCAGTTCTGCGCGCCGCTGCCAGAGGTAACGTGAGGCGCTGAGGATTGTGGGATTGTGTGACGCGAGTCCGTCTGAGACGTGTGTGTGTGTGTGTGTGTGTGTCTGCAGGAGCTGGATGACTTTAAGGAGGCGGCCATGTCTGTGTTTCCCAGGTAACTGATCACATGATCATCCTGTGTGTGTTTGCTGGTGTGTGTTTGCTCACGCTCTGTGTGTGTGTGTGTTTCAGGCTGTTGGACACCAAGCTGATGGCGTCTACGCAGCCCTTCAAGGTGCGTCACACGTGTGTGTGTGTGTGTGTGTGTGTGTGTGTGTGTGTGTGTGTCAGTAGCCTGTGTGTGTTTAATGAGTGTTTGTGTGGCAGGAGATCATCAGCAACACGTCACTGGCTGAACTGCACAAACAGCTGCGAGAGAAACCCTTCAGATCGCCCGTCACTGGTACACACACACACACACACACACACACACACACACACACACACTCTCTCTCTCCAGCAGCCGTGTTGTTCACGTGTTGTTCACGTGTTGTTCACGTGTTGTTCACGTGTTGTTCACGTGTTGTTCACGTGTTGTTCACGTGTTGTTCACGTGTTGTTCACGTGTTGTTCAGAGTGTCCTGAAGGCCTCCAGAGTTACGACACGTCCACAGAGCAGCTGCATGAAGCAGGATATGACGCCTTCATCACCGGACTGTGCTTCATCTCCATGGCAAACTACCTGGGTGAGTGTGTGTGTGTGTGTGTGTGTGTCTTCCAACCTGATCTATTCTGAACGCTCCCGTTATAAACCGTTCCTCATGTTGGTCTCTTCTCTCAGGGACTTTCCTCACTCCTCCAAAGAGTCACATCTCTGCTCGCTCCAAACTCCTCGAGCCCTTCTACAACAAGTGAGATTCTCTCTCACACACACACACACACACACACACGCGCACACACACAATATTGCTCTGGACTGAGTTCGTGTGTGTGTTCTAGGTTATTCCTGATGCGGGTGATTGACATTCCCTACCTGAACATGAGTGGCCCTGACCGTAAGACACACACACACACACACACTCACACACACTGAGCTCCATGTCCGTCTGTCGTCTCACTCTGTATCTGCATGTTCTCAGTGCAGCCCAAGAGAGATCACGTGCTGTACGTCACGTTCCCTAAAGAGTGGAAGACCAGTGACCTGTACCAGCTCTTCAGCGCCTTCGGTAACACACTCACACACACACACACACACACACTCGCTCTCACACACCTGTGCTGATCTGTGTGTGTCGTGTCTCAGGGAACATCCAGGTGTCGTGGATCGATGACACGTCTGCGTTCGTGTCTCTCAGTCAGACGGAGCAGGTTCAGATAGGTGAGGCCTCTGCTGTGTGTGTGTGTGTGTGTGTGTGTGTGTGTGTGTGTGTGTGTGTGTGTGTGTGTGTGTGTGTGTGTGTGTGTGTGTGTGATGCGCTCCTGTCCTGACCTCTGTGTGTGTGCAGCCATGAACACCAGCCGCTACGCGGAGAGCTACCGCATCCAGACGTACAGCGAGTATCTGCAGGCGCGGCAGAAGAGCAGCGGCTCCAGCCGGAGGTGGGCGGCAGACGGATGGGCCGACACGTCCTACAGCGCCGCTACCATGGAGACCAGCCGGTGAGTGCCAGCGCCTCACACACACACGCGGGCAGTGATCGGTCATGTGACCCTGTGTGTGTGTGTGTTCAGGCTGCATGCAGTCAAGAGGAGCATCAGTCCGTCTCTGGAGCCGCAGAATCAGGACAGCAGCTGGACTCTCTACAGCAGCGCCAAGAAGATCAAGACTGACGGTGTGTGTGTGTGTGTGTGTGATTCACACTGTAACCGCATCCACAATGAAGAGTCCACACGTGTTTGATTTGATCTGAGGTGTTTCTCTGCTCACAGGAAGCGGCTCTCAGTCCTACACTAGCGTCGCTGACTCAGAGCTGTCCTCTGATTGGCCCAGACTGCAGTAAGTGCCCCGCCCCTTTAACACACGCAGATGATGTCATGATCTGATTGGCTGCTGTCTGTTCAGGCCTGAAGGCGGAGCCTCTGTGAGCCCGGTGCAGGAGGCGGAGCCTGGGAAGTCCCCGGTCAATCCCAGTCAAGGTAAAAGGAGCCGCAAGCACAGGAAGAGGAAGTCAGACGGTGAGCGTTGTTACTGACGTACGGCGGTTTCCTGTCGCCCGCTGAACTCCAGCGTCTGTTCTCTCGCACAGCTTCCGATACGCCGCCCACGCTCTTCGACGTTCCTTCGGTTTGGTAGCGAGCGTCCAGCCGCCGATCAGAAGCACTTCACTCCTGGCGTGTCGTCCGTGACCTGTGACCTCCGTGACCTCTCCTCACGTGGCTGAAGTTCAGATGGTTTTAAAGGTGCTGAAGTTACTGAGCCATGTCCTCTCTCTCTCTCTCTCTGTGTGTGTGTGTGAGTATTTTACCAGGGTTTCCCAGAGCAATCCCTCATTTTAGACGTCACGTGTCCTGCAAGGTTTATTTATTCCTCGTGAGGGTTTGTTCATCTTTAGTTCCTTTAGATCAAGTGATGAAAACAGAAATGATGTGTCAAAGAATGTCTAATGATGTCTTCGCTAATGTTCATATCCTTGTATTTTTGTTTTTTGTATGAATTGTTGAAATGGTCCCTCTTCCACGGGAGATGAAATTAAAGTCTTTCTTAGTATGTGTGTGTTGATCCGTTATTCCCGCACGGAGGATTCATTGTGGCAGCTCTAGTGCAAACAGGTGAACACCATCAACCACAACTCTCAGTAAAGGGTTTAGTAGAAGGTAAGGTGGAGTGTGGATTAATTAGCTAACGAGAGACTCTGAGCGACACTGAGAACCGAAGAAACGAGGGCAATGAGTCACTAGTTTGATAGAGTAATCAAACATTTACTCAAATTTATGAATATCATTGGAGTCAGATGAAATAAAAAGGTAATACATAAGTTTTTTTATATTTAACTTAACGTGTGCACATGTGGAAAGATAGTGACATGCAAAGACCCTTCTGCCGGCGCTGGACGGACCTCTCAACTCACATTCACATGCTTTTATTCAAAGCGACTTGCACTGCATTCAAGAAACACTGATATTCTAATCAGTTCTTGCTTTCCCTGGGAATCAAACCCATGACCTTGTTGTTGCAAGCACTGCTCTCTAATGTTCGGGAAAGTTAGTATACTTCGCTGGATTTCTTAATGACTCTTTAAAAATGCTTTATCAGCATAAGTGACCATTCACACAAATTAAATCCATTAATTGCTATCCTTTGTCTTTATAAACCCATGAGACTAGTTCCTTTTCAGAACAGAAATTAATGAAATCAGGGATTTCTGTCAGAAGGGAAGCAGTTTAATCCAAATCTCCTGAAAACACTCACTGAACTGATGGAATTCATACTTTTATTCATGTTTAATCAATGAAACTCTAGAACATTTTCTGCCGATGCTCAGACTCTCTCTGCAGACAGAAGCCCCTCACATTCACTCGTTTATCCCTCGTTTATTCCCGGCAGCTGTTCACAGGCGTGAGGTAAAGCGCTGGAGTCGGAGCATCACGTCTGTTTGATGTGAATGAAGCAGAGGCCGGGATGATCGCCGCTGTCAACACACACACACACAGCATGAGTCACAGTGAGGCACAAACACGAGTGAGAGTGTGTGTGTGTGTGTGTCATACCTGGTGTCTCCCGGCAGGATCACGACGCTCAGGCAGTTCTTCTCCAGCGCTCGAAACACTTTCCCCACTCTCCTGTCCAGCTTCTGCATCTGCTGCTCCAGCGGTGACTCCTGCAGGTCACATGACACTTCTCATTACTGGAGAAACAACACACACCTTCCCGTTTGACTGACAGCTGTCACTCACGTCAAACTCCTCTCTCTGCTCTGCCATCTTTGAGCTGGTTTCCGTAGTAACGGGGTGTGCATGTGTCCATGAGGTCATATGGGGCGGAGTCAGAGCGGGACAGACGGACAACTTCCTGCTGCCGATCTGGAGGTCAACGCCCACCACGGCCCGAGCGCTGTCCACACACTCAAACCCTACACACACACACACACAGCAGTGCTTACAGCAGCACAATAAATTCTAACACGATGTAAACACACTTGAATCATATGAATGAATCTCTTGGATTGATACGCACTGATGAAGGTGTGTCTGCTGCGTTTCCCAGCATGCACTGCGGCACTGCTGACTTGCTGAATGGGGCCGAACTGCTGGAGGGTCTGGAGCTGCTCGTCATGGCGATGCGGTTTAATGGACAGATTACACACGTAGACCATGTGACTGTTGAGCCGGTCGCTCTGCCGCTCGGAGAGACGCTCATCCAGATCCAGACAGAGCCGGTGTACGGGACGCCGCACCTGACCAGCACACAACATAACACTGATGACTAACCACAATCACACCTAAACAACAGAAGCTATAACGATAACGCTCTGCTCGTAATGAAACCTTGGTTTCCTGAGATAACGGGAACGAACTATTCCCGGGAGCCATGGCTGGTTCTGCAAAGTGAGCAGGAGAACCGGTCGTCTCCGACTCGGCTGATGACTCCAGGACAGGATATCTGCTGCTGTGTTCATGGAGCTTGGCACATGCATCACTCTTATCCAGCAGAGATGGTCTTGTGCCCACAGGAGGCGGCGACCTGTGGACCTGAGACACTCTCCTGGGGATTCACACAGGCTACTATCTGTCATACTGTCTGTCTATCCCGACACTGGCTGGGGGACCCAAGCTCTTCTTTTGATTCTGAATCATGAGCTGAACCCCATTTAATTGAGGGTCAGACGAGTTGCAGACGGCAGTGGGATGATGGATGATTAAAGCCATGCCACCAACACGCAGCAGGAACAGTTCATGCCTACAATAAGCAATAGTTTCGCTGATATAGTCAAGCCTGCTGCACAGGTCAACCCCTAACAGCGTGCTGGCAGTGACGGGCGCTCTTATCAAATCCACGGGGCATGTGCAGCTAAATGCCTTGTCATTAAATGGATGAACTAGCCGGCAGTGAAATACCACTACTCTCGCTTCTGGAGTCAAATAGAACTCTACAGGGGCAGGCAAGGAGTTTGAGGACAGGGAGTTCGGGCACAAGGGCAGGCGAGGAGGTCGAGGACAAGAAGTTCGGGAACAAGGGCAGGCGAAGAGTTCGAGGACAGGGAGTTCGGGCACAAGGGCAGGCGAAGAGTTCGAGGATAAGGAGTTCGGGAACAGGGGCAGGCGAGGAGGTCGAGGACAGGGAGTTCGGGAACAAGGGCAGGCGAGGAGTTCGAGGACAGGGAGTTCGGGCACAAGGGCAGGCGAGGAGGTCGAGGACAGGGAGTTCGGGCACAAGGGCAGGCGAGGAGGTCGAGGACAGGGAGTTCGGGCACAAGGGCAGGCGAAGAGTTCGAGGACAAGAAGTTCGGGAACAGGGGCAGGCGAGGAGTTCGAGGACAAGGAGTTCGGGAACAGGGGCAGGCGAGGAGGTCGAGGACAGGGAGTTCGGGCACAAGGGCAGGCGAAGAGTTCGAGGACAAGAAGTTCGGGAACAGGGGCAGGCGAGGAGTTCGAGGACAAGAAGTTCGGGAACAGGGGCAGGCGAAGAGTTCGAGGATAAGGAGTTCGGGAACAGGGGCAGGCGAGGAGGTCGAGGACAGGGAGTTCGGGCACAAGGGCAGGCGAGGAGGTCGAGGACAAGAAGTTCGGGAACAAGGGCAGGCGAAGAGTTCGAGGACAGGGAGTTCGGGCACAAGGGCAGGCGAAGAGTTCGAGGATAAGGAGTTCGGGTACAAGGGCAGGCAAGGAGGTCGAGGACAGGGAGTTCGGGCACAAGGGCAGGCGAGGAGTTCGAGGACAGGGAGTTCGGGCACAAGGGCAGGCGAGGAGGTCGAGGACAGGGAGTTCGGGCACAAGGGCAGGCAAGGAGGTCGAGGACAGGGAGTTCGGGCACAAGGGCAGGCGAGGAGTTCGAGGACAAGAAGTTCGGGAACAGGGGCAGGCGAGGAGGTCGAGGACAGGGAGTTCGGGAACAAGGGCAGGCGAAGAGTTCGAGGATAAGGAGTTCGGGAACAGGGGCAGGCGAGGAGTTTGAGGACAAGAAGTTCGGGAACAAGGGCAGGCGAGGAGTTCGAAGACAAGGAGTTCGGGAACAGGGGCAGGCGAGGAGTTCGAGGACAAGAAGTTCGGGAACAGGGGCAGGCGAGGAGTTCGAAGACCGGGAGTTCGGGAACAGGGGCAGGCGAGGAGGTCGAAGACCGGGAGTTCGGGAACAGGGGCAGGCGAGGAGGTCGAGGACAGGGAGTTCGGGCACAAGGGCAGGCGAGGAGTTCGAGGACAAGAAGTTCGGGAACAAGGGCAGGCGAGGAGTTCGAAGACAAGGAGTTCGGGAACAGGGGCAGGCGAGGAGTTCGAAGACAAGGAGTTCGGGAACAGGGGCAGGCGAGGAGTTCGAAGACAAGGAGTTCGGGAACAGGGGCAGGCGAGGAGTTTGAGCACAAGGAGTTCGGGAACAGGGACAGGCGAGGAGTTCGAGGACAAGGAGTTCGGGAACAGGGGCAGGCGAGGAGTTCGAAGACAAGGAGTTCGGGAACAGGGGCAGGCGAGGAGTTCGAAGACAAGGAGTTCGGGAACAGGGGCAGGCGAGGAGTTTGAGCACAAGGAGTTCGGGAACAGGGACAGGCGAGGAGTTCGAGGACAAGGAGTTCGGGAACAGGGGCAGGCGAGGAGTTCGAGGACAAGGAGTTCGGGAACAGGGGCAGGCGAGGAGTTCGAAGACCGGGAGTTCGGGAACAGGGGCAGGCGAGGAGTGCGAGGACAGGGAGTTCGAGGCGCCCGGCAGAACACGGACCTGCAATGCTTCCACTGCAGAACCGAGTGAGCCGAGGGAGTGGAGCAGGTCTCGTTGGTGTGTGCTTGATCTGGGCAAAGTTAAGCCAACAGTGGCGTTCGAGGACCATGGCCCGCCGGTCAGCCGATCTCATCCTCGCAGAAGAGCTGCTGGGCATCACAGGAGAACAGCATCTTTAATGCTCAAGCTCCGCACAAGCAGATCTGATCGGCTGATGAGGTTTTGCTGTTCATCAGCTGAAAGTGATTTATGAGCTGTCATTTTCGTTACAGTTCTCTTCGAGCCAGATTGATAATTAAAACATAATGGTTATAGTTCCTGTAGTCTGGAGGCGTTTATGGTGAACAGAGAGAGTGTGTGTGTGTGTGTGTGTGTGTGTGTGTGTGTGTGTGTGTGAGATAAACCTTGATAGTGCAGTCGTTGATCTGGTGTCCATTCAGACGCTCTAGAGCAACCTGAGCTCCTTCAAGATGCTCGAACATGACCTCTGCATGAACCTACAGACAGAGACAGACTGTGAGTGTGTTGTACCGTATGTGTGTGTGTGTGTGTAATGTGTCGTGTGTATTGTACCGTGTGTGTGTGCTGCAGCAGTCGTACGGTCCGCAGGCGTCCGCAGTGCTTCAGTAGTTTGTGTACGTCTCTCTCTGTGCTGCCAGCGGGCAGCGGGCCGACATAGAGCACACACATGTCCCTCAGACGTTCACACACCTGAAACACACAGCGTCATACAGTGGTGTGTGTGAGTGTGAGTGTGTGTGTGTGTGTGTACCTGCTGCAGGTGCTGCTGTCGTCCTGTTGCTTTCATTTGATTCAGTGTGTCAGTGAACGATGAGAACTGGAGGACACTGAGAGAGTACGACTGAACCAGCCGTCTGAACACACACACCACCTACACACACACACACACACACACACACACACACACAGAGAGACGCAGCTATGAGATTCAAAGACCTGAATAAGTTCAATATAAACAATTCAAAACAATAACAATGTTGAGTAAACCACCTATCTGAACACACACACACAAACACACACCTGTATCTATCTGTGTGTTTGTGTGTGTGTGTGTGTGTGTGCGTGTGTTCTGAGTGTGCTGCACACACACCTCTCTGTCACTGGAGCAGTGCTGTCTCCGGCACTGCTGATTGGACACTGAGCCGTTGATCTCTGCCGCTCCGCCCAGGAACACTGCTGATTGGCCGGATCCATAGAGGGCGTGGCCGAAGCGGAGAAAGCTAATTGGACAGAGCGAGACATTAGAGAGGAACGTCTTTACGGTGTCATGTGTGAGATTACCTGTGCCATGTGACGAGTACCTGTGCTCCGACAAGAGCTTCTGATCAGTGTCTCCGATCCCAGGAGAATCCCACAACTCATCCAGATGATCCTCAACCACCTGAGAGAGAGAGAGAGAATGAATCACAAGAGCAGAATCACAACTCAAACTGGTCTCAGATCTTCACCTCTCTCGCTCCCTTCCTGATGAAGTGCTGAGCCAGATGAAGAGCGGCCAGCGCATCCTCACAGGGGTCGTGACCTCTGCGGTCTGCCGACTGGATCTCCCGTCTGACGAGTACACACACACAGTTCAGATGAGCTTCAGAGTCTGTGTGTGTGTGTGTGTGTGTGTGTGTGTGTGTTCAGACTCACTTTAGGATCACTTGAGCCAGCAGCTTGAGTTTGAACCTGCCGCCGGAGTGTCTTCGGTACAGCAGAGACGTGTCGATGACGTGAGGATGGATCATCTGCAGAAAAACACACACACACACCTCTCACATTAACATATCTCAAGCTGTTTTTCAAATACAAGTTTTAAGGGTTTAGATGAAAAGTAAGAAGAGAGAGAGAGGATTACGTGCAACGCCCGCAGATCTCCGTCCAGAGAGTGACCGACCAGCACAGCGTCCGGCGGCAGCAGCTGCAGCAGCTTCTCCTGAACGTCTGCCAGACGCGTGCGGACCGGAGCCAGCATGGAGCGCGTGATACCCGAAAACCTGACGCACACACACGCACAGATGACAAATAAGTGTGAAACTGTATTTTTTCAACAAAAGTTCTAAATTGCTTGAGAATTGTATGCATTTGTAAAGTTCAAATACTGTTGTTTTTGAAACTGTTAGAGGTTAGCAGTTTTTTTTCCTCATTATTTAATTTATTAAGCTTTTTTCACAGCGCCAGGCAAATTATGTCCTGCGGTGTGACATGACATTACTATAAAATTCAAATACTTAAATATTACTCATTTCAAATACAAATCAGGTATGCTTTACATTTAACAAGTTACAGAATGATCATTAAAATTATGCATATATTTTTTTTCCACAGCTGTTTTTCGATTATATTCTTTGCTTGTGCCATCTTTTACCACTCACTCCAGTGGAAATATTGTGTAAAATGAGAAAAAATATTTGACAATGTTTATTATTTTTTATATAGTTATATTATGCAATGTTTTCAAATGCATAATTATTTAAGCTAGTTAACATAGTAAAAGTCGTTTGTGTTTGAAGTGATGTCACACCACAGGACTTCCCGTCACACCACAGGATAAAATGAGACACTGTATGAACATTTATGGTGAAATGTATTGAATACTTATGTAACAAACAAATTAATTTGCATCTATATTGAACATTAATGAAAATGCAACATATCACTACACTCTTATTACTTAGTGTATGAATTTGACTAAAAACATAGTGAACAAGACATACTGAATAATTAACATTTTGTTAGCTGTCAGTTTAATATATGTATAATATAAGTATATTATGTATAATGAAGGCCGATACATATTTATGTTTAATATATGTATAATATAGGTATATTATATATAATATTGACAATATTTGTTTTATATATATATATATATATATATATATACATATATACATATATATATATATATATATATACATATATACATATATATATATATATATATATATATATATATATATATATATATATATATATATATATATATATATATATATATATATATATATACACATATATACACATATATACACACACATACAGATATTTAAATTTATGTTTAATATTGCAAACATAACAGACGAGAATCTAGCTAGACATCTGACTTATGTCACACTACAGAACGGGCTGTCACACCACACTTTTTCACCTTGGCAGCCATTTTGAATCATTGCTATGCTTGGACAAAACAGTAACTGAATAAGTTCATTGTTTTAAACCTGAATATTAATTTTTTT
>JAWRVZ010000049.1:4227500-4233281 GCA_037043235.1 Rhodeus uyekii
GGCGGCCAGGAGATCAGTGAGAGCTCCTCTTCCTCTCGTCTCTCATGCTCTGCGCCGCTCGTCTCTGATCTCTGATCTGATCCGTCTCGTCCTCAGTTGAGTTTCCTGCGGTGCTGCTGAACCTGAACACCGGAGCGCTGGAGTCGCAGTTCCACACGTATGTGCAGCCGCAGGAGCGCCCGCTGTTATCCAGCTTCTGCACGCAGCTCACGGGCATCACACAGGTGACTGCTCTGATGTACTGTGTGTGTGTGTGTGTGTGTGTGTGTGTCGCTGACCGTGTGTGGCGTGTGATTGGCAGGATCAGGTGGACTCCGCCCCTCCCCTCCACATCTGCCTGTCCCGGTTCGTCCGGTGGCTGCAGCGCCTCCAGCAGGAGAGGGGCGTGGCCTTTGAGACGGACAGCACAGGCCACGCCCCCTCCACTCACCCCTGCGCTTTTGTCACCTGGTCAGGTGAGGATGAGTCGTGCGTGGATCGGCTGTTCATGTCTCGCATTGGTTCATTTGTGATGCGTGTGTGTTTGTGTGTGTGTGTGTGTGTGTTTGTGTGTGTGTGTGTGTTGATGCAGACTGGGATTTGGGTGTGTGTTTGCTGTACGAGTGCAAACGGAAGCAGCTGCGCGTTCCTGAAGCTCTAAAGAGCTGGATCGACCTCCGGGCCACATACAGAGTGAGAACACACACTCACACACACACACACACACACACACTCACACACACACACACACACACACATGTGTGAGTAATTTAGAAGAATACCGTGGTAAACGTGGTGTTTGGTCTGTCAGCTCTTCTATAACAGGAAGCCCAAAGGTCTGAGAGGAGCTCTGATGGACCTCGGCCTCCAGTTCACAGGACGAGAGCACTCAGGTACACACACACACACACACACACACTCTCTCACACTCACTCTCACTCACACTCACTCTCTCACACTCACTCTCACACACTCTCTCTCTCTCTGGTGTGTGTTCTGTGCAGGTCTGGTGGACGCGAGGAACACGGCTCTGCTGGCGTGGCGGATGGTTTCTGACGGCTGTTTGCTGACCGTCACCAGGTGTCTGCGGCAGGTGAGTTCTGCGGCACAGGTGACTCCGCCCCCTGACACCCGGCCAATCAGGAGCCAGCGCTGAGGCTCTCTCTCTCTCTCTCTCTCGGTCAGGCACCGGTGACGTCCAGAGCTCCGCTGGGAACCGTCTCCTGTGCGCATGGCTCCGCGCGGAGTGAGCCTGACGCCCCGCAGGCGACTGTGTGTCGAGCGCTTGTGACGCCGCGCACCGTCCTCTCCTCCACCACACCACACCCCCACCCGCAGAAGAGCAGCGCCCTGGCCGGCCTCTCCGACACGACCTACGACCCCGAGACCGCAGACGCCAGCTGGAGGGACGGAGTGCTGCTGGCCGAGGAGGAGGAGCCTGTGCGCTGTGATGACGTTTCTGTGGAGGCGGAGTCTGACGAGAACCGACCCATCCAAACCAGATCAGACCGGCAGAACCCCCCCGTGAGCTCTGTGTCCACTGCTCTGTTTAAAACACCGCGCAAAGACCCGTACGCACCGCTCTCACGCCTCCTGGGCGCCGCCCGCTTCAGCGTTTATAAGGACCCGCCCCCCAGCCGGCCCCACCCCCCCCGGCCCGGCGCTGCCAGTCGCTCGTGCAGGAGGACGGCTCCTCTGTGCGGCTGCGGCCGGAGGGCCCGGCGTCTGACGGTGGGGAACGGCGGCCCAAACCACGGCCGGGGGTTTCACTGCTGCCCCGTCAGACGGCAGAGCTGCGGCTTCTTCCGCTGGGAGTGCGGATCCATCCCAGCAGAGCAGCAGACCCCCTCCCATCACCCCCACCCCCGTCACCCACACTCATCCCTAATAATCCACTCCTCCTCCAGTGAATGCATGTGAATAATGATGAAACCAACATTGTTTTTGAATTATTGTATTATAAATTACACACATTTTGTATTGAAAAAGTGCTTTTTAGCATTTCACTTGAAGTCTACATATAATGCATTAAAGATTATTATTGATTATATCTTGTACTGCATATGGACCCAGTTTTATATTAACCATCTTGTCAATAAAACACGTGATGAACCTATTTATAAAACAAGGAGTCTGCTCATATACTTTATTTTAAGTTCTGATTATAAATTGCGTAATGCATTCCAAGGAACATTGCGAAAACATTTTATTCATACAAATTTGATTTGATGTATTTTCATGAAAGATTATAATGCGTGTTTATGGACTTGTAAATCAAGTCAAGTCACCTTTATTTATATAGCGCTTTTTACAATACAGATTGTTTCAAAGCAGCTTTACATTGGTCACAGAAAAACATTATAAAAAAGTTTGTTTGGCTGAACGGCAGCCTTAGAAGAGCAGGCGAATTAATACAATTGATGAATATTAAGTGTTATTGATCGATTTGATTGATTGATAGTTTGATAGTAAAATCCCAAAGTTCACCGCGCCAAACGCGTTTCGTAATGAAGTGTCCCACTGGAGTCCCCGTATGACGCGTGATGTGAGAGCTGGAAGCGCGACGCACTCAAACACACGCGTTCCTCTCTTCTCTTCTTCTCGTTCTCTCCCGGAGAGTTTGGTAACACGCGCACTCATGTCTGACACGCGCAAGAGGAGCAGGAAACGCTTCGGCGGGCACGCGCGCAAGAAACAGAGAGGCTCCCGCGAACTGGATGTGGGCGCGCAAGGCGTGCTCGTCACCTGCAACATGAACGAGCGCAAGTGCACGAGCGAAACCTTCAGACTACTCAGCGAGTACGCGGACGTGCTCTACGGCCCTGAGCAGGTGTGTGTGTGTGTGTGTGTGTGTGTGTGTGTGTGTGTGTGTGTGTGTGTGTGTGTGTGTGTGTGTGTGTGTGTGTGTGTGTGTGTGTGTGTGTGTGTGTGTGTGTGTGTGTGTGTGTGTGTGTGTGTGTGTGGAGGAGTGTGTGTGACTGTACTGTACTGTAGTGCACTGGAGGGGTGTGTGTGACTGTATTGTAGTGCACTGGAGGTGTGTGTGTGTGTGACTGTACTGTAGTGCACTGGAGGAGTGTGTGTGTGTGTGACTGTACTGTAGTGCACTGGAGGAGTGTGTGTGTGTGACTGTACTGTAGTGCACTGGAGGGGTGTGTGTGACTGTATTGTAGTGCACTGGAGGGGGGTGTGTGTGACTGTACTGTAGTGCACTGGAGGGGTGTGTGTGACTGTATTGTAGTGCACTGGAGGAGTGTGTGTGTGACTGTACTGTAGTGCACTGGAGGGGGGTGTGTGACTGTACTGTACTGTAGTGCACTGGAGGGGTGTGTGTGAGACTGTACTGTAGTGCACTGGAGGTGTGTGTGTGACTGTACTGTAGTGCACTGGAGGTGTGTGTGTGACTGTACTGTAGTGCACTGGAGGTGTGTGTGTGACTGTACTGTAGTGCACTGGAGGTGTGTGTGTGACTGTACTGTAGTGCACTGGAGGAGTGTGTGTGTGACTGTACTGTAGTGCACTGGAGGGGTGTGTGTGAGACTGTACTGTAGTGCACTGGAGGTGTGTGTGTGACTGTACTGTAGTGCACTGGAGGGGGGTGTGTGTGACTGTACCGTAGTGCACTGGAGGGGGGTGTGTGTGACTGTATTGTAGTGCACTGGAGGGGGGTGTGTGTGACTGTATTGTAGTGCACTGGAGGGGGGTGTGTGTGACTGTACCGTAGTGCACTGGAGGGGGGTGTGTGTGACTGTATTGTAGTGCACTGGAGGGGGGTGTGTGTGACTGTACCGTAGTGCACTGGAGGGGGGTGTGTGTGACTGTACCGTAGTGCACTGGAGGGGGGTGTGTGTGACTGTACCGTAGTGCACTGGAGGGGGGTGTGTGTGACTGTACTGTAGTGCACTGGAGGGGGGTGTGTGTGACTGTACTGTAGTGCACTGGAGGGGGGTGTGTGTGACTGTATTGTAGTGCACTGGAGGGGGGTGTGTGTGACTGTACCGTAGTGCACTGGAGGGGGGTGTGTGTGACTGTATCGTAGTGCACTGGAGGGGGGTGTGTGTGACTGTACCGTAGTGCACTGGAGGGGGGTGTGTGTGACTGTATTGTAGTGCACTGGAGGGGGGGGTGTGTGACTGTACTGTAGTGCACTGGAGGGGGGTGTGTGTGACTGTACTGTAGTGCACTGGAGGGGGGTGTGTGTGACTGTACTGTAGTGCACTGGAGGGGGGTGTGTGTGACTGTACTGTAGTGCACTGGAGGGGGGTGTGTGTGACTGTACCGTAGTGCACTGGAGGGGGGTGTGTGTGACTGTACCGTAGTGCACTGGAGGAGTGTGTGTGTGACTGTACCGTAGTGCACTGGAGGAGTGTGTGTGTGTGACTGTACCGTAGTGCACTGGAGGAGTGTGTGTGTGTGACTGTACTGTAGTGCACTGGAGGAGTGTGTGTGTGTGACTGTATTGTAGTGCACTGGAGGGGTGTGTGTGACTGTATTGTAGTGCACTGGAGGAGTGTGTGTGACTGTACTGTAGTGCACTGGAGGAGTGTGTGTGACTGTACTGTAGTGCACTGGAGGGGTGTGTGTGAGACTGTACTGTAGTGCACTGGAGGAGTGTGTGACTGTACTGTAGTGCACTGGAGGAGTGTGTGTGTGACTGTACTGTAGTGCACTGGAGGAGTGTGTGTGTGACTGTACTGTAGTGCACTGGAGGAGTGTGTGTGTGACTGTACTGTAGTGCACTGGAGGGGGGTGTGTGACTGTACTGTAGTGCACTGGAGGGGGGTGTGTGACTGTACTGTAGTGCACTGGAGGAGTGTGTGTGACTGTACTGTAGTGCACTGGAGGGGTGTGTGTGACTGTACTGTAGTGCACTGGAGGAGTGTGTGTGTGACTGTACTGTAGTGCACTGGAGGAGTGTGTGTGTGACTGTACTGTAGTGCACTGGAGGGGTGTGTGTGACTGTACTGTAGTGCACTGGAGGAGTGTGTGTGTGACTGTACTGTAGTGCACTGGAGGAGTGTGTGTGTGACTGTACTGTAGTGCACTGGAGGAGTGTGTGTGACTGTACTGTAGTGCACTGGAGGTGTGTGTGTGACTGTACCGTAGTGCACTGGAGGGGGGTGTGTGTGACTGTACCGTAGTGCACTGGAGGGGTGTGTGTGACTCTACTGTAGTGCACTGGAGGGGTGTGTGTGACTGTACTGTAGTGCACTGGAGGGGTGTGTGTGACTGTACTGTAGTGCACTGGAGGAGTGTGTGTGTGACTGTACTGTAGTGCACTGGAGGAGTGTGTGTGTGACTGTACTGTAGTGCACTGGAGGAGTGTGTGTGTGACTGTACTGTAGTGCACTGGAGGAGTGTGTGTGTGACTGTACTGTAGTGCACTGGAGGGGGGTGTGTGTGACTGTATTGTAGTGCACTGGAGGGGGGTGTGTGTGACTGTACTGTAGTGCACTGGAGGGGGGTGTGTGTGACTGTACCGTAGTGCACTGGAGGGGGGTGTGTGTGTGACTGTACCGTAGTGCACTGGAGGGGGGTGTGTGTGACTGTACCGTAGTGCACTGGAGGGGGGTGTGTGTGACTGTACTGTAGTGCACTGGAGGAGGGTGTGTGTGACTGTACTGTAGTGCACTGGAGGAGGGTGTGTGTGACTGTACTGTAGTGCACTGGAGGAGGGTGTGTGTGACTGTACTGTAGTGCACTGGAGGAGGGTGTGTGTGACTGTACTGTAGTGCACTGGAGGAGGGTGTGTGTGACTGTACTGTAGTGCACTGGAGGGGTGTGTGTGACTGTACTGTAGTG
>JAWRVZ010000050.1:0-230000 GCA_037043235.1 Rhodeus uyekii
CCATTGAAGTCTATGACAGCCCATAGAACCGTAAGCGGGAAAATGAAAAAAAGTTGGCACACTCATAAAGGAGAGTCTAATCATTGACCATAGCAAAATTGAAGTCTCTAACTCAATCTCTCTACCGCCACCAACTGTCCAAAGTTGCACTCACGTTTACGTAAATAACTTTTGAACCGTATGTCCTAGAAACAAAATTCTTTTGTCCACTGATTCCTTGGCTCAAGACGATTCGATTGCACCCTATGACGTCATTTTCCGTCATGAAAATTTTCCCGCCATTTTGAATTTTATGAAAAACCTACTTTGTCGAACTCCTCCTAGGCCGTTCGTCCGATGTTCACGAAAATTGAACCACATCATCTCCTGACAATGTTGACAAAACGATATATAAACAAAGTTGATTCGTCAAACCGTTTACGAATAACTCGTGAAAGAATCTGAGGTAAAAGTCGCCAAAATGAAATTGAGGCTTTATCTCCCCAATGCATTAGCCTTTTCTGACCAAACTAGGTGTGTGTTATGTCAATCATGGTTTGAGGCTACCTGCAGAGTTTTGGCGCTCTGCCCCCTAGTGGTCAGGAGATATTAAAAAACTGACTTTTTTGCTTATAACTCCTGAACCCTTTGGCCAAAAATCATGAAACTGGTCTCTTTAGATCCAATGGGTCATGCCGAGTCCTGTGATACCAAATTTTCCCATATCGGCCATTTTGAGCGTCTGCCATTTCGATTTTTCTTATAAGATTCTATGTTTAACAAACACATGACTTTAGTGCTCTGTCAGCAATGGTTTACCCAATTGAAAGCAAACTTTGCATGTGTCAATGTCACCACACTCTCAATGTACCACATGAATTGACACTACAATTTGGTTACAGCGCTGCCTGCTGGTTGAATGTGATAAACCATTAAATCGAATTACTAAAGACCGTATTGTTGATTTTTCAGCCATTTAGACTTAAGTCATATTGAAATGTCTTTAGATTCTTACTGCCATTGGTCTGATGATGCCAGCCATGTCGGCATGACATTTAATGCCCTCCTTGCGCTTGGCCCCGTGATGGCTGCTAGCAGCTATTTAGGGGCCAAGCACCGAAGGTGCGGAGGCACCTATTGTTTTTGTTCCGGTTCTTATTAGGGGCCAAGCACCGAAGGTGCGGAGGCACCTATTGTTTTTGTTCCGGTTCTTATTAGGGGCCAAGCACCGAAGGTGCGGAGGCACCTATTGTTTTTGTTCCGGTTCTTATTATTATTAGGGGCCAAGCACCGAAGGTGCGGAGGCACCTATTGTTTTTGTTCCGGTTCTTATTATTATTATTATTATTATTCTTCTTCTGCCATTGAAGTCTATGACAGCCCATAGAACCGTAAGCGGGAAAATGAAAAAAAGTTGGCACACTCATAAAGGACAGTCCAATCATTGACCATAGCAAAATTGAAGTCTCTAACTCAATCTCTAAAGCGCCACCAACTGTCCAAAGTTGCACTCACGTTTATGTAAATAACTTTTGAACCGTATGTCCTAGAAACAAAATTCTTTTGTCCACTGATTCCTTGGCTCAAGACGATTCAATTGCACCCTATGACGTCATTTTCCGTCATGAAAATTTTCCCGCCATTTTGAATTTTATGAAAAACCTACTTTTTCGAACTCCTCCTAGGCCGTTCGTCCGATTTTCACGAAAATTGAACCACATCATCTCCAGACAATGTGGACAAAACGATATATAAAGGAAGTTGGTTCGTCAAACCATTTACGAATAACTCACAAAAGAATCTGAGGTAATAGTCGCTAAAATGAAATTGAGGCTTTATCTCCGTAATGCATTTGCCTTTTCTGACCAAACTAGGTGTGTGTTATGTCAATTATGGTCTGAGGCTACCTGCAGAGTTTTGGCGCTCTGCCCCCTACTGGTCAGGAGATATGAAAAACTGTCATTTTTGATTATAACTCCTGAACGCTTTGTCCAAAAATCATGAAACTGGTCTCTTTAGATCCAGTGGGTCATGCCGAGTCCTGTGATACCAAATATTCCCATATCGGCCATTTTGAGCGTCTGCCATTTCGATTTTTCTTATAAGATGCTATGTTTAACAAACACATGACTTTAGTGGTCTGTCAGCAATGGTTTACCCAATTGAAAGCAAACTTTGCATGTGTCAATGTCACCACACTCTCAATGTACCACATGAATTGACACTACAATTTGGTTACAGCGCTGCCTGTTGGTTGAATGTGATAAACCATTAAATCGAAATACTAAAGACCGTATTGTTGATTTTTCAGCCATTTAGACTTAAGTCATATTGAAATCTCTTTAGATTCTTACTGCCGTTGGTCTGATGATGCCAGCCATGTCGGCATGACATTTAATGCCCTCCTTGCGCTTGGCCCCGTGATGGCTGCTAGCAGCTATATTTATTATTATTCTTCTTCTGCCATTGAAGTCTATGACAGCCCATAGAACCGTAAGCGGGAAAATGAAAAAAAGTTGGCACACTCATAAAGGAGAGTCCAATCATTGACCATAGCAAAATTGAAGTCTCTAACTCAATCTCTATAGCGCCACCAACCGTCCAAAGTTGCACTCACGTTTACGTAAATAATTTTGAACCGTATGTCCTAGAAACAAAATTCTTTTGTCCACTGATTCCTTGGCTCAAGACGATTCGATTGCACCCTATGACGTCATTTTCCGTCATGAAAATTTTCCCGCCATTTTGAATTTTATGAAAAACCTACTTTGTCGAACTCCTCCTAGGCCGTTCGTCCGATCTTCACGAAAATTGAACCACATCATCTCCCGACAATGTGGACAAAACGATATATAAAGAAAGTTGATTCGACAAACCGTTTACGAATAACTCGCGAAAGAATCCGAGGTAAAAGTCGCCAAATTGAAACTGAGGCTTTATCTCCGCAATGCATTAGTCTTTTCTGACCAAACTAGGTGTGTGTTATGTCAATCATGGTCTGAGGCTACCTGCAGAGTTTTGGCGCTCTGCCCCCTAGTGGTCAGGAGTTATGAAAAACTGACTTTTTTGCTTATAACTTCTGAACCCTTTGGCCAAAAAAAAACATGAAACTGGTCTCTTTAGATCCAGTGGGTCATGCCGAGTCCTGTGATACCAAATATTCCCATATCGGCCATTTTGAGCGTCTGCCATTTCGATTTTTCTTATAAGATGCTAAGTTTAACAAACACATGACTTTAGTGCTCTGTCAGCAATGGTTTACCCAATTGAAAGCAAACTTTGCATGTGTCAGTCACCACACTCTCAATGTACCACATGAATTGACACTACAATTTGGTTACAGCGCTGCCTGTTGGTTGAATGTGATAAACCATTAAATCGAAATACTAAAGACCGTATTGTTGATTTTTCAGCCATTTAGACTTAAGTCATATTGAAATGTCTTTAGATTCTTACTGCCGTTGGTCTGATGATGCAAGCCATGTCGGCATAACATGTAATGCCCTCCTTGCGCTTGGCCCCGTGATGGCTGCTAGCAGCTATATTTAGGGGCCAAGCACCGAAGGTGCGGAGGCACCTATTGTTTTTGTTCCGGTTCTTATTATTATTATTAGGGGCTGGCAAGCACCGAGGCACCTATTGGTGCGGCCAAGCACCGAAGGTGCCTATTGTTTTTGTTCCGGTTCTTATTATTATTATTATTATTATTCTTCTTCTGCCATTGAAGTCTATGACAGCCCATAGAACCGTAAGCGGGAAAATGAAAAAAAGTTGGCACACTGATAAAGGAGAGTCCAATCATTGACCATAGCAAAATTGAAGTCTCTAACTCAATCTCTCTAGCGCCACCAACTGTCCAAAGTTGCACTCACGTTTACGTAAATAACTTTTGAACCGTATGTCCTAGAAACAAAATTCTTTTGTCCACTGATTCCTTGGCTCAAGACGATTCGATTGCACCCTATGACGTCATTTTCCGTCATGAAGATTTTCCCGCCATTTTGAATTTTATGAAAAACCTACTTTGTCGAACTCCTCCTAGGCCGTTCGTCCGATGTTCACGAAAATTGAACCACATCATCTCCCGACAATGTGGACAAAACGATATAAAAAGAAAGTTGATTCGACAAAACGTTAAAACGAAAGTTGATCAAACCGTTTACGAATAACTCGCGAAAGAATCTGAGGTAAAAGTCGCCAAAATGAAATTGAGGCTTTATCTCCCCAATGCATTAGCCTTTTCTGACCAAACTAGGTGTGTGTTATGTCAATCATGGTTTGAGGCTACCTGCAGAGTTTTGGCGCTGTGCCCCCTAGTGGTCAGGAGTTATCAAAAACTGACTTTTTTGCTTATAACTTCTGAACCCTTTGGCCAAAAATCATGAAACTGGTCTCTTTAGATCCAGTGGGTCATGCCGAGTCCTGTGATAGCAAATATTCCCATATCGGGCATTTTGAGCGTCTGCCATTTCGATTTTTCTTATAAGATGCTATGTTTAACAAACACATGACTTTAGTGCTCTGTCAGCCATGGTTTACCCAATTTACCCAATGTACCACATGAATTGACACTACAATTTGGTTACAGCGCTGCCTGTTGGTCGAACGTGATAAACCATTAAATCGAACTACTAAAGACCGTATTGTTGATTTTTCAGCCATTTAGACTTAAGTCATATTGAAATGTCTTTAGATTCTTACTGCCGTTGGTCTGATGATGCCAGCCATGTCGGCATGACATTTAATGCCCTCCTTGCGCTTGGCCCCGTGATGGCTGCTAGCAGCTATATTTAGGGGCCAAGCACCGAAGGTGCGGAGGCACCTATTGTTTTTGTTCCGGTTCTTATTAGGGGCCAAGCACCGAAGGTGCGGAGGCACCTATTGTTTTTGTTCCGGTTCTTATTAGGGGCCAAGCACCGAAGGTGCGGAGGCACCTATTGTTTTTGTTCCGGTTCTTATTATTATTATTATTATTATTATTCTTCTGCCATTGAAGTCTATGACAGCCCATAGAACCGTAAGCGGGAAAATGAAAAAAAGTTGGCACACTCATAAAGGAGAGTCCAATCATTGACCATAGCAAAATTGAAGTCTCTAACTCAATCTCTCTAGCGCCACCAACTGTCCAAAGTTGCACTCACGTTTACGTAAATAACTTTTGCACCGTATGTCCTAGAAACAGAATTCTTTTGTCCACTGATTCCTTGGCTCAAGACGATTCGATTGCACCCTATGACGTCATTTTCCGTCATGAAAATTTTCCCGCCATTTTGAATTTTATGAAAAACCTACTTTGTCGAACTCCTCCTAGGCCGTTCGTCCGATGTTCACGAAAATTGAACCACATCATCTCCCGACAATGTGGACATAACGATATATAAAGAAAGTTGATTCGACAAACCGTTTACGAATAACTCGCGAAAGAATCTGAGGTAAAAGTCGCCAAAATGAAATTGAGGCTTTATCTCCCCAATGCATTAGCCTTTTCTGACCAAACTAGGTGTGTGTTATGTCAATCATGGTTTGAGGCTACCTGCAGAGTTTTGGCGCTGTGCCCCCTAGTGGTCAGGAGTTATCAAAAACTGACTTTTTTGCTTATAACTTCTGAACCCTTTGGCCAAAAATCATGAAACTGGTCTCTTTAGATCCAGTGCCGAACCCTTTGGTCCTGGTCTCTTTAGATCCAGTGGGTCATGCCGAGTCCTGTGATACCAAATATTCCCATATCGGCCATTTTGAGCGTCTGCCATTTCGATTTTTCTTATAAGATGCAATGTTTAACAAACACTTGACTTTAGTGCTCTGTCAGGAATGGTTTACCCAATTGAAAGCAAACTTTGCATGTGTCAATGTCACCACACTCTCAATGTACCACACACTACAATTTGGTTACAGCGCTGCCTGTTGGTTGAATGCGATAAACCATTAAATCGAATTGCTAAAGAATTGTTGGTTTTTCAGCCATTTAGACTTAAGTCATAGAAATGTCTTTAGTTTATTGTTGGTCTGATGATGCCAGCCATGTCGGCATGACATATAATGCCCTCCTTGCGCTTGGCCCCGTGATGGCTGCTAGCAGCTATATTTATTGAAATGTCTTTAGGGCTATTATTATTATTCTTCTTCTGCCATTGAAGTCTATGGCAGCCCATAGAACCAAGGTGCGGAGGCACCTATTGTTTTTGTTCCGGTTCCTATTATTATTATTCTTCTTCTGCCATTGAAGTCTATGGCAGCCCATAGAACCGTAAACGGGAAAATTAAAAAAAGTTGGCACACTCATTAAGGACAGTCCAATCATTGACCATAGCAAAATTGAAGTCTCTAACTCAATATCTCTAGCGCCACCAACTGTCCAAAGTTGAACTAACGTTTATGCTAATAACTTTTGAACCGTATGACCTAGAAACAAAATTCTTTTGTCCACTGATTCCTTGGCTCAAGACGATTCGATTGCACCCTATGACGTCATTTTCCGTCATGAAATCTTTCCCGCCATTTTGAATTTTATGAAAAACCTACTTTTTCAAACTCCTCCTAGGCCGTTTTTCCGATTTCAACGAAAATTGAACCACATCATCTCCAGACAATGTGGACAAAAAGTTATCCAAAGAAAGTTGATATGTGAAACCGTTTACGAATAACTCGCGAAAGAATCCGACGTAATGGTCGCAAAAATGAAATTGAGGCTTTATCTCCGCAACGCATTGCAGATTAGGCGTTTTCTGACCAAACTAGGTGTGTGTTATGTCAATCATGATATGAGGCTACCTGCAGAGTTTTGACGCTGTGCCCCCTAGTGGTCAGGAGATATGAAAAAGTTAAATATTTGCTTATAACTTCTGAACGCTTTGGCCAAAAATAGTAAAATTGGTCTCTTTAGATTCAGTCCATCATGCCGAGTCGTGCGATACCAAATTTTCCCATATTGGCCATTTTGAGCGTCGGCCATTTTGAATATTGTCATAAATTGCTATATTTAACAAAGATATTGGCGTATCGTTACGAAACTCAATATGTGTCTTCGGCACCTAACCTTGATACGACTCAAAAAGTTTTGAGGCAGCACCCCCTTGTGGTAAAAAATTATAACCAAATTTACAAATATGCTAATAACTTTTGAGTGCGTTAACCTATGGTAAAACAAATTATCTTTATACGTTCCTTGGGTCAAACCGAGAACACAGATACCAAATTTGTCGTAGTCGGCCAAACTTCTTGTCCACCATGTTGTCTTTATACGTTCCTTGGGTCAAAAAGTTTTGAGGCAGCACCCCCTTGTTTTCGTTAACCTATGGTAAAACAAATTATCTTTATACGTTCCTTGGGTCAAACCGAGAACACAGATCCCAGACCGTTTGTCCAATTTTCACCAAAATTAAACCACATCATCTCCAGACGATCATGACAAAAAGTTATCCAAAGAAAGTTGATATGTCAAACCGTTTACGAATAATTCGCGAAAGAATCCGACGTAATGGTCGCAAAAATGAAATTGAGGCTTTATCTCCACAATGCATTAGCGTTTTCTGACCAAACTACGTGTGTGTTATGTCAATCATGGTCTGAGGCTACCTGCAGAGTTTTGGCGCTCTGCCCCCTAGTGGTCAGGAGATATTAAAAATCTGACATTTTTGATTATAACTCCTGAACGCTTTGTCTAAAAATCATGAAACTGCTGTCTTTAGATCCAGTGGGTCATGCCGAGTCCTGTGATACCAAATTTTCCCATATCGGCCATTTTGAGCGTCTGCCATTTCGTGATACCAAATTTTCCCATATCGGCCATTTTGAGCGTCTGCCATTTATAAGATGCTATGTTTAACAAACACATGTCTTTAGTGCTCTGTCAGCAATGGTTTACCCAATTGAAAGCAAACTTTGCATGTGTCAATGTCACCACACTCTCAATGTACCACATGAATTGACACTACAATTTGGTTACAGCGCTGCCTGTTGATTGAATGTGATAAACCATTAAATCGAAATACTAAAGACCGTATTGTTGATTTTTCAGCCATTTAGACTTAAGTCATATTGAAATGTCTTTAGATTCTTACTGCCGTTGGTCTGATGATGCCAGCCATGTCGGCATGACATTTAATGCTCTCCTTGCGCTTGGCCCCGTCATGGCTGCTAGCAGCTATATTTATTATTTATTATTATTATTCTTCTGCCATTGAAGTCTATGACAGCCCATAGAACCGTAAGCGGGAAAATGAAAAAAAGTTGGCACACTCATAAAGGAGAGTCCAATCATTGACCATAGCAAAATTGAAGTCTCTAACTCAATCTCTATAGCGCCACCAATTGAAGTCTATGTCCAAAGTTGCACTCACGTTTACGTAAATAACTTTTGAACCGTATGTCCTAGAAACAAAATTCTTTTGTCCACTGATTCCTTGGCTCAAGACGATTCGATTGCACCCTATGACGTCATTTTCCGTCATGAAAATTTTCCCGCCATTTTGAATTTTATGAAAAACCTACTTTGTCGAACTCCTCCTAGGCCGTTCGTCCGATCTTCACGAAAATTGAACCACATCATCTCCCGACAATGTGGACAAAACGATATATAAAGAAAGTTGATTCGACAAACCGTTTACGAATAACTCGCGAAAGAATCCGAGGTAAAAGTCGCCAAATTGAAACTGAGGCTTTATCTCCGCAATGCATTAGTCTTTTCTGACCAAACTAGGTGTGTGTTATGTCAATCATGGTCTGAGGCTACCTGCAGAGTTTTGGCGCTCTGCCCCCTAGTGGTCAGGAGTTATGAAAAACTGACTTTTTTGTCTTATAACTGACTTTTTTGCTTATAACTTCTGAACCCTTTGGCCAAAAAACATGAAACTGGTCTCTTTAGATCCAGTGGGTCATGCCGAGTCCTGTGATACCAAATATTCCCATATCGGCCATTTTGAGCGTCTGCCATTTCGATTTTTCTTATAAGATGCTAAGTTTAACAAACACATGACTTTAGTGCTCTGTCAGCAATGGTTTACCCAATTGAAAGCAAACTTTGCATGTGTCAGTCACCACACTCTCAATGTACCACATGAATTGACACTACAATTTGGTTACAGCGCTGCCTGTTGGTTGAATGTGATAAACCATTAAATCGAAATACTAAAGACCGTATTGTTGATTTTTCAGCCATTTAGACTTAAGTCATATTGAAATGTCTTTAGATTCTTACTGCCGTTGGTCTGATGATGCAAGCCATGTCGGCATAACATGTAATGCCCTCCTTGCGCTTGGCCCCGTGATGGCTGCTAGCAGCTATATTTATTATTATTATTATTATTCTTCTTCTGCCATTGAAGTCTATGACAGCCCATAGAACCGTAAGCGGGAAAATGAAAAAAAGTTGGCACACTCATAAAGGACAGTCCAATCATTGACCATAGCAAAATTGAAGTCTCTAACTCAATCTCTCTAGCGCCACCAACTGTCCAAAGTTGCACTCACGTTTACGTAAATAACTTTTGAACCGTATGTCCTAGAAACAAAATTCTTTTGTCCACTGATTCCTTGGCTCAAGACGATTCGATTGCACCCTATGACGTCATTTTCCGTCATGAAAATTTTCCCGCCATTTTGATTTTTTTGAAAAACCTACTTTTTCGAACTCCTCCTAGGCCGTTGGTCCGATTTTCACGAAAATTGAACCACATCATCTCCAGACAATCGGGACAAAACGATATATAAAGAAAGTTGATTCGACAAACCGTTTACGAATAACTCGCGAAAGAATCTGAGGTAAAAGTCGCCAAAATGAAATTGAGGCTTTATCTCCCCAATGCATTAGCCTTTTCTGACCAAACTAGGTGTGTGTTATGTCAATCATGGTTTGAGGCTACCTGCAGAGTTTTGGCGCTGTGCCCCCTAGTGGTCAGGAGTTATCAAAAACTGACTTTTTTGCTTATAACTTCTGAACCCTTTGGCCAAAAATCATGAAACTGGTCTCTTTAGATCCAGTGGGTCATGCCGAGTCCTGTGATACCAAATATTCCCATATCGGCCATTTTGAGCGTCTGCCATTTCGATTTTTCTTATAAGATGCTATGTTTAACAAACACTTGACTTTAGTGCTCTGTCAGCAATGGTTTACCCAATTGAAAGCAAACTTTGCATGTGTCAATGTCACCACACTCTCAATGTACCACACACTACAATTTGGTTACAGCGCTGCCTGTTGGTCGAACGTGATAAACCATTAAATCGAACTACTAAAGACCGTATTGTTGATTTTTCAGCCATTTAGACTTAAGTCATATTGAAATGTCTTTAGATTCTTACTGCCGTTGGTCTGATGATGCCAGCCATGTCGGCATGACATTTAATGCCCTCCTTGCGCTTGGCCCCGTGATGGCTGCTAGCAGCTATATTTATTATTATTATTCTTCTTCTGCCATTGAAGTCTATGACAGCCCATAGAACCGTAAGCGGGAAAATGAAAAAAAGTTGGCACACTCATAAAGGACAGTCCAATCATTGACCATAGCAAAATTGAAGTCTCTAACTCAATCTCTATTGCGCCACCAACTGTCCAAAGTTGCACTCACGTTTATGTAAATAACTTTTGAACCGTATGTCCTAGAAACAAAATTCTTTTGTCCACTGATTCCTTGGCTCAAGACGATTCGAATGCACCCTATGACGTCATTTTCCGTCATGAAAATTTTCCCGCCATTTTGAATTTTATGAAAAACCTACTTTTTCGAACTCCTCCTAGGCCGTTCGTCCGATTTTCACGAAAATTGAACCACATCATCTCCAGACAATGTGGACAAAACGGTATATAAAGAAAGTTTATTCGTCAAACTGTTTACGAATAACTCGCGAAAGAATCCGAGGTAAAAGTCGCCAAAATGAATTTGAGGCTTTATCTCCGCAATGCATTAGCCTTTTCTGACCAAACTAGGTGTGTATTATGTCAATCATGGTTTGAGGCTACCTGCAGAGTTTTGGCGCTGTGCCCCCTAGTGGTCAGGAGTTATGAAAAACTGACTTTTGTGCTTATAACTTCTGAACCCTTTGGCCAAAAATCATGAAACTGGTCTCTTTAGATCCAGTGGGTCATGCCGAGTCCTGTGATACCAAATATTCCCATATCGGCCATTTTGAGCGTCTGCCATTTCGATTTTTCTTATAAGATGCTATGTTTAACAAACACTTGACTTTAGTGCTCTGTCAGCAATGGTTTACCCAATTGAAAGCAAACTTTGCATGTGTCAATGTCACCACACTCTCAATGTACCACACACTACAATTTGGTTACAGCGCTGCCTGTTGGTTGAATGCGATAAACCATTAAATCGAATTGCTAAAGACCGTATTGTTGGTTTTTCAGCCATTTAGACTTAAGCCATATTGAAATGTCTTTAGATTTTTACTGCCGTTGATCTGATGATGCCAGTCATGTCGGCATGACATTTAATGCCCTCCTTGCGCTTGGCCCCGTGATGGCTGCTAGCAGCTATATTTATTATTCTTTTTCTTGTGCCATGGGAGTCTATGGCAGCCCATAGAACCGTAAACGGGAAAATGAAAAAAAGTTGGCACACTCATTAAGGACAGTCCAGTCATTGACCATAGCAAAATTGAAGTCTCTAACTCAATCTCTATAGCGCCACCAACTGTCCAAAGTTGCACTCACGTTTACGTTAATAACTTTTGAACCGTATGTCCTAGAAACAAAATTCTTATGTCCACTGATTCCTTGGCTCAAGACGATTCGATTGCACCATATGACGTCATTTTCCGTCATGAATATTTTCCCGCCATTTTGAATTTTATGAAAAACCTACTTTTTCGAACTCCTCCTAGGCCGTTTGTCCGATTTTCACGAAAATTGAACCACATCATCTCCAGACCATGGTGACAAAAAGTTATCCAAAGAAAGTTGATATGTCAAACCGTTTATGAATAACTCACGAAAGAATCCGACGTAATGATCGCAAAAATGAACTTGAGGCTATATCTCCACAACGCATTAGCGTTTTCTGACCAAACTCGGTGTGTGTTATGTCAATCATGGTCTGAGGCTACCTGCAGAGTTTTGGCGCTGTGCCCCCTAGTGGTCAGGAGATATGAAAAAGTGACATTTTTCCTTACAACTCCTGAACGCTTTGTCCAAAAATCATAAAACTGGTCTCGTTAGATTCAGTGCATCATGCCGAGTCGTGCGATACCAAATTTTCCCATATCGGCCATTTAGAGCGTCGGCCATTTTGAATATTGTCATAAATTGCTATATTTAACAAATGGATTGGCGTATCGTTACGAAACTCAATATGTGTCTTTGGCACCTAACATTGATACGGCACAAAAAGTTTGGGGGCAGCGCCACCTTGTGGTCAAAAGTTATAACCAAATTTACAAATATGCTAATAACTTTTGATGACGTTAACCTATTGTAAAACAAATGGTCTTAATGTGTTCATTGGGTCAAGCCGAGACCATAGATACCAAATATGTCATATTCGGCCAAACCTCCGATTTGCCATGTTATTTTTCTTTAAAAACCTACTTTTTCGAACTCCTCCCAGACCGTTTGTCCAATTTTCACCAAAATTGAACCACATCATCTCCAGACCATCATGACCAAAAGTTATCCAAAGAAAGTTGATATGTCAAACCGTTTACGAATAACTCGCGAAAGAATCCAACGTAATGGTCGCAAAAATGAAATTGAGGCTTTATCTCCGCAACGCATTAGCGTTTTCTGACCAAACTAGGTGTGTGTTATGTCAATCATGGTCTGAGGCTACCTGCAGAGTTTTGGCGCTCTGCCCCCTAGTGGTCAGGAGATATTAAAAAACTGACTTTTTTGATTATAACTCCTGAACCCTTTGGCCAAAAATCATGAAACTGGTCTCTTTAGATCCAGTGGGTCATGCCGAGTCCTGTGATACCAAATTTTCCCATATCGGCCATTTTGAGCGTCTGCCATTTCGATTTTTCTTATAAGATTCTATGTTTAACAAACACATGGCTTTAGTGGTCTGTCAGCAATGGTTTACCCAATTGAAAGCAAACTTTGCATGTGTCAATGTCACCACACTCTCAATGTACCACATGAATTGACACTACAATTTGGTTACAGCGCTGCCTGTTGATTGAATGTGATAAACCATTAAATCGAAATACTAAAGACCGTATTGTTGATTTTTCAGCCATTTAGACTTAAGTCATATTGAAATGTCTTTAGATTCTTACTGCCGTTGGTCTGATGACGCCAGCCATGTCGGCATGACATTTAATGCCCTCCTTGCGCTTGGCCCCGTGATGGCTGCTAGCAGCTATATTTATTCTTCATCTTCTTCCGCCATGGGAGTCTATGACAGCCCATAGAACCGTAAGCGGGAAAATGAAAAAAAGGTGGCACACTCATAAAGGACAGTCCAATCATTGACCATAGCAAAATTGAAGTCTCTAACTCAATATCTCTAGCGCCACCAACTGTCCAAAGTTGAACTAACGTTTATGCTAATAACTTTTGAACCGTATGACCTAGAAACAAAATTCTTATGTCCACTGATTCCTTGGCTCAAGACGATTCGATTGCACCCTATGACGTCATTTTCCGTCATGAAATTTTTCCCGCCATTTTGAATTTTATGAAAAACCTACTTTTTCGAACTCCTCCTAGGCCGTTTTTCCGATTTCAACGAAAATTGAACCACATTATCTCCAGACAATGTGGACAAAAAGTTATCCAAAGAAAGTTGATATGTCAAACCGTTTACGAATAACTCGCGAAAGAATCCGACGTAATGGTCGCAAAAATGAAATTGAGGCTTTATCTCCGCAACGCATTAGCGTTTTCTGACCAAACTAGGTGTGTGTTATGTCAACCATGGTCTGAGGCTACCTGCAGAGTTTTGGCGCTCTGCCCCCTAGTGGTCAGGAGATATTAAAAAACTGACATTTTTGATTATAACTCCTGAACGCATTGTCTAAAAATCATGAAACTGCTGTCTTTAGATCCAGTGGCTCATGTCGAGTCCTGTGATACCAAATTTTCCCATATCGGCCATTTTGAGCGTCTGCCATTTCGATTTTTCTTGTAAGATGCTATGTTTAACAAACACATGACTTTAGTGCTCTGTCAGCAATGGTTTACCCAATTGAAAGCAAACTTTGCATGTGTCAATGTCACCACACTCTCAATGTACCACATGAATTGACACTACAATTTGGTTACAGCGCTGCCTGTTGGTTGAATGTGATAAACCATTAAATCGAAATACTAAAGACCGTATTGTTGATTTTTCAGCCATTTAGACTTAAGTCATATTGAAATGTCTTTTGATTCTTACTGCCGTTGGTCTGATGATGCCAGCCATGTCGGCATGACATTTAATGCCCTCCTTGCGCTTGGCCCCGTGATGGCTGCTAGCAGCTATATTTATTAGGGGCCAAGCACCGAAGGTGCGGAGGCACCTATTGTTTTTGTTCCGGTTCTTATTATTATTAGGGGCCAAGCACCGAAGGTGCGGAGGCACCTATTGTTTTTGTTCCGGTTCTTATTATTATTAGGGGCCAAGCACCGAAGGTGCGGAGGCACCTATTGTAATTGTTCCGGTTCTTTATTATTATTATTCATCTTCTTCTTCTTCTTCTTCTTCTTCTTCTTCTTCTTCTTCTTCCGCCATGGAAGTCTATGTAAGGCCATAGAACCGTTTGCGGGAAAATGATAAAATTTGGCACACTGATAGAGGACAAGCCAATCATTGACCATAGCAAATTTGAAGTCTCTAACTCAATGTCTCTAGCGCCACCAACTGTCCAAAGTTGCACTCACGTTTACGTAAATAACTCTTGAACCGTATGTCCTAGAAACAAAATTCTTTCGTCCACTAATTCCTTGGCTCAAGACGATTCGATTGCACCCTATGACGTCATTTTCCGTCATGAAAATTTTCCCGCCATTTTGAATTTTACGAAAAACCTACTTTTTCGAACTCCTCCTAGGCCGTTTGTCCGATTTTCACGAAAATTGAACCACATCATCTCCAGACTATGCGTACAAAAAGTTATTAAAAGAAAGTTTATTTGTCAAACCGTTTACGAATAACTTGCGAATGAATTCGACAAAATGGCCGCAGAAATGAAAGCGAGGCTTTATCTCTGCAACGCATTAGCGTATTCTGACCAAACTTGGTGTGTGTTATGGCAATGATGGTCTGAGGCTACCTGCGGAGATTTGGCGCTCTGCCCCCTAGTGGTCTGGAGATATGAAAAATTGAAATATTTGCTTATAACTTCTGAACGCTTCGATCAAAAATCATAAAACTGGTCTCGTTAGATTCAGGGCATCATGCCGAGTCGTGCAATACCAAATTTTCCCATATCGGCCATTTTGAGGGTCGGCCATTTTGAATTTTGTCATAAATTGCTATATTTAACAAACACATTGGTGTATCGTTACGAAACTCGATATGTGTCTTCGGCATCTGGGCCTGATACAACACAAAAAGTTTCGAGGCAGCGCCACCTTGTGGTCAAAAGTTATAAACAAATTTGCAAAAATGCTAATAACTTTTGAACACGTTAACCTATGGTAAAATAAGTTGTCTTTATACGTTCCTTGGGTCAAACCGAGAACACAGATACCAAATTTGTCATAGTCGGCCAAACTTCCTGTCCGCCATGTTGTTTTTCTTTAAAAACCTACTTTTTCGAACTCCTCCCACACCGTTTGTCCAATTTTCACCAAAATTGAATCATAACATCTTCAGACCATGCTGACAAAAAGTTATTAAAATAAAGTTGATTCGTCAAACAGGTTTCGATAAAATTGCGAACAAATTTGACAAAATGGCCACCAAATAAAGCGAGGCTATATCTCCGCAACGCATTAGCGTATTCTGACCAAACTTTCTGTGTGTCATGTCAATCATGATCTGAGGCTACCTGCAGAGTTTTGGCGCTCTGCCCCCTAGTGGTCAGGAGATATAAAATACTGACATTTTTGATTATAACTCCTGAATGCTTTGTCCAAAAATCATGAAACTGCTGTCTTTAGATTCAGGGCATCATGCCGAGTCGTGCGATACCAAATTTTCCCATATCGGCCATTTTCAGCGTCAGCTATTTAGAATTTTGTCATGAAATGCTATGCTTAACAAACACATGACTTTAAAGCTGGATGTCAGCAATGCTTTACCCTATTGACACCAAACTTTGCATGTGTCATTGTCACCTCACTCTGGATATACCACATGATTTGACACATCAGTTTGGTTACAGCGCTGAGTTATCGAACGTGATAAACCATTACATTGAATTGCTAAAGACCGTATTGATGATTTTTCAGCCATTTAGACTGAAGTCATATTGGTATGTCTTTAGATGCTTACTGCTGTTGGTCTGATGCTGCCAGCCATGTCGGCATAACATTTAATGCCCTCCTAATGCTTGGCCCCGTCATGGCTGCTTGCAGCTATATTTATTATTATTATTCTTCTTCTGCCATTGAAGTCTATGACAGCCCATAGAACCGTAAGCGGGAAAATGAAAAAAAGTTGGCACACTGATAAAGGAGAGTCCAATCATTGACCATAGCAAAATTGAAGTCTCTAACTCAATCTCTATAGCGCCACCAACCGTCCAAAGTTGCACTCACGTTTACGTAAATAACTTTTGAACCGTATGTCCTAGAAACAAAATTCTTTTGTCCACTGATTCCTTGGCTCAAGACGATTCGATTGCACCCTATGACGTCATTTTCCGTCATGAAAATTTTCCCGCCATTTTGAATTTTATGAAAAACCTACTTTGTCGAACTCCTCCTAGGCCGTTCGTCCGATCTTCACGAAAATTGAACCACATCATCTCCCGACAATGTGGACAAAACGATATATAAAGAAAGTTGATTCGACAAACCGTTTACGAATAACTCGCGAAAGAATCCGAGGTAAAAGTCGCCAAATTGAAACTGAGGCTTTATCTCCGCAATGCATTAGTCTTTTCTGACCAAACTAGGTGTGTGTTATGTCAATCATGGTCTGAGGCTACCTGCAGAGTTTTGGCGCTCTGCCCCCTAGTGGTCAGGAGTTATGAAAAACTGACTTTTTTGCTTATAACTTCTGAACCCTTTGGCCAAAAAACATGAAACTGGTCTCTTTAGATCCAGTGGGTCATGCCGAGTCCTGTGATACCAAATATTCCCATATCGGCCATTTTGAGCGTCTGCCATTTCGATTTTTCTTATAAGATGCTAAGTTTAACAAACACATGACTTTAGTGCTCTGTCAGCAATGGTTTACCCAATTGAAAGCAAACTTTGCATGTGTCAGTCACCACACTCTCAATGTACCACATGAATTGACACTACAATTTGGTTACAGCGCTGCCTGTTGGTTGAATGTGATAAACCATTAAATCGAAATACTAAAGACCGTATTGTTGATTTTTCAGCCATTTAGACTTAAGTCATATTGAAATGTCTTTAGATTCTTACTGCCGTTGGTCTGATGATGCAAGCCATGTCGGCATAACATGTAATGCCCTCCTTGCGCTTGGCCCCGTGATGGCTGCTAGCAGCTATATTTATTATTATTATTCTTCTTCTGCCATTGAAGTCTATGACAGCCCATAGAACCGTAAGCGGGAAAATGAAAAAAAGTTGGCACACTCATAAAGGAGAGTCTAATCATTGACCATAGCAAAATTGAAGTCTCTAACTCAATCTCTCTACCGCCACCAACTGTCCAAAGTTGCACTCACGTTTACGTAAATAACTTTTGAACCGTATGTCCTAGAAACAAAATTCTTTTGTCCACTGATTCCTTGGCTCAAGACGATTCGATTGCACCCTATGACGTCATTTTCCGTCATGAAAATTTTCCCGCCATTTTGAATTTTATGAAAAACCTACTTTGTCGAACTCCTCCTAGGCCGTTCGTCCGATGTTCACGAAAATTGAACCACATCATCTCCTGACAATGTGGACAAAACGATATATAAACAAAGTTGATTCGTCAAACCGTTTACGAATAACTTGTGAAAGAATCTGAGGTAAAAGTCGCCAAAATGAAATTGAGGCTTTATCTCCCCAATGCATTAGCCTTTTCTGACCAAACTAGGTGTGTGTTATGTCAATCATGGTTTGAGGCTACCTGCAGAGTTTTGGCGCTGTGCCCCCTAGTGGTCAGGAGTTATCAAAAACTGACTTTTTTGATTATAACTCCTGAACGCTTTGTCTAAAAATCATGAAACTGCTGTCTTTAGATCCAGTGGGTCATGCCGAGTCCTGTGATACCAAATTTTCCCATATCGGCCATTTTGAGCGTCTGCCATTTCGATTTTTCTTATAAGATGCTATGTTTAACAAACACATGACTTTAGTGCTCTGTCAGCAATGGTTTACCCAATTGAAAGCAAACTTTGCATGTGTCAATGTCACCACACTCTCAATGTACCACATGAATTGACACTACAATTTGGTCACAGCGCTGCCTGTTGGTTGAATGTGATAAACCATTAAATCGAATTACTAAAGACCGTATTGTTGATTTTTCAGCCATTTAGACTTAAGTCATATTGAAATGTCTTTAGATTCTTACTGCCGTTGGTCTGATGATGCTAGCCATGTCGGCATGACATTTAATGCCCTCCTTGCGCTTGGCCCCGTGATGGCTGCTAGCAGCTATATTTTTAGTTGATTTTAGTCAGATTTTTGTCTCATTTTAGTTGATTTTAGTCAGATTTCGGTCTAATTTTAGTCAGATTTTTGTCTCATTTTAGTCAGATTTTTGTCTCATTTTAGTCAGATTTTTGAATAACTTTTGTTGATTTTTGTTGATTTTTGTTGATTTTAGTCTGATTTTTGCAAAATTTTTGTCTGATTTTAGTCTAATTTTAGTTGATTTTTGTCTAATTTTAGTCTGGTTTTGGTCTAATTTTAGTTGATTTTACTCTGATTTTTGTCTCATTTTAGTTGATTTTAGTCAGATTTCTGTCTAATTTTAGTCAGATTTCTGTCTAATTTTAGTCAGATTTTTGTCTCATTTTAGTCAGATTTTTGTCTCATTTTAGTCAGATTTTTGAATAACTTTTGTTGATTTTTGTTGATTTTTGTTGATTTTAGTCTGATTTTTGCAAAATTTTTGTCTGATTTTAGTCTAATTTTAGTTGATTTTGGCGTAATTTTAGTCTGATTTTAGTCTGATTTTAGTTTGATTTTAGTCTGATTTTTGCCTAATTTTAGTCTGATTTTAGTCTGTTTTTGGTCTAATTTTAGTCTGATCTTAGTCTAATTTTAGTTGATTTTTGTCTAATTTTAGTCTGATTTTATCTAATTTTAGTTGATTTTTGTCTAATTTTAGTCTGATTTTATCTAATTTTAGTCTGGTTTTGGTCTAATTTTAGTTGATTTTAGTCTGATTTTTGTCTCATTTTAGTTGATTTTAGTCAGATTTCTGTCTAATTTTTGTCAGATTTTTGTCTCATTTTAGTCAGATTTTTGTCTCATTTTAGTCAGATTTTTGAATAACTTTTGTTGATTTTTGTTGATTTTAGTCTGATTTTTGCAAAATTTTTGTCGGATTTTAGTCTAATTTTAGTTGATTTTTGTCTAATTTTAGTCTGGTTTTGGTCTAATTTTAGTTGATTTTAGTCTGATTTTTGTCTCATTTTAGTTGATTTTAGTCAGATTTCTGTCTAATTTTAGTCAGATTTTTGTCTCATTTTAGTCAGATTTTTGTCTCATTTTAGTCAGATTTTTGAATAACTTTTGTTGATTTTTGTTGATTTTTGTTGATTTTAGTCTGATTTTAGTCTGATTTTTGCAAAATTTTTGTCTGATTTTAGTCTAATTTTAGTTGATTTTGGCGTAATTTTAGTCTGATTTTAGTCTGATTTTAGTTTGATTTTAGTCTGATTTTTGCCTAATTTTAGTCTGATTTTAGTCTGTTTTTGGTCTAATTTTAGTCTGATTTTAGTCTAATTTTAGTCTGATTTTATCTAATTTTAGTTGATTTTTGTCTAATTTTAGTCTGATTTTATCTAATTCTTGTCTGATTTTAGTCCCTAAATAAATAACTAATGATTTTTACAATAAAGTGACTCAACACTAACTTAAACTGGACAATGACTTTGTTTCCATTATCACTGTAAATATGCTTTGAAACAATCTGTATTATGAAAAGTGCTAAATAATCGTGAATTGACTTGACTAGATATGACTGTATTGTGCTAATATTTACAGCGCTTTCTCTGTCATCACGCATCATTAAACCTCAAATTAAACGCACATAGTAATTTGGTTGTACACAGCCAAGAAAAACACAGTAAATTTAGACATACACCTTTCGCCTCCATCTTGTTTATTTCCTGATCATTTTATAGGCACGAAGTCCTCTCTCGTAATTTGACAGAGTGATGGGCGTCTTGATTGATGTCATTTATCTTTCATTTCCTGCCGTATTGATTTTGCCATGGTGTGTCACTCTGTGTCATTTCCTTTTTATGAATCATGATTCATAAAGCTACAGGTAGCCATTATTGGTAATCATTACACACTTAGGTTGTCAAGGGAACTGAGTCCATTTGAATGGATACCTGGGGGGAGGAGGGCAGGGGAGAGAGACTAGTGGAGATGTAGAAATCATGACGGGTAGAGCGGGGAGAGCAGAGTGAAGGGGTTGGGGGAGACAGATGTGCATGCTCCCGGTATATTAAGCTTTCGTGTCACAGGCAGGTAAATCCCCACCTAACGCTTCCACAAACACTCCTCCTCCTCCTCCTCCTCCTCCTCTTCCTCCTGCTGCGGTGCCGTCAGCTGCACACGTGTCAACGCTTCTGTAAACTCTGAGCTTTCAGCACGCTGCTCTGAAAACTACAAACTACACGCCTAAATGTTACGGACAAACATTCTTAAAGGCGTAAATAATAAGCCAACCGTTGAGTCACTGTGTTTTCCGGCATATAACCTGCGGGTTATACCAGTTTTACAAACCCCGCGGGTTATATACGGGTGCGGGCTATACCACAATTCTTTTACAAGTAATAATATTTCAATATATTTGTTATGTCCCTAAGGATGTTAGGTTTTTTTTGTGGTATTTTCTTTCTGTTTTTCTTTCTTGCGAGGGTTGTCGTCTCTGACACTTGTACTGTCACTCTGACAGCTGGCGCTGATAGGCTGTCTGACCTGTCAATCATGCAGGAAGACGTGATTGGCTGTGCTGCATGAGGGCGGGCTCTTCTCATCTCATCCGATGATCAACACCTGTAGAATCGCTTCTTAAGGGACGAGCACAGCGGGAGAGACTGCTCTTTCTTTTTCTTCTGATTCTGACTTGTTTGTTTTCTTATTGATTGAATTTCGCGCACAAGCACTGTGTACCGAGCTGAACAGTTATGGATAATTGACGTTGTGCGAGCAGCATTCGGAAATCGAAATGTGAACTTACACAAAACCATTTATCAATCTAAGGGTGCAGGTTATGCCAACAATTATTTACACAAAACCCCAAAATCCGCGGGCTATATGAGGGTACGGATTATCTGCGTCTGCGGGTTATATGCGCGAAAATGCAGTATTTCATTATTTTTCCCTTTGTTTTTGTTCTAAAACTATGCGATGTGATCTTCTTCTGCCAAATCAGAGTTTTTAGCTTTTTCTCATAGAGCTACATTTTTCTTCAATTCAGCGATCCTCACTGACATTTTGCTGTAGCTCTTTAATATTGTGTTTTGGCTCAATCAAACATGGTGCTTTGGGGTCAGTGCAGTACAGGAACAGTGCACTGGAAGTTTTAATATTTTCAGCCCCAAAAATGACTTGAGAACCTTGGTAGAGGAGAATGTTTCTTTAAATTGCCAACATTTTGTCAGATTTATTCAGTTCATCCTTTTTACTCTCACTAAAATAGCACATCGTTTTTGTTGATAATACGCTAAATGTCAAATGGTTTTTCACATCTTTGTGATTTTTAACAGAGTTAAGGTGAGAGGGATATTTTTAAATTGGTTGTGATATGGATTTTAAAAAATCTATAAAAAAATGACTTTAAAATTCGTTAAAATTCACTTATAACGTTAATAAAGGTTTTCCTGCAGCTCAAACAGTAGAGAGTGGTGCTTGCAACACCAATGTCATGGGTTCGATTCCCAGGGAAAGCAAGAACGGATTAAAATGTCAATGTGTTTCTTTATATGCAATGCAAGTCACTTTGTTTTCTGATACACAAAAAAACAAATATATAAATGTAAAATCAATTATTTTCAATCCTCATTTTGAGCTTATGTCTGAAATGATACATTTTTAAGTGGCATCTCCTTTAAGGCTTGACAAATAAAGCATTATGAAATTATGTACTTTTGGTTTGTGATGTAGCTACTGTCAAATTTAATACAGTCGCTGTTTCATCTTTCCACAAAAGCTGCTCCGTGAATTCTCCATTTCATTGTCTCGTTTGCAAAATAAAATGCTCCGAACAAACATATAATCCTCCAATGTGATCCGGGATGCTGTTAAAATAAACCATTCTCATGTCTGTACAAAGACGCTTAAACTGGAAGAGTCAAAGAGTCAGTAGTACGTAAAAAAAATACGTTTTTTTTTTGTTATAATGTAAAAGTCTTTACCGTCTCTTTTAATCAGTTTAATGCATCCTTCCTGAATAAAAGCAATAATTCTTTAATGACTTTATATTTTTTTTAAATTTGACCCCAGATAAGATTTGTAATTAAATTCATTAAAGAGACCAGCACTGCTTGATGTTTGTGTGCAAAACTGAGTGGCGTCTGAGATCCCGTGCTGTGCGTTTTGTGAACATTTGGACCTCCGCTTTGAAATACCTTGCGGCGTGAGCGTGAGCTTGCCATGGTGGTGTTGCAACCGAGAGATTGTGCCGCAGTGCCGTATGTCTGAGAGAGAGGCCTGCCTCTGATGGGCCCGCTGAGAAATGAGCTGCTTTTAATGAAGTGGCATTATTAGCAAAGAGGGACAGATAGCTCTCCTCTGGGAGACACACGGCTAATGCTGCAACATACATGGAGCGAGAGAGAAGGGAGGATGAGAGAATGATGGAAAGACGAGAGCTGGTATGATAGAGAGACTTTGGGAGAAAATGAACGAGAGAGAAAATTTTAGGGCAGCACTTTCAAGGGAGATGCGATTTGTTTGAGAGACACTGAGCTTGTGTGTGTGTGTGTGTGTGTGTGTGTGTGTGTGTGTGTGTGTGTGTGTGTGTGTGTGTGTGTGTGTGTGTGTGTGATTTAGAACGGAGTGCTAAAAGCTGTGGTCTGAATTAGGCCAGGGTCCGTTAATAATGAATATCCAAAATAGCACCATCACAAATCAAACTCCCCGGACACACACTGCAATTTAGGAGCAGTACTGCCCACAGCTACATGCTGTACATCACACACACACACGGACAAACATCAGTGTACTGAAAGGTTCTCGCTCGGATGCAGTACACGAACGCATGAACACACAACTCACCCCAGCACATTAAACACACAGTTACGATTCAACGGCGATTACAGAACACACTTTACAATGGGCTCTAAACTCCTACCAAATCTACCACAATGCCACTGATTGCTAATCAGTTCTTTGGCACACACACTGGGTTTTCATGTTTTATGAGGACGTTCCATAGACATAATGATTTTTCTATTGTGCAAACTGTATATTCTTTCCCCTTCCCATCAGAAAATCATTTTACATGTTCAAAAAACATAATTTAATATGATTTATAAGCTGTTTTCCTCAAGGATTTTGTACATTGCCATCTTTGTGGGGACATTTTGTCCTCATAACATAAGGTTTATCAGAGCCACACCCAAACACATGCTTATTTTATCTGTCATTGACTTATATTTCATTGTTTTTAATACTAAACTGATTATAAACTAAACTTCCTATATTATTATAATGTAGATTCTATTTTATATCATTTTATTCATGTATTTTGTGTAGTATGTTCTTCATTAAAAATTAGCATTACTTTTAGCGTGTTTGTTTAAGCTATTGAGCAAAAACTGGACCCACACACTCACAAAACTTGCTAAATCCAGTGTGTCTGAACGCATCAGCTCATTTGTGGTCACATGTGATAAAGAGGCTTTATTGGGCCCAGAGATAATTACTGCCTTAATGATGATCGTAATAAAGATGCACGCATAGCAGAAGAGTGTTTACACAACACCTCCAAGGTCAGAGTTTGGAGTTGAGAGTTGCTGGAGCTGTAATGGAGACCGTGAGTAGAGGTTTGATCTCGCTGCGTGTGATGGGAACAGTGTTACGACTCCACAGCAGTAACGGGTCAGTCGGGTTAATCCAGACCTGCTCACTCACTCTCTTCCTACTGTCTCCATCTGTTTTTCTTTCACATTTGCTCATGTTCTTGTAAAGTTGATCATTTTTGCACACACCAACGACAGATATAATTCGCAGTACTGTTCAAAAGATTGGGGTCAGTAGTTTTTGGGAAAAGTCTTTTATGCTCACCAAGGCATTTTTTTAAACAAACACAGTAAACTGATCGTATTGTGAATTATTTACATTTACGGTACATGTTTAGACATTTGTCAGACGCTTTTATCCAAAGTGCCGTCCATTTGCATTCAAGAAACACATTGACATTCTAATCAGTTCTTGGTTTCCCTGGGAATCGAACCCATGACCTTGTGGTTGCAAGCGCCACTCTCTACTTATTTCTGCAGAATTGTCAGCATCATTACTCCAGTCTTCAGCGTCACATGATTTGTCAATGATTTGCTGCTCAATAAATATTTCTTATTATTATCATCGTCATTTAGTATTAGATTTTTTTAATGTCGCTTTCGATTATCCATTCATTTCATGCATCTTTTCCAGCACAAAAGTCAAGTATTGTGATTTGCAGTAAATTGTGTCTTTCATGATAACTCAAACTATAAGTCTTATTAATATTTTGCATATCCAGGATCAGTTACAGGAGACAAATTATTAGCAATACTGATGTCAAACCTCACATGATATGTTTTTATATGGAGAGCTATGATGGATTTTTTGTGAATCACAGTTTAAATGTCTGTGCTTTTACATTTATGCTTTTATCCCAAAGAGCGTTAGAAGACGTCCAACAAGAATGATAACTATAATAACTACATTAGCACCAGCGGACGCTATTGATCTGTTTATTCTAAGCACACACTGCTGGATTATCATCTGCCGCTTTATCTTAATCATTATTATTATCGTCCTTGGTGTGAATGAGCCCTAACATGGCATTCAAAGTATACTTTTCCCCCCAGTTCTTGCTTTCCCTGGGAATCGAACCCATGACCTTAGAGCTGTTAGTGCCGGGCTCTACTGGTTGAGCTGTATTGTACGACTTCGGAAGACTTGGAAAATCTACATAAGTTAAGTGGACCACTTTTATGGTGCTTTTTAATGCCCTATTCACTTTCATTACAGGGAAAAAGAGCACTTCTGTGAATAGCATGTGTCCTTCAGAAGAAAGTCATAGAGATTTAGAACAATATTGTAATGGACGTCCACTGAAGGTGAGTATAAAGAACCAAAGTGCCGTTTTATTTAAATCCCAATGAATAAAGATACATAATGAACAAAGGCTTGATTTGGGAAGCTAAACTTAAACTTGAACCATAAAACATGTGACATGATCACATGAGGGGCGAGTAATCACAAGACAAGGATCCATGACTGTGATTACACTTCAAAACAGAAATAAAAAATCACATTTTCATTTTCAAACTATTATTTTAATACCTAATGGGAACGAAGATGGAAGGCAGTTTGAAGAACCAAGAAAGCACTTAAAAAAGTAGGATTAAATATCCCTTGGCCAAACATAATCTAGCCACACAACATTTATAATAATAACTACATTTGTTTTCAATTAAAAGCTGTGGAGGTAATGAGAGGAATACAGGCCGTGGTGAGGAAACATCCTTCATTGCTTGGCAGACATCAGACGAGACTCGGAAAAGGTCGAACTGTGGGGTTGATGGAGGGTCAAAACTGGATCTCCATTTCTCCATTTATTTTCCATAAATCCCTCTCTTGGTTGTCTTTTTTATGCTAATAGCTGCTATATATAGTTGGTGGGCTAAACTCTCATTGTGACCACAGAGCTGTGAAGTATAACAGAATAACGGAGCAGAGCTTGTATTGAGCCTCAGGCTACCTGTGTGCTTATGACAGGATTAAACTGGGCCAGAGCCAGCTGGAGTCCAAACACCAGCGCAGACGAGACACACAAGCGCGCATTTCACTCATTAGTAACTGAACTGAATGAGCAATAGCCTGTATACATTTGATAAACATGCAGGCTATCGATTTATTTATTTTACTGCTTGTATTTGTAGGTGTAGGAAGGCAGATGAAAACTTATTAAACCGGTTAGGCTCAGTGTTATAATAACAAAACATTGAGGGGACTTAATGTCTTAATTCAGATCTAGACCTGTAGCGTGTGTTTTCAGGGTATTTGCCTTGTGTTGTACGATTTCATTATATACACACTGCCATTTTTACATTGAAAATAATTGGAAATGTTTCTTGAGCAAAGATTAAATTGCAAAGATTTTCATACCCCTTGCAGAATTTGTGAATAATTTTGACAAAATGAGACGGATCATACAAATTTTTTTTAGTAAGGTCCTGAATTAGATATTTAACATAAAATGTGTTTACAAATAGACAAAATAAGACAAAAGACAAAATAAAAGCGTTTTTTATTCTTTCATTTGAGGCCTTATCTAGACAAATATTGATTATATGCAATTAATTGAACAGAATATCATGTAATTTAAATTTTTAATCGATTACCAGTCCTAGTCTACAATTATGCATTGATATGGAAGTGAATGAGTGATCCTTACATGCTTGTGCGCCTGAAGAGAGAGAGAGTGACTGTATGGGATATGTGAGTGGACGTTTGATGCCACTTGTGTTACAGCACTCAGTGTGTGTGTGTGTGTGTGTGTGTATTGCGATCAGTCTGATTCTCTTGACTCTGTGCTGTCGGGGCTCCTCACTGAGATTGGTGTGAATTATTCCAGTGCACCATTTCCAATACAAGACCAGACACACAACACACACCCCAGGGGGAGGGACTGCAGCTTTAATTCCATGCTGTACGTTTAACTGTGTGTGTGTGTGCGTATTGTTGAATATTTAATGAGACAAAACCATAGTATGAATATTTGATGATGACATGTGTCCCATATGGAGGGTTCAAAGACCACCACGCCCACAGCTCAAGATGTGTGTGTGTGAGTGAGAGAATGAGGAGATCACAGGAGTGTGTGTCTGTGTGCTAGAGATTAGCGTGTGTGTGTGTGTGTGTGTGTGTGCACTGATGTGTCTTAAATCTCCTCCCAGCTTCTCATATCTGTCTATATCTTTATTCCTCCCCGCATCCCTCGTTCGTATCAGTCCTTTTGTTTATCAGTCTCAGCTCCTGCTATCTGTCCGTATGTGACAGACCTCTCTTTTAATTTACACTCTCCTTCTGTCCATCACTTTTGCCCTCTACTAGACTGTTTTTAATGCTGTTTTGTCCATTAGTGCGTACAGCTGTGTCTCATTTAAACACACATTCATTGGAATTAATCAACTTTAGTGTTCATTAGCTGCTAAATACAATCTCTCTCTCTCTCTCTCTCTAACATGTCAGACTGTTTCTAGTCCTTCCTAATCCGACATGCTCTCTTGATTGTATATCAATCTGAGTCTGTGTTTCTCCCCGTGGACTTCAATGCAATTACTCACATCTGAAGCAGAACACACATGCACCTATAAACACACACACACACACACACACAACTTATTCCCACCACCCAAAGAGAAAATATCAGCATCTGCTGAGAGAGACAGAGAGACATTAATTATCCCCGCCCCTCTGCTTCGAATGTGCCCCTCTTGAACCCCCCCAGTTTTAATCCACACCTGAGCCACTCGCACACAATCACAACACTCACGTTTGTTCCTTCCAGGAAGTTGTGCTGGGAATGTAAGTGTCAACTCTTTGTATGTGTGACTGGCAGCTACAACATCATCAGGATGAGCCTGAGCCTGCGGCGAGGGAGGAGTGCTCACTCATACCAACTCTGCCCCCCTTCCTCAATTACTGATCAAAAAGGTATGTTAAATTGTTAGATCTAATTAAAACAGCTTTTCTTAACCTGTTAGGGCTAATCTAGTAGGTTGTTAAATTAGCATGCTAAGTTGTTAGCTTGCTAAGCGAAGACTAATTAAAAGGAAGTGTTTAATTCTAAATGTTCTGTCTATCCAGTTATCCATCCATCTGTCTGTGTCTTGTTCTTTCTGTAACTTATCCATCCGTCCACCCATCCATCCATCCGTTCTTCAGTGTTTAGCCAGCCAATAAAACCACTGAGAGAGTGAATTGTCTTCTCAGATTTTTCTATTGCTCCTTTATGAGATTTTTCTTACTAATGACACATTGAGCCACACTGGCACACTGTTCTCTTCGTGTGTGTGTGTGTGTGTGTGTGTGTGTGTGTGTGTGTGTGTGTGTGCAATCCAGGCAGCGTCAAACATTAAATACAGCATATAGCTCTGGAAAAAATTAAGAGACCACTGCAATGTTTTGTTATTTTTACCAGTTGTGGCAAATAAATGCTCTCAATTACAATATTTATTTGGAATTTGGGAAAAATGTTGTCAGTAGTTTATAGAATAAAACAAAAATGTAAATTTTACCCAAACACATACCTATAAATAGTAAAATAAGAGAAACTGATCATTTTGCAGTGGTCTCTTAATTTTTTCCAGAGGTGTACAGCATGTGAGATGTGGAAAAATGGCTGAATCCCACCGGTACTTTATGGCGAGAAGGTCATCGCGTTTCTGAGTCTTATTCAGATGTCGGGCAGTTCTGGAGAACATGAAGAATTTGAATGACCTTGGACAGTTACACCGGCTCATGGATGAGAAGATGGAAAGAGTGAATGAGATGTGTGTGTGTGTGTGTGTGTGTGTGTGTGTGTGTGTGTGTGTGCTGACATCAAACCTCCCTTTGTTTCTCCCCTCTGCTTTGACTGACAGTTCAAGGAAACAGTCACACTTATGATTATTAAGCGTGCACTTCCCGGGCCCTGCAGGCCATTAACTAGCAATTCAAATGTTTGCAAATATTGTGTGTGCATGTGTGTGTTTGCCCCCCCTTGCATGCAGATTAGCTTACGTGCACATGTTTTAATTATGCTCATTTCCTGATTTTGCACAGTTGTGTTTGCGTGATTCGATTCTGTTGCTCAGCGCTTAAAATATAAACAGAAGGAATGTCTTCTGACATCTCATGAAAACAAAAAATGTGTGTGTGTGCTTATTTGTTTTATTCAAAAGATTTATTCTCTTTTTTTAAGCGTAAAACCTGTTTTTGACAGATGACATCTCAATCCTGTGGTTGCAGGTGTTCGGTGTGTGTGTGTGTGTGTGTGTGTGTGTTTCAGGGTCATACCTTGCCTCTGGCTCTTGGAACAGTAGTCAGAATAGGGCAAGCGGTTGAATGCTGAACGGATAGTGGGCGGAGCGCAGGAAGAGATTCACACCTCTGGAATGTCTTTACTACTGTTTGCCACTGGGAATATCCTCTGCACTCTGTTTTTCTCTCCTTCTCGTTCCTCTCTCTCGCTCCTGCGCTCCTTCAGACAGTGAGGAACAGATGGGGCTAGACAGGGTGTGAAGGCACACCTGGTTTTCATCCACCAAGAGAGAGTGAGAGACAGCATGAGCAAAAAGAGAACAGACATGAAAAGACAGAGGGTAAAAAAAGTGGAAATGCTTCGTGATCTCTGTCGATTATGGTTTACATGAGTTGGGATGTGAGCAAACTTTCCTGGGAAACGTTTAGCCATACTTACAGTTTACAAGGGCATGGAAAGTATTTATATACTTATATGAAAAGCTGCAACGATGTATCCTCCAACCTGTGTTGGTACAGTAAAAATAGCTGATGGAGGGGTTGAAAATGTGTGAACATTTGTTTGATTATCTTTAAATTGCCCCTATTATGCTTTTATTACCTTCCATGCAGTGTGCAATATCGCTAATTGTGTAAGTAAAAGCTTTGCAAAGTTTTAAAGATCAAAGTACACTACAAATAAAGTTATTGCTTCCTAAAAGAAAGAATCAATTCTGAGTCGTCAGTAATTCCCGTCTCACTTCCTGTTACAAACCTACATCACAACGTAACACATTTGCATAATGCCAGTCTGTGCTCGTCATTGGCTGCCCGTGAACAACGTCTATTTTGAGCCTCAAACACTGTAGTTGTAGCTGAAACTGAAGAGTTTGGTTTGTGTTGTCGACATGTTCAGAAAACTCTGTTTTCAGCTCTGAGAATCCTCTTTGATACACTTCAAAACCAAGACTCAAGAGACAAGACTTCAAGACTCACGCTGGAATTGATTCGGAAAACACGATGCTATTGTTAATGTCAGTATGATTACAAGATACGGAGCTGAAAGTCAGATATGGTACTAGGCTGCTTCTTTTTTGTTTAACTACCATGAGTGGCAGACCAATCACAACAGACTGGGACATCTGACCAATCAGAGCAGAGCAGAGTAGACCAATCACAACATGTCCAAACGAATCGGTGAGAACACGTTTACACAGCATACATTTGACTCTAAATCACATATTTGACATTATTAAACTTCCAGTATGAACGCTAAGCGGACCAGTACTAAATAGGGGCAGTTTAACAATCTCTTAAATTTCTTCTACATGTTCTAGTCTTCCAAAAGACATGGTCTTCTTAGAAGGCACCTTCTTACTAATATATCCATTCTGCATTCGGTCAAAGTGTTCGACCTGTAATCCCTAAATTTGGTTGCTATAGTGATTTCCCAGCAGGCTTTGTGATAAGGAGAGATATTGACTGAACCTCGACTAGAAAAAGCATGTTGTATTATGTTGTAACCTTTAGATTATTTCTGTTCGTGGCTTAAAGTAGGTACGTATCCTGCTGTTTTACCTGTCAGTAAGAATTTGTCCAGAGCAAATGTTGAGGTCAGTCCTGCAGAGATGTACGACCCGCTGTAATGTGAGATCATTGCTTGAGTTCGCTGAGCACAGCTTGCAAATGCAAATATACATGCATATATGTGGTTATATAGTTTTAGAATATATAGTTTACCGGTCCCATATCAGTATCAGTTGATTCAAATCAATTTCTTATCATTAGTTTACCTTTGTCATCATCTAACACTCACTTAGTTAGTAATTAAAAACATAAATGATTATTATCACTGTTTGATGCAATCTCAAAATGATTATCCATTCTTTATAATAGATATGTTATAATGTTGTGATACAAAAAGATTGATTTTAGTTTTTAGTCTTTCATTTCAACATGCAAATAGATTTGGCCCGATACTTCCCTCTAATGAAAAACAGTAGTCTACATTGTTTGAGAATATATACAATTCACAGGTCGATGTATCAGAGCACCGACTCTTAATGCCTCCAATAGTTGTCAGCTTGAGTTATGTTTCTGTTGCATTGAACTTAAGCATCTTTTGCTGCTTTCTTGAGTTCCAGTCCTCAATATATCATTAAATATATCAATATCAACTAATGTTTATAATATGCACAACATAGTGGAATATATGCTGTATTCATTTACTTGTTTTTAGTTTAAGTGTTTGTTTCAGAACTTGCCTAATATCAGATTGAGCATCTGTTTTGTTTTTCAGACTATGGTAACACCCTAAATAAGATGAATAAGGCCAATAAATAAATGCTGAATGTGTATTCATGTCTGGTCTTGAATCCTGTATGCTTTACAGTGCATGTGCTCATATCTTATGATGAAGACTTGAAATTCATCTCCTGCTGTCTGTAATTTCTAAACATGTCATATTATGCATGAGTGAAGACTGCACAAACACACATGCCCAGTGTGTGTGTGGTTCTGGTAAATACTACGTTATGAGGACAAAATGTTCCCACAAAGATGGCAATATCCAAAATCCTTGTCCTTGAAGGGACATTTTTTGGTTCCCATGATGAAAAAGTGATTTTTTTTAAAAAAAAATGTCAAAATGCAGAATGTTTTGGGTGGTGGGTAGGGTTAGTTTAGGGCGATAGAAGAAACAGACTGTACTGTATAAAACCATTGTCTATGAAAAGTCCCCATTAAACATGCAAACACAACGTGTGTGTCTGTGAATATTAATGTGGGCGAGGCATATGTATTCTTTGTGTGGATCTGAATCAGCTAATGCGTGTTTGTGTAATTAGTTGTGTGATAAACTACTCCTGTGTGTGGATTTATGCATGAGGTGGATGTTTTGTGTGCGTGTGCATTTTTTAATAACTTCAGTTGTGCAGTAGTAGAAGTGTGTGAAAAGCCAGGTCTTTAATAGTCTGTGCAGTCACACTCGTCTTGATGGGTCAATGATGCCACTACAGGATTGACAATGAAGCCGCTGCTTGAATTGTGATGGAGCAGGAAATAGTTGTAGTTTCAGGGTTTGGCACGTTGTGTTTGGAGACATTCAAATGACATTGAATACAAACACTTAAAGGCGATTTGTTCCAGAAATTTGTTTTGTTATGGTGGAAAAGTCTCTTCACATTTTGATAGCACTAAGTTAAAGTAGTTTACATGTATTGGAAGGCGCAAGGCCATAAAATGTTGATCCAATCACTGCATTCGATGCGATGTCCTACTAACCTGTCAGCGTATGTATTTCCAAGCCTTCACGCAGACGTCACACGTCATCAGCGTCTCATTCTACGCAGAGTTAGACAGTCGTCAGTCACAGAGCAGCACAACAGAAACAGCAGCCGCATTTTACAGTTCCTCCTGATCCAAAACAACCAGATAATGCTGCGTTTACACCACAACTACTGTCATTGAAAGAGATCGAAACCCATGATTCAAATTGATGCGTTTACGTAAATGGCGACACTATCAACGGCAAAACAAATCTGCAGCAGTCAGGTGGTACAGGTCGGTGCTCTTAAAGTTGTTTTGGTTTATTATTATTATAATGTTACGTGCTTTAAGACATGAGGTAGTTTAATGCTGTCTCTTGTGACGCTTTTGACGCTACCTTTAAAGAAGCAAGACTAATACTTATATTTAATGTCCCATTGTTACCTGTCACAGTCTTGTCTCGTTGTTCACATCTGGGTCCCTTTTATGTATCTTCCAGGTCCTTCACGCTCTGTCTGTGTCTAATCACGCACCTAATCTCGTCAGCTGTTTCCCATCCCGTGTTTGTAATTATAAACCCTCCTGTGTTCCTTTGTCTTTGTCAGTTGTTGTTCATGTTATGCTTGTGTTTCTTCGAGTGTGGATGTTCCCTGTTTCCGAGCTTCTCCGGGTTTGCACTAAGAAGTGCCGTTTTCTGTTGTTTATTTAAAGTGTTTTGAGATTTCATTTGGAACTTGTGCTCCTCGTCCTTCCCCCGCCCTCGTCCTAAATACAATAATCAAAAGCAGCATTTAATTAAATATTTTCCTTCAATTTTACATGAATGCTTTAGATGATTCTGTTGACTTAAATGAATCCACCTTCCCAGAGCGTGTGTGGTGATTTCCTCAGCGCTCTCCGATACAATCTGACAAAAGACAGCAATGTCTAGTTTTCTCATGACTGACAATAGAAAAGTAGCTTTATTCCGGGGAAAGATTGGTTTTGACAATAACAGAAAAGCTACTACATCTACTAAGGTGGTAGTTAAGAGGTAATAGCTTTGCTACTTTTAATTTGTTTCTCCCAAAAATTTTTGTTTATTATCCAGGATAATTGTCTTTGTAAACCTGCTTCCATTTTCTACTCAAAATCGTACAGGTGAGAGGAGAGGTAAAATAGTGTAAGTGCAGGTTCGTTATCTCCATTAGCACCTGCGGGGCTAATGAGGCTGTGTCTTCGTTACCATGGCGATGACTTGTCACACAACACACACACACACCCAATCCCCCCATCCCACCTCCTCATAAACCCTCCCGGTCCCTCAGGTAATGAAAACACAAAAACACACATCATGCTACATTTTCAGCATTCAATGTGTCTGTGTCTGTGTTTGTTTTACTTTTGTGTGCAAATGCTAAAAAATTAGTCTGTCTGGTTTGATCAATAGACAGTGGTCACTTTCTGTGTGTTATCCCTCATGTCAAGGCCATCCTTAAAATCACATGGGTAGATATGCAGTGCGAAACCCTTCACACTCGATCCTGTTCAATGGGATCCAGTAGGATTGTGTGTGTGTGTGTGTAAGTAAGGGAGACAGTGTGTGTTTTATCTCTTGCAGTTAATGACTGCAGCTCTGCTCTACAGATATTGCTTGTGTTGAGTGATCTGTGATTGTCTCCGACCGCTAGCCATTTATCAGAGCTATATGAGAGAGAAATAGACTGCAGAGAAGACGAGAGAGCGAGAGACTCCAGATAAGTGATGGCAGAGGTAGGGATGAAGGTAAAAAGAAGGGTAAGTTCATTTCGTCACTGTCCTGTCTGTGTGAGAACGCATCGGTGGCTCTTTCTGTGCACAAACACACAGTGTGTGAGACTTTATCGAGAGATTTGGGTCCCTTGCAGATGGACCGATACACAGACACACAGCAGGCCTGCTTAATAATTAACAAGCCAAATCTATTATATGAATATTTAATGAGGATCGTTCATGCACTGTCCTGATACAGGAGTGCATTGCTGTGGGAATGGCCGTGTCTGGAATCATATATATGAGTTACACATTATGTCTATGTTTATGTTGTTGTGAAACATTATACTGTCAGTCAGACTTGCTCCGATATATAGTGTTGATCATAGATGGTAATTGGGAGTTTGATCGTTATTAATTGGTAAAGATTATTTATGTTCTTGTGAGTATCACGTCTGTGTTGAGGCTTTTACTATGTGGATGCAGTCTTTATTTTATTTTATTTTATTTTTTTATTGTATTTTTTCATTATTATTATAATATTTTTTATTACAAAATGTATTATAAAAAGTGTTTATTGTTTAAATTTGTTCATTTAATTTAATTTAGATTTTTAAATTATTTTATTTTTATATTTTGTTTTGTTTTTAATTTAATTAAAAAAATTAATGTCATTATTTTATTTTAATTAAAACTAATTGTTAATATTGAAATATTAAAAATAGAATTGTTTTATTTTATAAAAAATAAAATATATCATTCCAAATTTAGCCTGTTAATGACACAAAATTATTTAATGCATTTTAAGAAAAAACATGGATAAATCGCCCGCAATAAGACAAATAAGATGTGCTAAGAAAATTGACAAGGTGAATTTTCATTTCATGCTGACTTATGAGGATATAGAATTAATTGCATGACTTTTGTCCAATTTATTGTTTTATTTCTTGACATTAAAATATCCAATTAATCACGTGTGTGATGTAGCTTTAATGCTCATAGATTAGCACGTTAGTATAGTTTAGTTTGTGTATATCCATGTCAATGTGTATTTATAATTTGTTAATGCTTTGGGAATGTAGAGCTTTTTTTACCTTGCCAATGAAACTGCTTAAATCTGAGAGAGCAAGAGAGAAAAAGAGAGGGAGCAACAAACTCAAGGAGCAAATAAGAGAGACGGCAAACATGGGAGAATAAAGGAGAAACTGTGTGTGTGTGTGTGTGTGTGTGTGTGTGTGTGTGCGTGTGCTCGCAGTGATGTTCTCATTCCCATGCCACTTTCTCTGTTCCAATATCTGTGAGAATTAGAAACTCACACAACTCTCTCTCTCTTTTTTTCTGCACTGACAGCTCAATGTCAACAGTGACCCAGAGCGAGGGAGGAGAAGGAGAGGTGGAGAAGAAGAGGGGTAGCTAGGGAACTGAATGAGTGAAGGAGAAAGGTGAGCAGCCAGTAATAACACTGCGGTGTTACTTTTGAGCAGTAAAGGATTGCATTTATCAAAGCTGAGCTTGAAGAGGGGAAATATGAAAGATGGAGGAACACAGAGGCAGAACAAGGGAAGTGACTTAATGATTGTATTCTGGGAAGCCAGAGATATATGACATGTATTTCATACTGAATGCATGTTTACATGCACTTTTTGGATTTATGGCCTCGCGCGTAGTTTATAGCAAACAAACAAACTCAGGTTAAAAATGACTTTCTGAATTATTCATCAAGGAAAGTCGCTTGATGACAATTTACGACTGTGAGGTATGCATCCGACATTTGTATACGAGTCTTCCCATATTTTCTGCCATCAAGTCACAAATCCGATTAAATCCGTGCTTGTGTCCATGCTGTAAACATGTGTTTATGTGTGTCTCCGCAATCCAGACACATGCATTTATGCGACATGGTAATGAACATCTTTATCCCGAGACACAATGATTTCAGCCCCATCACATGACACCTGTCTTATCCAATCAGCATACTGCCGCAAACCACTGCCCTCGTGAAGTGGGCCTTGGTGTCGCAGACAGTGTTTGATTTGAATTTGAATTTAAAATATCGCCCTCATTACGATTTTCATTATCTAATCAATTATTCATGAGCTAGGCAAACGAAATGGCTTAGATGCTCAGCGAGCACTCGACAAGGGCGATTGGCCTTGAACTTGATTTTCGCTTGATTTCGCATTTTGCATCGGTCTCTCCCTCTCGCTCTGTTTTTTTTTTTTTGCTCTGTTTTCACTGTCTCTCTTCGAAATTTTCTTTCTACAAAACGAAAAGTGCATGAGATTCCCAGGGGTGTGCTTTTCCCAGCTTTCAGAAACTTATTCTGTGCCACGTTCAGTCAAGAAAAAGCAAGTGAAATGGGGAAAAAAGAGAGAGAGAGAGGGAGGTACAGAAAGATTGGAGAAGGAAATCAGGATATGTGCAATGCAGAGCAAAGGATGACAGCAAAACAGAAGGGAAGATGGAGGGTTGGCAGATGGAGGGATATGAGAGTTTTGGGACTCAGAGAGAGAGAGAGAGAGAGAGAGCGAGGGAGAGAGAGAGAATACGCAGAGCAGAAGTATCATGCCCATTCAAACAGAGGGGGCACATGCAAAGTGGATTATAAATGAAATTTGAATTTATACATGACTAATAATTTAGTTGCCCAATTATTGTAGGTTAAAATGTGTTTATCGAGTACACTGTGGCAGAAATGTCTACATTTGCATTTGCAGAGTTTTCGCTTGGTTTATTTCAAAATAATAATAAATAAATTATAAATGTTTTTTTTTAAATAAACCAGATAAAAATTCTGCAAATATATATATATATATATATATATATAGGCAGAAAGAATATACAGAAATATATATATATATATATATATATATATATATATATATATATATATATAGGCAGAAATATATACACAGTAAATATATTATTGGGATTTGAATCCTGGTTTCCTTGCAAAGTATAAAAAATATATGATGGATTTCTAAGGTCTTAGAAACTCCAATAAATCAGAACTGGTGTTTTTGGCTTTTAGTTTATGTATATATACTAAAAGCCAATATATATACAAATGTTCAAATGTTTAGGGTCTGTACGGTTGTTTTTTTAAATAAATATTATATGGGCATATTCAATTTTTCACAGTGACAGTGGGGATTTTTACATTACAAATATATATATATATATATATATATATATATATATATATACTTCAAATACAGTTCTTTTGAACCTCATAATCATTAAAAAAATAAATCAAGTTTCCACAAAATTATTAATCAGCACAACCGTTTCCAACTGTGATAATAATCATAAATGTTTCTTGAGCAGCAAATCAGCATATGAGAATGATTTGAAGGATCATGTGACACTGAAGACTGGAGGAATGATGCTGAAAATACAGCTTTAATCACAGGAACAAATAAAAATATATTAAAATAGAAAACACATTTTAATTTGGAATATTTTTATTTATGTATTATTATTACTTTTGTTCAAATAAATGCAAAAAAAATTGTGTGAGCATAAGGGATTTCTATCAAAAAAGACTTGATGTTTAACTTGATTCACAAAAGTTACTCAACAGTGACACAATTCATTTTTGCTGATGTGTGTATTTGAAATGTCAAATTGTTCTCTTGCAGTAAAACACACCAAAAATATTGTATATATACAGTTTTGCTCAATCATGAGCTCTGAGAATGTCCCTCCCTCCAATGCACATGGACCAGAGAGCAGCAAGAGCATCATGGTTCATGGCTGTAATGTATTGACTGTTTTGTTTATTTTTTTAAATGTGATGAGCCTTTCGATATTTAAATTTCCTATTTACGCCAATGCATAAAAGAAACTGCGCTCATTGGGCGATTTCATAGGGTCTTTGGAAAGGGAGCCAGGACGCGTGATATCCCTGACTACCACAGTAATAGTAGCATCTCATCATCATATGGTGAAGGTGTAATGGAAAGAACGGACAAATGGGGCCGAGAAAAGAGCGCTCTTCAGGCATATCTCATTCAACATGACAGCTTTTCAAGAGGAAATTATGTTTAAATAAAATCTCTTTCTTTCTCGCTCAGCCTCCGGAAGATAAATAAGGAAACGTAATGAGAAAAGTTTGTGCAGGAGAAGAAAAGCCATTGTGCCTGTATATTACCAGACACAAATTACGGCCGTTAAAACACCTCTTTGCTCCAGCTCCCCATCACCAGCCGTCCTCTGTCTGAGCAAAGATAAACACAGGACCTAGATGGAGGGTAAAAAAAGAATCCAAATGAAACAAATGACCTCTTATTTTCATTTCATTCAACCCCCCGCCCACCCCTGACTCACTCCTGCTCTTCTTTTCTCTCTTTCTGCTCTCGCTAATGGTTATTTGCCTTGGTGGAAAGGGTACAGTGTTCTCAAAGAGGAGAAAAGACTCTTCATATGAGGGAAAGGAAGAGAGCGAGAACAAGGGGGTGGGTGGGCGAGAGAGGGGGAGAAAAAAGGCAGAAAATATTTCATTTAGATCCATTTTCATCCCCAGCGACACCGATCCCCTTCCTCTGGCTACACTAAAAGAAAAAAAGAAAAAATACAGAGAAGGGGTGGGGGGGGGGATACAGGGTGGGGGGACGAGAATTACATGTCAATATTTGTTCCCTTTGGCTCCTCGGATAAGGGCTGATACATTACCTAGAACCTCTCCCTGTAAACCAATTCAATAAAGAGAAGGTTTTCCGAGGATCACAGTGACTCAGGGGGCAGCGCGGAGAAACAACAAGAAATGGAAACGAACAAGTGGGGAGACGGAGATATGAGTTGAGACTGGCTTATGTGAGAGAGAGAAAGAGAGTGTCAAAGCAACTAAAACCATCACTCCAACCAAAGAGATGGGCTACACTGAAGGCCTCAGATGTTTCTCCCACCAAATGTTTAGTTCAGGCCTGTCCAAACTCAGTCCTGGAGGGAGGTGGTTCACCAGAGCTTAGCTCCAACCTGCCTCAACCGACCTGTTGGTCTATAGTTGACTAGTGGAAATGAGTAATCATGCCATTAGGGTTAGGCTTTCACATCTTTATCTAAACCAGGGGTGTCTAATCCTGCTCCTGGAGCGCCAATGTAATGAAAGTTCAGCTCCAGCCCCAATTAAACACACCTGAACGAGCAAATCAAGGAGTTGCTAGGCAAACTAGAAACTTCTAGGCTGGTGTGAGGCAGGTTGGAGTTAAATTCTGCAGGACAGTATCTCGCATCTTCAGGAGCCAGTTTGGACACCTTTGATCTAAAAGTTTGGTGGCAGAAGCCATTAAAGGGAGATTAGGTGATTTGTTCCAGAAGCATTTCTTGTTTTGCTGGTTGAAAGTTTCTTTTCATCCAATTACTAAGTTAAATTAAGTGGTCTAAATGTATTTATATGTATATATTCATGCATTTGGCAGATGCTTTTATCCAAAGAAACGTATATTGCATTCAAGAAACACACTGACATTTTAATCAGTTCTTCCTTTCCCTAGGAATCGAACCCATAAACGTGGCGTTGCAAGGAACAGGAACATAAAATGTTCATTCAATCACTGCATTCAGTACGATTTCCTACTACTAATTATCGCCGTCTCTGATGACGCTTTGCAGACTCTGCTGTGTTTTGGAGGAGGCTTGGCTTTGGAGATGCTCTGAAGGGAAGGAGGGATCTCATGCTTTCAAAAACTATCTCTCCTGTAGCTCAACCAGTAGAGGATTGATGCTTGCAACACCAAGTTCATGGGTTCGATTCCTAGGGAAAGCAAGAACTGATTATAATGTCAATGTGTTTCTTGAATGCAATGCAAGTCACTTTGGATAAAAGCTTCTGATAAATGTAAAATGTAGCTCGCTATTGCTAGCCGCTCTGAGAATTGCATACCCTACATTTAAGGTTTCAATATAGTTTAAAAGAACATTCATTTTACAAATAACATTTTCTCAAGCTGCCCCAAGACCTCCAAAATATGGTATTAGAAGATTATTACTCATTCTTATTTTTCATTCTTTGCTTAGGGGTAAAAATAAGTTTGAAATACCTTTGCAATGGTATATTTTAACGAACATCCAGATATCCAGTCGCGTCCACACTGACGTTTCTCTCAATAACAAAGCAAACATACAGCTGTTAAGAAAACATCTGTGGATATGTGTGGATGAGCTCTGCAATTCGGCACTATCCAGTCTTCTTAAACCACTTTATACAATATATTGCTTTAAAACCACAAATATCATACTTGTTATCTTTGTCTACTGTAATTGAGACAATCAGAATGGTCCTAATTGATTAGTTATCTTTAAGTCTCTTCGTCTATGTAATGTAAGTCTATTATCTATTAGTTAGTTACCTAATAATTTAATTATATGGCATTTACAGCTCAAAATGTTATGGTATGGTATGGCGCTGTATGTTAGTTAGCTAGTTTTCTCCAGGAATCACAAACCTCCTTGCTCAACACAGCCCAAAAGCATTATTGGTAGAACTAATCAACTAGTCCTATTGCATTTTAGTTGCATTGCATTCATTAAAATGATTCCAGATCTCATAAAGGCTTTAATCAGATGTGATTTCATCTGATCCATCTGTGAGTAGATTAATGAAAGAGTGTTCATCACCTTCTGCAGATATTTTCTTCGACACACCCTCACATTTCAAAGCTTATGTCTTTTTTCCCCCGTAAAACAAGATTATATCATTAATGGAAAAACCTTTTACCATAAAATAAAACAGCATCCATCCATCCATCCGTTTTTTAACCATCCTCTTTTCTATTGCCAGCTGTGCTAAAGCTTTTTTCCATTACAAAAAAGGTAGCTGCATCTTTATTTCTTGCATTTCTTGTTACCTCAACGACTGATAAACCTAAAGATGTGTGATGGCTTTTGTGCTCTCGCTCTCAAGTTAATTATGTTGTTTGTGGGTCTCATATGGTCTTGTATTAATCCAGATGGTTTCGAACACAAGACTGCGATGCTTTAGAAATGCTAAATGAATGTTTTCTTTCCGCATTTAGGTTGATTAATAGTGTTGTTGCTATTGAGTCTGGAGCCTGTAAGAGACTCAGGTGGAGGGGTCGTGATCCTGTCTCCTACCTTCATCACCTGTCCATCAGACACAAAGTAGGCAGGGACTGGCAGCGCGGATCTGTCCATCAGCCTTAGTGGGAGGGTCACGAATAATGATAGCACCCCATCTGGCCATGAGGGCGACATCACGGCGAGCTGATTGGGGTGAAAGACCAAGTACGCCCACTTTTTTCTCTTCAGTCCAAGACATACGAGCGGCGAAACTCTGTCACGTGCATATGTATGTGTGGCATGACATGCCATTTGAGAGAGACAGATGGGATCTACTCACACATAATCGTGCTGACACTCGCTCACGCCAACCTCTACCTCATCTCACTCTCGGCTCCCCGTGATGCTGGCAAGGTCGTGACCTCTCTAACCCTTGACTTTAACAGACTGGACAAGCATATGGAGGTAACTTTGTCTGGGGGTTGGGGAATAAAGTTTTGTCCGCACAGTTGATCGTTGCAAACTTCACTTTCTATTAAAGCCTCACTCCTGTCACGATTCGGTGTTGTCCGTTCTCATAAACGTCCCATCACTTGGCAGAGATCAACAACAGTTAACTCCATCCCGATTTGCGCGTCCGTGGTTGATCCGAGGGCCCGCGGGCGAACGCGACGCTGCCCTCACCTGTGCGCATTAACATTCTAATGCCACCCGCATTGATGTCTACATTCATTAAGACGAGAGCGCTCAGGGCTGCCATGTGCGCGTGATACAAGAACTCCAATCTGTCATACAGAGTAATAGCTGTTGCTACTCCTGGCGAGCACGCGCGTACACAAATCCCAGACACACGTTTGGTGACTCCTGCGGTGTTCACTTCCATCTTGATCAAAGCGATAACGGTGCTTCTTCGTGTCTCACCTCATTGAGATTCTATCAGTCTATCAGTCACTGGCCTCACACACACACACACACACACACATACACACACACACACACTCTTTCAACCTGAGGAATGGCATTCTCATTAAGATACATCAGATACGATGACTCCTGAACTGAGCACACAAACTCATTTCCACCGGCTCTCATAAACGTCTTATTAAAACAAATCTCTGCTTATTTTCCGCACGAATTTGAAATGATTTGTATTTGTACTGGTATTCGTATCGGTAAATATGCATAATGGAATCGGTGTGTGTGTGTGTGTAGCCGTGGCCCAAAGCCTCACCCGCCGTCAGTAATGACAGGCACAGCGTAATTAGCCTGGGGTAAACAATTAACACAGGAGATCCATTCTGATGCAAATGACCAAACCCCAGCAGAACCAGACACAATGCCGCCTCAATGCATTTAGAGTCATTATGATCACCTTCCAGGTTGGCGAAGCACACCGTTCGGTTTGTGTGTGCGTGCCGGTGCATTGTCTTTGTTATTTATTGTTATGTTTCTGCAGCTCTGTCCTCTGTTTGCCGTTCTCATTAAGGTTTAGGGTAAATGTTTTTTAATAATGGCACATCAGGTAAGCCGTATGGAAATTTCCGTCAAATTGGGAGGCTGAAAATACATTAACGGGCGAAGAGGGTGGCGCGTGGGTACAAAAACTCAGCTTTCAATCACACAGCCGTTTTTCTGTAATCACTCCATCATTGTTCTTCGTCCTCCACCGTTGTCTCTCGTTCTCCATACTGTCGTACCTCTAATTTAGCGCCACTACCTCTCCCGCCATTCTGCTTTTCAATTACCTTTGCATGTTTAATTCACTCCCTGGATTTAATTTTGAAAATCACAGATTGATTGTCATAAATGGAGCTATTTATTTTTTGGGTGATGAGATGTGCAAGTGCATTATGGGATTGATTTTAAGGTTCACATTAAAGTCTTCATTCACTGTCACTTAAACACTTATTTCTCTATTACGCTTTGCATTTGTATTGTACGCATAGAGCGAGCTGAAGGTGAGTATAGATATATTTCTATGCACTGTTGAGTCATTTGCAATGTTTTTTTGTGTTCATCCATTTTGAAAAGCTTTTAAGGTCATCTGTGCAAATGCACACGGGAATAGAGTTTCGCGTAATGGCAGCACTTATTCACTTAATCGAGATCATACGATATAGTTTTTTCCCCTCCTGGAACAAAACTCTCTTCGAGAGGAGAAAAAAAAAGACTGTTCCCTTTCCTCTAAGAATAATTGAGGCAATAGTGAGCACAGTTGCTAATTAATCATGCAGTAGCTGAAAATTGAGGTGAAAGAGAAAAGGATGAGAGGAGAGGCAGAGAGATGAGAGACATCTAGAAATGAGAGGAGAGGGCAGGAGTGGATGAGTGCAGGTCACATGGGGAGGGAGACCGCAAAAAAAAACAGGGTCTTAAAGGTAACAATGGAACAAGATCGAGACACGGTTTGCACATTATAGATTTATGATTGTAATAACGGAAAAGAGGTGCATTTAAAACTCAGTGCAGTATGGAGACACTAAAAGGGACATGATGATGATGAAAAAAAATGAGATGGGGGGGGGGTGTGAATAATTATGCCAATGCTTTTGCGGTCCCCTGAGAAACTTTGCATTCGCTTGCAAAATGTTTGAGTGTATTATCGTTTATTCTCACTGTCATTTAAGACATTTCTCCTTTGTAGGGGATTTACAGTTAAGACCCGAGGACCAGATATGTTGAATGAAGAGCAGGAGTCAGAAGTGCAGTCAATAGAAGAAATTTTAGTGAAGTTTAGTTTGCAGTTTCATCAGCAGAAGCTTCAGGTCTCAGAAGGAGTTCGTAGGCCGCCCCACATACAATAACATTGTTACAGCAATTATACTCTAACAGAGCCCACTAACTACATCAATGACGGTTAAATGATTCTGATTGGCTAAGAAAGAAAGAAAGAAACACCTCACCACTACAGACCATATTAACACACACACAGATACACAGCTTCTCAAGGCTGAACTCGGCTCAGGCTCCAGCTATCAACATAGAGACTAAAAACATGTTCTGATAACATGTTCTCTCTGGTGAGCCGTGCAGACAATATTCATCCTTACTCTATGGAAAACTACAGAAAAGTAAAGAAAGACTTTAATAAATATCCCTAACTTGATTATAAATCACTCTTTACAAATCATTCAAATAAGAAAAAGGAAAAGAACATATGAAAATAAGACAAAGAAAAGAATATAGGTACAACTAAGAAAAATAAACGAATATATACAAGCGACAATGGATTTCCAAATCGTCCCCACACCTTATTATGCCCTTTGGCGTAACTGGGCGAGAAATGATTTGTTCCGGGACTGAATGACTCTTTTGAATCAGTTCTTGTCAAACTAATCAGTCTGATTTACACGTACTATACTGTTCAAGAATACAGTGAAAACAATAATATTCACAACTCAACTGTTGCGCTGCTTAATGTTTGTGAATAAAATGTCTTCAAATAAAAGAAGTCAAGTGTTTTGCCTCAAACAATTTCTGTGAGGTTTGGGTGGCACTACCCGTGTGTCCAGCCATGGCAAATGGGGCGAGACAAAATGGGCTGTAAGAGGATTTGAGACCCTTTGAGACCTTTATAGACACTTTGAGCTTTTCTGTGTGAAGAGAGGTGATGGCTTGTCATGTTCAGTCCCCCCCCCCCCCCCCCCTCTCTCACTCTCTCAGGAGAACATGTTTTATTTTATATTTGTGGGACAAAGGTCCATTCTCTTGGAGTTTTGCTAAAATTACCCTCTTAGCGGCCAACAGCCCCTCATTATCTCTCCATCTATCGTCCATTCATCCATCCCCCTTTCCATTTCCCCCCTTCTATTCATCTCTGCTGTCCTCAAATCCATCTAATTCTCTCCATTTATCCTTCCTTAGTTCTACCTTCTCTCCATTATTCCTCTATCCTCTTCTGTTTCTGCTCTGTTCATCATCCCACTACCTGTAATGCCCTTTTTCTTCTCTCATACGTCATCATTCCCAATCTCTGTGACCTCCTCTTTCCCTTCCTCCTCACATCCTCATCCCCTCTTCATCCCTGCATGTGCAGCCCACTCCAAATTGGAGAGGGCTGGTTTCCTCTAATTAAAATCTTTAATCAGACTCCTAATTAGCCTAACCAGAGCCTTGTAAATCATTTCCGCCTCTTGCCTCTCTTACAGACCCGGACCAAGATCCTTTCTGAAAGTGTCCGGCCCACTGTAATGCAGCTAAATGAAAGTGAACTGCTGCGGAGGGATGGAGATGATGGAGAAAGAGGAAGACAGAGGAACGTGCCCTCGCTCATTGTTCTGGGTGGGTTTCCTGTGATTGGCACACTGCTGTGATCTGTTTGGTCTCTAATGTGGTTTAAAGCTTTAGCAAGTCATTCTGTATTGATGGCAGAAGCTGGAGATTTTCACTGCAGTGGATTTAGAATGCTTATCTTAAATCTAGGACATCATACAGTATATATGAATGGTCACTGCATGTTTGCAGCACTTTCCAAGCACAAATAGATAGTGCTCCTTGCAAAACGTATTAATTTTGGTGTGTACAGGATCCCCAGGCCTCATAGCACTATCACATTGTTCATCACAGGTGGAGATTAATATTGTCTTGTGTGACACACCATAACACTAATACCCTAAGTTATTTTCAAATAAAAAAGAAAGTGTCTATGTGTCTCTCTCTATCTCTGTGTGTCTCTCTCTGTGTGTCTGTCTCTATGTGTCTCTCTATGTGTCTGTCTCTATGTGTCTCTCTATGTGTCTGTCTCTATGTGTCTGTCTCTGTGTCTCTCTCTATGTGTCTGTCTCTATGTGTCTGTCTCTGTGTCTCTCTCTATGTGTCTGTCTCTATGTGTCTCTCTATGTGTCTGTCTCTATGTGTCTGTCTCTGTGTCTCTCTCTATGTGTCTGTCTCTATGTGTCTCTCTATGTGTGTCTGTCTCTACGTGTCTCTCTCTGTGTGTCTGTCTCTATGTGTCTCTCTCTGTGTCTGTCTCTATGTGTGTCTGTCTCTGTGTCTCTCTCTGTGTCTCTATCTCTGTGTCTCTCTCTGTGTGTCTCTCTCTATGTGTCTCTCTCTATGTGTCTGTCTCTGTGTGTCTCTCTCTGTGTCTCTGTGTGTCTGTCTCTGTGTCTCTCTCTATGTGTCTGTCTCTATGTGTCTCTCTCTATGTGTCTGTCTCTGTGTGTCTCTCTCTGTGTCTCTATGTGTCTGTCTCTGTGTGTCTCTCTCTGTGTCTCTGTGTGTCTGTCTCTGTGTCTCTCTCTATGTGTCTGTCTCTATGTGTCTCTCTCTGTGTGTCTCTCTATGTGTGTCTGTCTCTATGTGTCTCTCTCTGTGTGTCTGTCTCTATGTGTCTCTCTCTGTGTGTCTGTCTCTATGTCTCTCTCTATGTGTCTCTCTATATATGTCTCTATGTGTCTCTCTCTATGTGTCTCTCTCTATGTGTCTGTCTCTATGTGTCTGTCTCTATGTGTCTCTCTCTATGTGTCTGTCTCTATGTGTCTCTATGTGTGTCTGTCTCTATGTGTCTCTCTCTGTGTCTCTCTCTGTGTGTCTGTCTCTATGTGTCTCTCTCTGTGTCTCTATCTTTGTGTCTCTATCTCTGTGTCTCTCTCTGTGTGTCTGTCTCTATGTGTCTCTCTGTGTCTCTCTCTGTGTGTCTCTCTCTATGTGTCTGTCTATGTGTCTCTCTCTATGTGTCTCTCTATGTGTCTCTCTCTGTGTGTCTGTCTCTATGTGTCTGTCTCTATGTGTCTGTCTCTATGTGTCTCTCTCTATGTGTCTCTCTCTGTGTGTCTCTCTCTGTGTGTCTGTCTCTCTGTGTCTCTGTGTGTCTCTCTCTATGTGTCTGTCTATGTGTCTCTCTCTATGTGTCTCTCTATGTGTCTCTCTCTGTGTGTCTCTCTCTATGTGTCTCTCTCTGTGTGTCTCTCTCTGTGTGTCTCTCTCTGTGTGTCTGTCTCTATGTGTCTCTCTCTATGTGTCTCTCTCTATGTGTCTCTCTCTGTGTGTCTGTCTCTATGTGTCTCTCTCTATGTGTCTCTCTCTGTGTGTCTCTCTCTATGTGTCTGTCTCTGTGTGTCTGTCTCTATGTCTCTCTCTATGTGTCTCTCTATATATGTCTCTATGTGTCTCTCTCTATGTGTCTCTCTCTATGTGTCTGTCTCTATGTGTCTGTCTCTATGTGTCTGTCTCTATGTGTCTGTCTCTGTGTCTCTCTCTATGTGTCTGTCTCTATGTGTCTCTCTATGTGTGTCTGTCTCTATGTGTCTCTCTCTGTGTGTCTGTCTCTATGTGTCTCTCTATGTGTGTCTGTCTCTATGTGTCTCTCTCTGTGTGTCTGTCTCTATGTGTCTCTCTCTGTGTCTCTATCTCTGTGTCTCTATCTCTGTGTGTCTGTCTCTATGTGTCTCTCTCTATGTGTCTCTCTCTCTGTGTCTCTCTCTGTGTGTCTCTCTCTATGTGTCTGTCTATGTGTCTCTCTATGTGTTTTTCTCTATGTGTCTCTCTATGTGTCTCTCTCTGTGTGTCTGTCTCTATGTGTCTCTCTCTGTGTGTCTGTCTCTGTGTCTCTCTCTATGTGTCTCTCTATGTGTCTCTCTCTATGTGTCTCTCTATGTGTCTCTCTCTGTGTGTCTGTCTCTATGTGTCTCTCTCTGTGTGTCTGTCTCTGTGTCTCTCTCTCTGTGTCTCTCTATATATGTCTCTATGTGTCTGTCTCTATGTGTCTCTCTCTATGTATCTCTCTATGTGTCTCTCTATGTGTGTCTCTCTATGTGTCTCTCTCTGTGTGTCTCTCTATGTGTCTCTCTCTGTGTGTCTGTCTCTATGTGTCTCTCTCTGTGTGTCTGTCTCTATGTGTCTCTCTCTATATGTCTCTCTCTATGTGTCTCTCTCTGTGTCTCTCTATGTGTCTCTCTCTATGTGTCTCTCTATATATGTCTCTCTCTATGTGTCTGTCTCTATGTGTCTCTCTCTGTGTGTCTGTCTCTATGTGTCTCTCAATGTGTCTGTCTCTATGTGTCTCTCTATGTGTCTGTCTCTATGTGTCTGTCTCTATGTGTCTGTCTCTATGTGTCTGTCTCTATGTGTCTCTCTCTATGTGTCTCTCTCTATGTGTCTGTCTCTATGGGTCTCTCTATGTGTCTGTCTCTATGTGTCTGTCTGTATGTGCCTCTCTCTTGGTGTCTGTCTCTATGTGTCTGTCTCTATGTGTCTCTCTCTATGTGTCTGTCTCTATGGGTCTCTCTATGTGTCTGTCTGTATGTGCCTCTCTCTTGGTGTCTGTCTCTATGTGTCTGTCTCTATGTGTCTGTCTCTATGTGTCTGTCTCTATGTGTCTGTCTCTATGTGTCTGTCTCTATGTGTCTGTCTCTATGTGTCTGTCTCTATGTGTCTGTCTCTATGTGTCTGTCTCTATGTGTCTGTCTGTATGTGCCTCTCTCTTGGTGTCTGTCTCTATGTGTGTCTCTCTTGGTGTCTCTCTCTATGTGTCTCTCTGTTTGTCTGTCTCTCTGTTTATCTCTTTTCCTATTTTCTTGTTACTTTTACCATATTATTCTTTCATTAATATGTATGTGTTTGTTTACGTTCACTCAGTTTCTCCTCTATTGTTACCGTCGTCACCTGTTACGTCTTTAATCTCATTTTTAGTCTTGTCAGCTGTGTCATCTAAGCATCTTCAGTTTAATCTATCTATACACATGTATAATATGACATAAATAGACTCGCACTAACAACCATTAGAACTGTATAGAAATTCATGAGGGCCTGAGCAAAGATGGATGGATGAATGATTGTCCTTTACTGATCCCTAAGGGGAAATTGGGGAAGATGAGCTGTTGAATGACCTGCATTCTTATATTACCTCACCGCACTCACTCCAGTCAGCTCGCTTTACTAATTAGGCTGCACAGCTAACCTGCCTCAAGGCTAAAACTTCATACAACTAACCTCTGCTTCCACGCCATCTTTCACATGAATCCAAGCCACAAGTCTTCCCTTAACTCCACTCGTATCCAGTGAAAAATCCAACTCCCGTGTGACTGGGGCTAATGTACACAGTGGATGACCTTTGCCACCGTCAATGGTTTAATGTCGGGGTTTAGTTGTGGTGGATGTGGAACAAGAAACGTAATGAACTCCGCAGCATTAGCCATGGCTGATTACTCAGCACAGCTGGATGGGGACATGATGGAAAAGCAGCCTTGTTTTCCTCGCTCTCTCTCTCTCTCTTTTCGCTCTTGTTTTATGAGCTTCTGTCTAATGCCCCCAAAACGCACTTACAGTCTCATCTCAACGGTAGCTGAAGTCATTATTTGGATAAATGACATCACCTGTTGATTTTCTCCAGACCCTCGAAGGCTCATATCTCTTCTTCCGCTCCTTTCTTTACTCTCTCGTACTCTTCTCCTTTCCCGAGCCGCAGGCCCGGTATTTTTAGGGCCGTGTGAAGGGGTGAAAGCATCAAGCACTTTTTCTCTCATCTCTCCATTTTAATCCCTGAGTGATGGCTGAAATGTGCGAGGCCCAGAAATGACTGTCTCTCCGTGCCTGCGGGCATGAGCCATCAGTCACCTCACTACAGACTAAAACAGCACAATTCCTCGCCAACCTGCCTACGGAGCACACATGCGGCCCCCGGAGGTGTGTACGTGTGTGACTGTTGTGTAGTTGTGCACGCGGGCGGCATTATGCTGGAAATTAAGAGCCCTTCCTTTGTGCTGCTTGCAAAACACCGCTGGGCTAAATGCCGCATTATGCCTCTTTCACTTTTTCACCCTCGCTTTTCACGACGACCATGTTGGTTGTACTTATTCCCTTCGTTGAGCCAAAACCGAATATGCTCCTACCACATCACAAACACACACACTGGTTTTCATGTTTTATGAGGACTTTCCATAGACATTATGATTTTTATACTGTGTAAACTGTATAATCTATTCCCTAAACCTGCCCATCACAGAAAACTTTCCGCATTTTTATATTTTCAAAAAACATCACTTAGTCTGATTTATATGAAAATGTCCCCATAATGTAGGGTTTAACAGGAATCACACACACACACTCGCTCCTGTAATGTATAAGATTAAGGATTTTTTTCTGCAAACAGACAAATATTTTATATGTATTTATTATTTTAGTCATTTGTATGTTATATGTTATGCTGTTTTGTCTGTATATGCACAAATGGTCAAAAATGTGTAGAGTAATTAAGTTTATGTTTTTGAAAAAAGTCTCTTATGTACCCCAATGCTGCATTTATTTCAAAAACATTTAGTAAAAACAGTAATAATTATTACAATTTAAAATAACAGTTTTCTATTTGAATGTTTTAAATATAATTTATTCCTGTGATGCAAAGCTGAATTATCAGCATTATCTCCAGTGTCACGTGATTCTTCAGAAATCATTTTAATATGATGATTTGCTGCTCAATTATTATTAGTGTTCAATTATTAATAATGGCTCTTATTATTCTTCAAGTTAAAATTAGTTTTTGCTACTAATATTTTTGTGGAAATGCATTATTTTCAGTATATTTTGATGACTAGAAAGTTCAATGAACAGCTTTTATTTGAAATATAAGTCTGTACTGTCACTTATGATCAATTTAATGCATCCTTGCTGAATAAAAGTATAATTTCTTAAAGATCTAAACTTTTGAATAGTAATGCATTACGGTTGCCACAAAAACATATTCGAAGTCAGAAACGAAAACGACCATGTTGGTTGTACTTATTCACCTCTTTGAGCCAAAAACGAACATGCTCCTATCACATCACGGAAACACACACTGCTGTAATGCATAATGCATTGTGCTGTTGCGGTTTCAGCGTCGTCAAATCCCCCCCTCCTCCCCCTTTGCACGCCCAGTCTGTTCCAGGCTATCAGACATGACAGTGCCAGCTGGGCTCCTGGCAGCAGCCGAGCAGGGAGGAGGAGAAAGAGAGAGAATCCAAGAGAGAAAGAGAGATGGAAACACAGCAGGACAATGTGAAGAAAGGATGCAGGAGGGAAGGAGGGAAAGAGCGAGGGGGGAGGGGCAGTTTGCTGCGCTCCGGCGTCTGTTCCGTTCCCTGCTGATCTAAGACGTGTTGCAGAACCGTGCCGGTCGGATTTTTTGGGACGGAAAGCCGCTCTGGGTTGAGCAGTGTTCAGTTTATATAAAGACAGCTGTCAGCACAGGAGTGTGTGCCACTTCCAAACACTCCACTCATCGCTGACTCACTCTGAGCAATTAACTGCTCCAGTTAACCTCGCTTCTGTTGATAGAGTGGAGAGAGAGAGAGACAGAGAGACAGACAGACAGAGAGAGGGTGGGGAAAACAGTATCCGAGTGTATCTGTTTGAGCAAATCACCATGTGTGTTCAAGAAAGTGTGAGAACTGAAGAAAGTCTGTGTGCGTGGCTGTCCATCTGTCTGGGAAGGTGTGCCTGTTTAAACCAGCATGCGAGCTTTAAACTACCATGTGTATGTGATCATGTCTGAGTTAGCTCAGAGTGTTCAGAGACTTCGCAGCTTGTTTCTGTGCTTCTCTATGTAAAAGCAGTTCAGTAATCCCTCGCCACTTCGCGGTTCAAGTTTCGCGGCCTCAGTGCATCGTGCATTTTTCAAAAATATTATAATTAATAATAATTAATTCAAAACTACCGCCATATCAGCAGCCGTATTGCGGAAAGCAGCGTTGCTTCATCATGATGTGAGAGAAACGGTTTCCCAGGATGGCAGACAAAGAGAGAAACTCTCTCAGAGGCTTTGTAGACGCCCACAGCACTCAGACAAGACACGTGATTGGTTCCCGGCGCGAGATCGGCCAATGAGAGCACGAGTGGAGTGGGAGCCGCTTCGTGGTAAACGTCATGTGGCAATGTTGTGAGTGTATGTGTGTATTTGTATGCTATGTTTATTTATGATTAGGTCCACCTGTATCCGAGTGACGGATCACTGTCTGCACTCCCATTGGCTGCATCACATCACTGGTCATTTGCATAAAGCTGAATTGTGTTCAGCGTTGCCTTTACCAACCTGTCCCATCTCTTGTTAAAAATGAATCACTTTGTTGCTCTAAATTGCTGCACAATTGCCCTTAACCCTGTGAACCCCCATGCATATTTAATAGGTACATGGGTTTCTGAGGCTTCTACATCATTTAATATGATCAATGCTTTCCTTTTCAATGCAATACCTTTTGTACATGATCTATTATGTCTTTTGCACTGTAGTAGATTTGGCATATTCTGCAGAAAGTAAAATTATTAATGTCATTTCCAGAATGTCTGTCTTTGTGTTTTATGTAACTTTGTTTTTCGCAGTTGTGAAAAAGTTAAAATGATTAAAAGTTAGAATTGTAAATAAAAAGTCAAATTTTTTATTAAGTTTCCATAGTATTGAGATCTGTTTCTTTGTCCAGGGAAATATTAGTGATTTTTGACTTATGCTTGCATAAAATTATGGGAAAATCATGCTGAAAATGTGTGCATTAAATAGGATGAAAATATATGTATCTTTTTACACCTATTTTGTCTAAATGTTCAACCGTTTCAGTTTGAAATAAATATGTCATTTCATATGTCAGGCATGGGTTACATCTATTTCTCCATCTATGTGTGCTTTAACCAGACGGCGTTCCAGAAAAACACTACCTCTGTCATCTGCTCCCTTCACCCGACACCCTTGTTCTTGACTTGGGTCGGCCGCCCGGTTTGCTTCGTCTCGCAGGAAAATCCTAGAGCCTCTGCCTGGAAATATCTGAGACAGAGAACAGATGGTGCTGTGATTTCTGACAATTGTGAACATGTTTTCCCCACAAGTGTGTCTGTGTGTGTTTGTGCTCTTTTAGCTCTCCGGACCTCTGCTCCTGTAGACTATACACCCTTGGGTGTGTATTTGTATGAATGACAGAGTGAGAAAGAAAGGGAGAGACGGAGGAAATGCATGTGTTTATGTTCTTTTCAGGCCTACTCGCTGCTGCAGGTCAGACCCATGGAGTCATCATGGATTAAAAGCACTGGGAAACGTGCCACGGGTCCGTCACTCAACGCATTCGGTTCCAAACGAGTACAACGGGGTGTTGACAGACCTTCTCTTTTAACGCTGATCTCAGAGCGGTATTCCAGAATCTCTTATTATGATGGGAATTTGAATGCAGATGAGAGCGCCTGCTCTGAAGCCAGCATAAATGGGAGACTAAGCGTGAAACGGCTCCGACGGGGCCCACGGGTCAGGGATGATGATGAACTGACGGAGCGCATGGAGGAGCCCAACCCCACTGTTTGTCCTGAAATGGCTCCAGCATATAAAAGACTCTGCAGTAAAGGTGTGTATGTATGTGTGTGAAAGCGAGCTTTACTGTCTACAGGCTCATACGGAAAGTAAATCAGAGGCCTATTGTACCATAAATGTCATTCACCCTGCCTCTCGTCTCCTGTCGCTGGCAGAGCGTTTTGCCGGTTATGAGACTGGATGGACACCAATACTCTGCCTTAAAGGTGTCCAGAAGATGCTGGAAGAGAAGATGAACTGTGAATTTCGGTCTTTGTATGTTTTACAAGACAGCATCCATAAGGAAAATCAATTAAGCTTAATGGTAAATGTCAGTTACTTCTGTATATTGTCCGTGACGCTATAAAGACGTCTAACGTATTTTAAGCAAATTTGTGCCCTTATAGTCAGGTAAATAGCAGAGTAAACTAAAGTTTTACACATTCTGAAGAAAATGGGAGGGGTGCTGTGCAAAACTCACTGTCACGATGGTAGGGTGACAATATTGATTTCCAGAGTAATGGACGTGGGCCAGTAAAAGCTGTGTGTGTGTAGACCTCACTCACCTGGCCTCCAGAGTCATGCTAGCAGCTGCAGTCTTTAGTGTCCTTGTTAGCGCGCTCCACCTCCCACTCCAGAGACCCCGGTTAAAATCCTGCTTAGAGCGGGTTGAGTAGGAATTGTTTACATTTGGTGCCGTGACCCGGATGGGAGTGATGGATAGAGCTGTTCGTTTTGACATCACTACGTTGGTACACTGCAGTCTTTAGTGTCCTTGTTAGTGTGCCCACCTCCCACTCCAGAGACCTGGTTTCAAATTCTGCTCGGAGTGGATCAAGTATAAATGGTTGCATTTGGTGCCGTGACCCGGATGGGAGTGATGGACAAAGCTGTTTGTTTAAACCACTACGTTGTCCTCAAGAGGCACACTGGAGACTGCAGTGTTTTAGCATCCTTGTTAGCGCGCCCACCTCCCACTCCAGAGACCCGGGGTTCAAATTCTGCTCGGAGTGGATTGAGTAATAACGGTTACATTTGGTGCCGTGACCCGGATGGGAGTGACAGACAGAGCTGTTCGTTTAAACCACTATGTTGGCCTCAAGAGGCACACTAGAGACTGCAGGTTTTAGTGTCCTTGTTAGCGCACCCACCTCCCACGTCGGAGACCCTGATTTGAATCCAGGCATGACTGCAAAGCCCTGCAAAGAGTTGTGCACTTGTCCGAGCGCATCTCAGGGTAAGCTCTCCTGCCTCTGCAGGACGTCTACATCAAACGCTACAGAGGTAGAGCTACAAAAATAATCAAGGACACTAATCACCCCGCAAACCCTCACTTCACCCGACTGCCATCTGGTAAGCGCTTCCGAAGCCTGATGGCCAAAACTTAGAGACTTAGGAGGAGTTTCTTCCCACAGGCCATCAGACTCCTGAACGCTGTCACTTAACAAGTGACTTCACTTGACTTGACTTCAGTATAAACATCACATACTGAAATTGCACTGCACTTTATGGTCTCGTTGTTACTATGTAACAACTCGTTATAATCCTGTTTACACATTATACTTCTGTACTTCTGTTAACCACGTATTTTTTTTAATAGTCTACAGTTTACTTCACAGTTTATCTCACTTATTTTATTTCACTTTTCTTTTTTTACTTGAATTATTCATAATTCTACATATGTATATATAGTACTTTTATTCTATTTCTATTCTAATTTCTTGTGTTTTTTGTAAATGTTATTTGCACCGTCCATGGAGCGGACCTGTTTACATTTCACTGCCGGTTGTATATTCTGTATATAACTGTGTATATGACAAATAAAACTCTTGAATCTTAAATCTTGAATCTTGAATCCTGGTCAGAGCAGGTTGAGTAGGACTGGGTACACCAGGTGCTTTTTGTTGCTATGAGGGTACAATATGGGTGCCTAGTTATCTACCAAATTTAGAGTATTCTTTATATAATATTGGAGCATATTAGCCAGTATTTGATATTCGTGTGCTAATTTTTCTCTAGTTTTACATTTGGATCACATTTTGCCTTCAAAGTTGTATCTTGAAAACCCCTATTAATTTATTGCCATTCTTAAATGTAATGCAAATCTCAAAATGCATATTTGCATTAGCCTCTATAAAGTTCTGATCCCTAAATTTAATTGATGCTTAGATTTTTTTGGTTTAAAAGTATTTATTTTTTATTTTATCATTTTTAAATGTACAAAGCTTTCTTAGAAATTTATTTTCAGTTTATGTGTACAGTTCGATTACATATCACAGTTCTATACTATCACCCATTTACTGGTTAAAAGAAAGATATTTATTTCATGTTCGCATCACTGGTGACGGTTCGAGCCCAGTGACTCCATCAGACCAATAAATAAATAAAATAAATAAACTCAAAAAGCTACATCAATAAAATCAACACAAGGACAATAAACAAGTCACATAACTAGATTTTTTTTTAAAAATCAATTAACTGAAAACAAGAACCATATAAAAATCAAGGAATATGTATCGACCAATATATAAATATGTATATAATCCAAACGTTAAAAAAATATTATTCTAGAGAAGAGCTGATATCAAACTCTTCGTTAAAGCCATTAGGTGGTAATGTATTCAAAGTGTAAAATATTGTCAATAACATGAACATAATTACTGTATTATTGTATTTGCTAAATTTGTATATCGCTTGTTCTGGGTGATTCAAATCTTCTGCCATGTTCAGGTCACTCCTTCAGTCAACGTTTTAATTTCTGTATCATGCCTGACAATATTAGTTCATATCATTTTCATAAACAAATTAGCATAAACAAGCTATACATTCCCTTTTAGATGTTCTAATCCAGTGTAGATATGTCCTGAGGCCAAACATTTAACTCACAAACCTACTTCGACACTAATGTAGAAAATCGGTGTACGTGAATGACCTGCTAAGTGGAAATAAGATACAGCGATGGCATTTGATACATCAACGGAGGGCCACGCATTGCCACAACTATCGGGGTGGAATGAACATTAAGGGTGTAAAGGTGCGTCTAGGAGGCCAAAGGCTAGATATAAGAGTAGCAAAGGTGTCGCTCTGGTGAAAGGTGAGACCCCTGGAAGATGCAAATCTACTGGGTGTCTAGGGATGTGTGAAGCTTCCCCGGGGACTCGTTTAGGTGCGAAGCAGCCGCGGGTAGATGGATCACCTGGGCCGCTGTATCTGTGAAACCAGCTCATTATAAGCTTGCCTGACTGTGATAACCTGATCGGTTTAACAGTGGCTCCAATGATGGCTAAGGTTTGATTCGAAAACAGGGAGGGGGTGATTGTAGACCACTATGAAAGGGCAACTAATTACAGGCTCCAATGACTGTGATGTTCTGCGAGTGTCCTTAAGGCAGCAGCTCCCACTGAGATGGTTAAGACCTATCCAGTTACACCTATCTTCCACATAGAGCAAGCAGCCATGACCAGCACACATTAGTCATCATTACCACGAGTGCACGTGTGTGTGAAGGAGGGGCGTATTTCCAGTCAGCATGCTGGCAGAATGGCATGTGCGCGTTGGGGGTGAATGCACTAGATGCGATGCGTGAGGCCTCTGACAGCTTTAGATTCAAAAAGCATATGTACAGCATGTATGTCTAATTAGCCATCACGACATATGAGTACAAGCTACAGTGTGTGTGTGTGTGACAGCTACACAGAGGCATTGTGAGTGCACTTGTGCATTCGCTGGCATGTGCTCTGTAGACGACTATCTGTAGACGAGTATGATGTGGATTAGAGGAGTAATTGGCGTAGTCTATGTACTGTCATGTCCCAGCAGGCTGTTTAGTGTTGCAGCGTTTTTGCCGTGATCTGAGAGTCTGTCCCCAGGCCTGATCCTCCTTTTCCACCGCCTCTGACTATCTAAACATCAATGGATTCTGTCTGCTTGTGCTATCTGCTCACTGATCAATTTACAGTTAAACTTGACTAATCTTGAACTTTACCTTAAATGCCCACTGAAGTGGCTTGAGACGTGCAGCATTATTCAATGTGGTGACTGAAACAGGTTGACAGGGCGGGGCTTATCAAACGGCTCCTCCCCTTTTTTAAATAGCCAATAGCGTTTTGTTTACATCACAGTTCAACTAGAGCTGTTGAGCTTGATAAAGCCGCAGTTTCCTCATATTCTCTAACCATTTATCCTCCAATTCTCATCCATATCGCTTTAAAATATAGCATTCTGTGCAGAATTCAAATGAGTCCGATGCGTTTTCTCGTCTTCGCCAACTCAAGCATATAATCCGCTCTGTGCTGTCGTGTCTCTGGACCGGAGCTGACTGTGTGTGCAGTGCGGTGGTTCAAGTGACACTAATGTGAAACCCCTGATAGCACAAGTACATCTCAGAAATGTGTAAATGTACTTTTCATTGGGGTGAATGAAGTCTATATGTCTATATGAAGTCTACACATATGTCTGAACAAGTGACTGATTTCAGCCACAGCTTCAGCAGAGTGTGGCTCTTGCAACGCCAAGGTCATGGGTTCGATTCCCAGGGAAAGCAAGAACTGATTAGAATATCAATGTGCATCTTGAATGCAATGTAAGTCGCTTTGGATAATAACGTCAGCCAAATACATAAATGTAAATATTGTGGGCGGGGCTTCAAATTCTTGAGAGCATTTGATTGGATGGAAAATCTAATGAGAATATGAAGTGCAGAGTGATGTCATCAAAATCACTGATCCATAATGGATGGAAGTCAGAGACTGTTTTGAACGCTTATATCTTTTAAATGCCAAATTTTAGGGCACACTAGCTTATATATAAAACAGCAAGGCTAACATATTCATACTAAAAGCCAAAACAGCTCCATTTTGATTTTCTTTTTTATTAAATGAAGCGTTCTCTGAGGATGACACACCAACATGTCACAGCTGAAATCCAATACTGGGAGCTCGAAATGTAAATCAGAAGGAAGAGGAGTGTGTTTAATTCTTTCGCGGGTGGATACATGACACGCTGGTATAGGACAAGTCGCCCTTATATCGGGCCGGGGCAGTGAAGAGCGCGCGCGCCCCCTGTCGGCCGCTACAGGAACTGCGCGCTTTCCTCGAAGAACAGATGCGCAAAAAAAGACGGCTTTTTATCCCATTTGAAGCTCTGACACTTTTTATGGTGTTTAACACCGATAGGCATAAAAGGTCTCTGTAAACAAGAACGCGTTGTTTAGGTTTCTGCTAGAAAAGGAATGTGCTGTTTCGGTAAATGGGAAAAAATACCCGGATTGAGTCCAAAGGGAATGTGGAAAAGTGTGCAAACTGTGAAAAGACCCTCCTCTGTCGCGTCTGAACCTGCCCTGTCAGTTCCTTTCAGCTCAAACCCGCAGAAGAAGCCGCAGGAAAGAAGGAAGCTTTAATTAATTAACGCTACAAGAAAACAAGGAACTTTTCCACTTCGTTTTTCTTTTCTGTGTGTTTTCGCCCCTGAGTTCTCCGAGCAGAAGGAACAGCTGCGTAAAAATCAACATCTACTGTTCCGCCTGTATAATATCTCCGACGTCTGCTGTTATTTAAGGGGTTTGTTTGTTCAGTGTTTTCTGTGATCTCTCGGATATAAAGCGACGTTTCTGGAGGACTCTCTTCGGTGCATGTTTTAGATTTAAGAGGATTCCAACGCTGATTTTAGAGATGCATTGCCTGGTCACTAGTTAATGCAGTGCAACAGGGTTTAAGTCAGAAGAGAGATGCTCGTATAAATGTAATCCAAGAAACCACCTTTTCCACCAAAATACAGTTGTTTGTACTGTAAAAATCATGCATTCTCATGGAATCTCATACAAAGAGTGTTAGAAGTTTGCTGAACATATCTCTAATCTTAATTTAATTTATTGTACTGTAGTTACCATGGTATTTTGGAGTAAACTGGTTATTTAACACAGTATTTTTTAAGCAACTAACAATTGTTTTTTCCTTCATAATTTTGTTGTTCTATGGCTTTCCCGTAGCTCTAACAGTAGAGTGTGGTGTTTGCCAAGGTCATGGGTTCGATTCCCATGGAAAGCAAGAACTGATTAGTATGTCAATGTGTTTCTTGAATGCAATGCAAGTCGCTTTGGATAAAAGCATCTGCCAAATGCATAAATGTATGGGATGGATTACGGTCTGGGCCCTTGAGTGGAGATCCTGAAGCAATGCACTGCAAATTGAGATAGATAGGCAAACAGTGTTTGAATGTTTGTCAATAACATAATTAAAATCAATGAATTTTGGGGAGTCTCCAAGAAAATGGTGGCCTGGGGCCTCACAGGAGCGTAATCCATCCTTGGGATTCAAGACTTTTATATAAATTAGCATTTGTGAAATGAGAGAGAGAGAGAGAGAGAGAGAGAAGGGACTTGATATTGTCCATCAAAAATTGATTAGACTGTGAAAAGTGGGTGTGAAGTGTTTGGGGAAGAAGTATTTTAACAAAATAATTAGAATTCAAAGAGATCTCATGGGCGAAGCAAGAAGACAAACATTTTATTCTTTTAAATGACATGCACCGATGAGTTATGCACAATACAACATGTTTTAATGAAGTAAAGGAGATCAGTTTAAATTTAATATTGATCCTAAGGGATCGTTCGCAGAATGCGTTATTGCTCTGAAAAATGCGAGATTCGAGCAGTGGGATGGGATTTTTTTAAATTTGAACTTTTAACTTGAGCATCATGTTTTAGAAAGCGGAATGGTCAAACATGTCCATCTAGTGCATGTTTACATTGAAAAACAATGGAAAAGTTGTGCAATGGGATGGAAAGAAAGCTTTCTGTGTGAATAAGACTAATATACTTATTTGTAGATCAACATTTTAATATTTCCTTCTTTTTGACTTTCTCTCCAGACCTGCGATGTGGCCCATGTCTCCTGTTTTTTTTCTTTCTCTGCTACTGTTGGCTCTACACTGCGTCTGGTCATCTACTCCACAGAAACCGAAAGTTCAAGCATCGCCTCAGCCAGAAATCTCCAGCTTACATCACCCCACCTGGATTCTGGGACTGCAGCTGTACAGGTCGCTCCGCGTCGACGGTTCCAAGACCAACACCGCCATCTCCCCGCTTCTGTTGGCCAACTCTCTGCTGGCTGTAGGAGCTGGAGCTAATGGATCCACAGCAGGCCAGTTTCATAATCTCCTGAGGATCATCAAAAATGAAAAAGTGGTTGAAGAAGCTTTGACCAGGGCTTTGAATTCAATGCGTGAAGCTAATGGAACCAGCTACACATTGCACAGTTCCTCCGCACTGTTTTCCAAACAAGCCCCTGAACTGGAGAAGAGCTTTCTGGAGAAGCTCCAGACCCAGTTTGGTTTGCAGCATGTGGCCCTGGAGGATGCACAGAAACAGCCTGACATGGAGAAGCTCCAGTCCTGGGCTAAAAGCGGCATGGATGGGGAAGAGACAGCAGCTGTGGAACAGGCACTGGAGGCCAAACCTGGAGCCATGGTTCTAGCTAATGCACTGCACTTTAAAGGTGAGAAGAAAGAAGTTGAAAGTTACTTTAGCTGGCTTTATATAATGGTAGAGTACAGTTGCATTCTAATATCATATTGAGTCAAAGAGGATAAGGAAAGTTACATAAGCAAATAGCATATCACAGGACATGGCATATCATGAAGAAAGACTGAAAAGCTTCTGTGAATAGCATGCTTTAGGAACAGGCATTAGACAGAGTTTTACTGAAGGTGGGGCTTGTCTACTGTACTTAGAGGATCAGGATAGTTGTGTCTAATCTTGAAGCTTTATAGTCCATTATGTGTTTGGACAGTGGCCAGACTGCATTGCAAAATGCATGGGCTCATCTTGCCTGATGCACTGACTTTACTTAAATTGCCTGTGGGAAGTCAATGCTATTATTTTCTATAATTTGAGAAATGCTTTGTTTGCCTTAGTAATGCTTTGTTTGTAAACTAATCTTTTTTTCTTTTTTTATGAGTTAAGATTTGTAGTGACATGCTTATTTGAAATATAAATGAATAATAGTTTATTAATAGTCTGAATGGCAGAGCGGCCGGGACTTGAATCATTAATTCATGTGGGATTTGAATCATTGATTCAACAAATTTGTTTAAAAACACTGATTCATTCAGCAGCAAACAAAACAAGTGAGTGGCTGTAGGTGAAAAACAGTGTGTAACAAAAGTGTGTTCGAACTCATGCTCATAAAAGAGTAGGGAAAAAGTGCCTGGATGACCTACTACTTCCGGGGAGATTCTGAAGTGTGAGTACGAGGATTTATGACAGACAGACGGAAGAGACGCTGGTAGGTCACAAAAAATGACAACATGGTTGATGTAGTAAATCCGGATTACATTCATAATGCAGTAATCCCTCGCCACTTCGCAGTTCAAGTTTCGCGGCCTCAAAAATACCGCCATATTGGCAGCCGTATTGAGGAAAGCAGTGTTGATGCGAGAGAAACGGTTTCCCAGATTGCCAGACAAAGAGAGAAACTCTCTCAGAGGCTTTGTACACGCCCACGGCACTCAGACAAGACACGTGATTGGTTCCCGTCGCGAGATCGACCAATGAGAGCACGAGTGGAGTGGGAGCCTCTTCACCTCTCTCAGAAGCAAATGTTGACGATCCAGCGCCGATATCTGACGATGAGGCGCTTCCCGAACTGATTTAAATGCCTCATTATAACAGTGCAGTAACACCATCATCATCACATTCATGAACCGCACAGGTCTGTCATCGTCGTCATTTCTGGAGTCTCAAGATACTACTGTCATTGATGAATGTAGAGCACCATAATACGTATCGTATGAGGGAGAGAGAGTAAATGTATAATATTATGGTTTTATAATTAAATAATTAAATTAAAATATCTTTAAAGTATAAATATACATATTTTAAACAGTCTGGTACCTACACACACATATATACGGAAGTTCCTAGGGGGGCCAATCCTACTTTACGGTTTTTCACCTATCGCGGGAGGGTTCCGGTCCACATTAACCGCGATAAACGAGGGATCACTGTATATAGAACATACTTTTTAGGGTCCTACTTAAAAAGTACCTAAAAAAGAGTCTTCAGAAGTGATTTTCATTGAATCATTTATAGGGATAGTTCACCCCAAAATGAAAATTCTGTCATTAATTACTAACCCTCATGTCGTTCCAAACCCGTAAGTGTTTTGTTCATCTTCAGAATGAAAATGAAGGTCTTTTTAATAAAATAGGAGCAATTTCTCTCCCTCCATTGACAGATAAACAACTACCACTTCAAAAATGTTCATAAAGGGATCGTAAAACTATGAATCGAGTGGTTTAGATTGCTACAGTTAAATATGTATAGCTCACTCTTAACACGCAAAAAAGATGCTCACTTGTCACCATCTACTCGAGCAAAAAGATTCACTGAACGAATGTTTTTGGTAGACTAATTCGTAGACTAATTCGAAAAATCTCTGCTACTATTAGTTAAAAATTACTGTGCAAGTCAAATAATATCAGGCAAGCATTATCCGATTTAAGAATGGTGAAAAGAATAGTTTTTCTCAATTATAGTTCTCTACCAATTCCAGGGTAATCGGTGAGTTACAGCAATTTTACACGCAGATTTTGCCTCGTTTCATGAAAAGAGGCAAGAACTGATATTTGAGCCAAACAGGATCAGATGGATTGGTCGAAAAACACCGCTGGGCTTCTGCTTTCATGCGTGCTGGAGAATTAGCTTGTACAGATTATGCTGCTGCTTGATAAATGGAGTATAAGCAGTTGCACGACTAATGCTGAAGGTGAAAATTTGCTTGGTGGATATGAAATCACACTTTAGGGTGTGTGCGAAACACACGTGTGTGTGATCATAGAGAGGTGTGACCTGTGAGGTGCATGTGTTTTTATGTATTTGTGTACTTTGTGTTTACATTGGGAAGTCATTTTGTTGAACTTTTGTTTTACAGCGAGTCGGTTTGAATAAATGATTCATTCTTTTTTACTGCAGCTTATTACAGTCCTCAAACTTCAATTCATTGGTTTACAAACACTTTGTGAATCACTCTGAACAAATCAGCAAAGCATCCGTTTAAAAGAATGATTCTTTCACAAATGGGAATGTAGTTCAAATGTTCAGGGTTGATGACAAACCATCTCCAGTGCATCAGGAAGAGTCTATGAAGAAGTGGTGTGTCATCTTAAATAATGTAGTAATGATCTTCTGCATCTTCTGTCCTCCAGTGAGTGTCTATAGTCTTAAAGGGGTAGTTCACCCAAAAATGAACATTTGCTGGAATGCAATGGATGTTTACAAAAACACATACAAGCAAAACAAATGGCTCCTGATGATCTGTGCAAGAAACTGAACATTATTTGCAACATTATTACCTTTTATCCACAGCCTCGGCAACGGTTCTGCAGTGCAGGCTTCCTGTCGCAGTGTGACTTATCACCGTTTCCGTGAACGCACTCAGGATTACAGGTAATAGTGTTGTAAATACTAATCAGTTTTTTGCACAGACTGATTGTTTTGCTTCATTAGACCTCAGTGTATCGTCAGGAGCCATGGGCATTAATTTCGTTTTGACTGTATATGTTTTTTTGACGCTCAAAGTGATCGCGGTCGTTAACTTGCATTATACGAATCACCAAAGACCATGACTTCAGCAAAAAATCTTTACTGTTCTACGGAAGAAAAAAAGTCACCTACATCTTGGATGGCCTGAGGAAGAATAAATTAACAGCAAATGTTCATTTTTTTCTTCCTTTAAGACTATAGCCACTCACTGGAGGGCAGGAGATTCAGACGATCGTTACTACATTATTTAAGATGACACACCACTTCTCCTGGGAAGATTACTAAACTATCCCTTTAATACAATACTAGCCTTATGCTAACTGCATTTAGTGCAGTATATAGTGTATATTTACTACTAATAAAAATATATGAAACTGTATGCATTTTGCATCACTGACCTTTCACTGGCCATCACATTGCATGTTCAATTATGTGAATGTCTTTGTCATATAGTTATTCAAATCCATGCAACTGGTAAAAATTGCATAATATTTATAGACATGACTTCTGTCCTTTTGGGGTCCTTTTAGACTATTGCATCTAATATGAGTTCTATCTTAAATTTACATGCATTTAGCTGAAACTCTTATCAGTTTTATCATATTTTAAATTTTTCTGCATTTGTCAGAGCCTTTTATCCAAAGCGACTTGCATTGCATTCAAGAAACACATTGACATTCTAATCAGTTCTTGCTTTCCCTGGGAATCGAACCCATGACCTTGACGTTGCAAACACCACACTCTACTGTTTTGAGCTACAGGAAAGTCACATCAGTTCATCCATTGTCCATGGGAATCGAACCCATGACCTTGTCGTTGCAAGCGCCACACTCAACTGTTTTGAGCTACAGGAAAGACAGATCAGCTCATCCATTGTCCATGAGAATAGAACCCATGAACTTGGCGTTGCAAGCACCACACTCAACTGTTTGAGCTACAGCAAAGCCACATCAGTTCATCCATTGTCCATGGGAATCGAACACATGACCTTGCCGTTGCAAGCACCACACTCAACTGTTTGAGCTACGGGAAAGCCACATCAGTTTTTCCATTGTCCATGGGAATCGAACCCATGACCTTGGCGTTGCAAGCGCCACACTCTACTGTTTTGAGCTACAGGAGAGACAGATCAGCTCATCCATTGTCCATGGGAATCGAACCCATGACTTTGGCGTTGCAAGCACCATTCTCTAACGTTTATGTGAGCGAGGTTTCAATCTGTATGAGCATTGTGTATTCAAGCATTGTGCATTCAATCTGTATGAGCATTGCGGTTCAACGTGTAAGAGCGTTCATGGTAACCACTAAGCCAAGGCTCTGATTTAGTATTTTAACCTTGAACTCATGTTCAGACATTTTAAACTGAAAGGAAAGATTTTGACACTCTAGAGAGAGTCGTTTTCTTGTCTTATTATTATTGAGCTGTAATAATAGTAATATTGTATTCACATAAAAGCTGTGCGGTACATGCAGTGCCGTTTAGTCAAATCAGAGACAGTTCAACAATACTTAGGTTTCTTGACAGTTCCAAGAAGAGACGTTAAATATGCTTGAAGGGCTTAAAATGAGTTTTTAACATGCCGGTGTTATATGCTGTTCTACCTCACCGGAGTTCTGTCTCTCTCTTTTTTTGTGCATTGTCTCACCCACATGCTGGAGTCTTGTTCTACTCATCGATTTCTTTGTCTGAGTAATACTGGCAGGTGCTTTGATCCTATTTTAAACACAGAGCGATGGGAACGGAGCGGTGGGAGGAGAGCTTCTCTCTACTACCAAACGCAACAGGAAATAAAGTTTGGATTGATTTTAGGTTGATAAGCAATCTAATTAATTTCTTTTGTTTTATGTTTTGACTTAATTACATATTTTTTTCCTTTTCTCAAGCAAGACGCGGGAGTTGGTGGGAGTTCATTAATTCAGCCGATGAAATATACAAATTAGATCAGACAATAGATTGGGCCCTGTGAATGAGATTATGAAAATTGAATTCATAGTTTGGATTTATAATTTAAAAGCAGTCAGTAGTCGCACCGCTTCAGGGTTCTATAGTAATTCATTTAGTCGCCTGTGCAATATTAACTTTGTCTGAAGCTTTTTCATTGCCTCTTTGATGGGGCGTTTGTGGACTTCTACTCTCGGTGTTAATCTGAAAGCAGTTTCAGTGTTCTCCTGGAATCAGAAATGTATGCCCGTTCAATCATGCATGTGCTGCTTTTTGAGCCAAGTGGATTTGAATTAATCATTAGCTTTTATAAGGAGTAAGTTACAAATGTTTTATTGGCCACATCCACACTGCAGTTAAATTCGGTTATCAGTTCTGCTTTTAGTGCTCATTCCCATTCTTTACAGACACAGTCATTTAAAGGAGTGATGACCATATTCTACCACTGAATTAAGTCCAGAAGACCACTGAATTTACAACTCTATTTGTGGAAATGAACAACTAGTTGACATATTTAAAGCTCATCACAGATATAGATGGAGGGCGAACCAACGATTCCTCCAGCGATTTTTCCTGAAAAACACATTGAAATAGAATGTCATGAAATAGTTATGCGTCGCCTATCAACAACCTACACATCCCATCTTAAATGCTCTTGTTATTGAAGTGGTTATGTTCACAAACCACTATAATTTGATCAGGCAAGCATATGCGTGATTTGGTATGGCAGCCAGTTCGAATAACCAATAGTTTAACCATTGCCTCACCTAATGCAACAAAATGTACATGTTTTCTTCAAACTCTGAATGGATTATCGCCTTGAAAGCTTGTATAAAAACGCTCCCTTTATAATCACTGTCGCTCCTCTTGATTCATTGCAATTTCACAAAGTTCTGCTAATCGATTAAGCTGACTGTACAATGAATATCTTAGCCTACATAAAGTGTACACTTTATCTTTTTACAAGTAAAAGAGACGATTCAGAAATCCATTTCCGCTTATATATATTCTTTTATTTTTCTTATTTTCATGTTCTTTTCCTTTTTCTTATTTGAATGATTTGCAAAGAGTGATTTATAATCAAGTTAGGGATATTTATTAGTTAAAGCCTTTCTTTACTTTTCTGTATTTTTCCATAGAGTAAGGATGAATATTGTCAGCACTTCTCAACAGAAAGAACATGTTGTCAGAATGTTTTAGGAAGTCTCTATGTTGATAGTTGGAGCCTGAGCCGAGTTCAGTCTTGGAGAAGCTGTGTATCTGTGTGTGTGTTAATATGGTCTGTATTGGTGAGGTGTTTCTTTCTTTCTTTCTTAGCCAATCAGAATCATTTAACCGTCATCATTGACGTAGTTAGCACCCTCTGTTAGAGTATAATTGCTGTATCAATGTTATTGTAAGTGGGGCGGCCTACGAACTCCTTGAGACCTGAAGCTTTTGCTGATGAAACTGCAAACTAAACTTCACTAAAATGTCTTCTATTGACTGCACTTCTGACTCCTGCTCTTCATTCAACATATCTGCTCCTCGGGTCTTAACTGTAATTCCCCTACACAAGCGTAACGAGAGGATTTGAGTGTGCATATTGAATGATGAGGCTATGTAGGTGATTAGCTATATTGCTAGAGTATTTGCGAGAGTGCAGAATTTAATCAGAATTCAGTGAACAAAACCCAGGCGTTATTCACCTAAACGCCTCTGATTGAACTCCGTTGAATTCATAAGCTCAACAGAGTCGTGTGTGATTGGTTACACACCTAAAAAATCAAGGTCAATCTACCCAAAAGTGTAAAAATATGTTGTCGCTTCAACTGTACCTTTACAGGGTATAGCTACGTCTCTGAACATTGGTACATTTTTGTACCTTCTTGTTTGTACCTCTAAAAGAACATTTATGTATATTTACCCAGATGTACTAGAGAAATGTACCTTAATGCCAGTGCATTTCACTGATGTCCTCCAGGAGGGTCAGAGGTCACTTTTTTCGTGTGCAGCCTTTACCGGAAGCCATTGAGTTTGAGCCATATAGTTTATAGTTATAAATATAGATACTTTTGTATTTTTCTTAATGCATCGTTTTGCTTCAGAAGGCCTTTGTTAAAACCCCATGGAGTCGTATGGATTACTTGAAGGATGGATGCTCTTTTTGGGGCTTCAAAATCTCAGGTACCATTCACTCCCATTACAAAGCTGGGAAGAGCCAGGATATTCTTTCATTTTACTCAGATTGTGTTTAGCTGAAAGAAGAAAGTCATAGCTTGAGGGTGAGTAAATTATGGGATAATTTACATTTTTGTGTGAACTAACCCTTTATCTCCATTATTTATTTAGCATTATGAGTCGAGCTCACACAACAAGCCCAAAAACGCTTATAATAATTGGACATGGCAACACTTCAAGTGTGCGCCCTGTAAAGCAGCCTTCCAAACATAAACAAAACATGAAGTCTCTGTAAACGATAGTTAAGTTAAAATTGCAGAACATAATGAGTCTTTGGTTGCTGTAATATTAATTTAGTCAAAAATAGCAGATACCAAACAGACGCCAGAGCTTTGCTATGCTGTCAATCATCCTAATTTCAGGAGTGAGTCGCGTTTCGTTAGGGGATTCACTCCTGTACAGTCTTCTGGTGCATGTACAATTCATAATTCCTGGTACACTGATAGCCAGTTACCGTGGAGAACTGGATTGGAGCTCATAGCAGGGGGCAAATGGAGAGCCACAGGTATGGAGTTAAAAAGAAAGTGGAAAGCGAAAGATAAGAGATTTTTGGTGAAATGGTTGAAGGCTTTAAAGAGAAAGAGGGAACCAGGCCCATTTGGAGGTGTGGCGTGGTGGCAGACACAACACTGGCTCATTACCTCAGTCTTTATGCTCTGTACAGTGAACCCCCCCCCCCCTCAAAAAAAGCGCACACACATCACCCCTGAAAAGCAGACCAAAGGATCTGGCGAGAGAAGATGAAAGTGCCTTAATTCAGAGTGTTTTAGCTTTATTGTTTGTGTCTCGGTTATTACGGAAAATGGGCACGAGAGAGGTTTCAAGACGCAAAACCACACAATAGCTGCATTGTCTTTACGCTCTGTAATTAATAAAGAAGGTATGAGTGTCTCTCTCTTGTGAATGTTCGTCGGGTCATTCTGTTTCTCTCTTTCAGTCACAGAATCTCCCAGGATGTTTTCTTTCTTTTGATTGCCAGCCAAGACCGCAGTGACAAGAATCCTTGTGTGGCATTTCAGAAACTCGCATGGCAGAATTCCCCTTTTAATGCTCGCAGTTCCAAGAGCTTTGCCACCCCATAATAACTGACAGATACCATGCCATGTGTTTTGAACTTTAGACTGATCAAATTTCATCCCCCTGTATAATTATTGAAATCCAACTGCTCTGGCTCTTGGCTTGTGTTCACAAGCTCAAAGGAACTGCTAGCATACCATCGAGGCACATGCAAAGCTTGGCACGGGGCCGAACGGAGAGGTTTGCTTTCCTTACACAGGATCAGGTGTTTCTCATAATAAATGACAGTTGAACGTCTCGCCTCGGTTTTATAAAATGAGACTCTTTTCTTTAAAGAGGAATCCTAACCGAGTTTCTGTCTATTTGTTTTGTTTGTTTTCTGGTTTTGTTAATGGTATTCCTAATTATATGTAAGGAATCTGTTTTGAATTCCTCCGGTTGAGGACGTTTAATGCTGAAAGCAGTGGTTTTAGGACCAGGCGTGTTTAAAGGTGATTATGGAAATTTCGTCTTGGGTGGCACATTCCACAACAAAACAGGCCTGGATAAACTGAAGCTATAAATACAGAAGTGTGATCAGGTGAGCTTGATGGGAAAGTGAAAAACTAGCACCAAATAATAAATGGGCTAGAGATCCTGCAATATATTTACACACACACACACACATTTATATACACAAATGTAATATACAAAAAATATTCAAACATATACAACATGTATATACAAAAAAACATTTCCTGCAGCTCAAACAGTAGAGAGTGGTGCTTGCAACGCCATGGTCATGGGTTCGATTCTCAGGGAAAGCAAGAACTGATTAGAATGTCAATGTGTTTCTTTAATGTAATGCAAGTCACTTTGGATAAAAGCATCTGGTATATGTAAAGGTTTTTGCACTTAAGGTTATATAGCATTAGCATTTATTTATTTCCCTCTCCAAAAAATCTTATTGACCTCAAACTTACGTTTGCATACTTCATCATCGATCAGAAAAGTTCTTCAGTCTACCCAAGCACACACCCTAAAAGCAGTGTTCAAAGTGAAAGGGGCCATGAATTGAGAAGTCCTTTGATATATAAGAAGTCTTTGTACCATTAGAGCATTCTGTACGTTTCATAGCTTAAAATGTCCTCCTCATTAGAAACGGCTTGTTTTGATTTTGCAGGATCTGTGACATCAGCAAAACCTATGCAGTGACGATAGCCAGTCATAACTGTGTGTGTTTACAGACAGGCCTTAAAGGAGCTGTAACTTAAAAACTGAGGGAATCTCTGTTATGTGATCATCTACACCAGTGGTAACTTTGCTACGACATCTGTGTGACTGAAAACATGCACTAAAATTGTCCTTGTGACAAAAATGGCACAAAAAGCATCATTTTTTTCCGATGACACTTTGACATTTTTTTATCTGACACAATAATATTTAGAAAATATAAGTGTGGCATAAGTTTCTGCGGTGACTGTAGGTCTAAATAACACGTTCAAAGTTCAAATTGAGTTGCTGAGGCCACCGAGTGTCTTATATTTGAGTCTCTTCTCTCCGGTTGAAGTGCAATATAGTGCTTCTGGTGCAGTGAAATACAATAACATGGCCTGCCTTAACCCCATATTGTCTTGCAATCATCCTTAGTATTTGATTTGACTCAATACTGCTTTTTTCGCTCTTTTTCTCTCATTCTTTATCTTTCCCTTGACTAATCCAATAAGGTGAAAAGACTGTGCTAAAGAACATGTGACTGTATTACTGCTAATAGTCTCTTTATCGAATCTCATCTTTGTCAGTGAATTTAATGGGTGTAATGGGCTGTAATAATATGTCCTATGCCTCTGCCTCCCCTGCACCCCTCCCGTTGCCTTTTCTTTCTTTTATCGTTCACTCTTTTTCTGGCATAGTGTCTGTGATGTTCTTTTGTATGGTTTGACTCATCGAGGCCTCAATGTATGTTAATGTAGGAGTTTGGCTGTAAGAAGAGTTCTCTAATAGTTTATGTCAGGGTGTTAAAGTCCCCCTGTGGTGGAAATAATTTTTTATGTTGTTTTTATGTCTTTTTTATACGCTTTAAGTCAAACCATGAGCCCAGTCAACATCATTGCTGAGTATTTTCTATTTAAAAAACTGCTGTGATCCAAAGACAGTGTTTTTTACGCCGGTGTTTCTTACGTCGCAAACTATCTTATAACCAATCACATAAATCTGAATGCGAGCTTTAGCATATTATTAACTATGAGTACTTTTCTTTTGAAATTAAAACTAGGGTGGATTTTATTAAATGTTTATGCATTCGGCAGACACTTTTATCTAAAGCGACTTGCGTTGCATTCAAGAAACACATTGATATTCTAATCAGTTCTTGCTTTCCCTTGGAATCGAACCCTGACCTTGATGTTGCAAGCGCCATTCTCTACTGTTTGAGCTACAGGAAAGCTTATATTTAACAATATGTATGATGTATATTACGATGTTATGATGAACTATATGTCTTTCTCCACTGACGTTCTGAGTTGTTAAAAGCATTTCTAAGGATGCAGATTGTGAATTTTTAATATTCATGGTTGCTCGTATACTTGTAACACTTGTTCCTGTCTGTCTGGGTCTTCTTTGTCACTTCCTGTCTGTTGTGTCATCGTTTCACTCCCTGCACCTGTCGTGTAATCACTTAATCGTTAGTCTTCCCAGGTGTTTGTCATTCCCTCGTGTATAAAGCACCCTTGCATTTCCCTTGTGTTGTCGGGTTGTTGAAGTGATGTTGTTGTGTGGATGGTGCCTCGTCTCTGTGGTTCCGGTCTGCTAAGTTTCCAGTGTTTTGTTTAAGTTCAGTTTATGCACAAGTGTGCTTATTTGTTTTGTTATTTAAAGTGTTTTTGTTTTGATTTAATAAAAGTGGATCTTTAAGTTGGAAACCTGCTCTCTTTCGTTCATAACAATACTAAATGAAGCATGGCAACAGAATTCAAGTTATTTTAAGGCATGAAGAAAAAATTTTAATTTGTCATTTTGGTAATCAAAGACGAGTTTTTAGGGGTAAAATGATTGACTAACAGTGACTTTAAAACACTTGTCATGCTATTAAAGTCATGCTTATTTATCCACTGTCCACATGTTTTGAGTAGATTTTTCTGTTTGTAGGATTTTGGGATCGAGGCTTTGACCACGAAAGCCCAGATTTGCGCAGCTTCCTGGGTACCAAATACACTAAAGTTCCCATGATGCACAGATCAGGTAACTCCCCAACAGTCATTTATCATTGGCATACACATCCAAGACATCCAAACCGAATGGTCAGATGTCTGTTTTCCCAGGCATATACCGTCACTACGAGGACATGGAAAACATGGTACAGGTGTTGGAACTGGGCCTGTGGGAAGGGAAGGCCAGCATGGTGCTGCTTTTGCCCTTCCATGTGGAGAGTTTGGCTCGGCTGGACCGCCTGCTGACCCTGGATCAGATGGAGAAGTGGTTGGGGAAACTAAACTCCACAAGTATGGCACTATCCCTCCCGAGAGCAAAGATGAGCAGCACGGTCAATCTACAGGTAATAGTCGAAATATTGTACGCATCACCTTCTACACGGTCGTTGTGAGTGTGTGAAATGCAATCTCAAAATATTATGTTATAGATAAATATTCTTAACATACAATGTAGATAAAACTCATTTAGAAAGCTAATGGAAGATATCCAGATATGACATTAGCATAATGAGAACCACCATAGGTCATAGATTATTCTCATTCAGAGGGAAAGCTATTTTCTTTTAATGGAAATTGTGTTTGCAGTGAAATTGCAGGCCGGGTTTGCAATGCAGTTTTATATGTCTTAGGACACTGAGATATGGTTTTTATTCTTTAAAACATTCCTCAGTTGTGCATTTAAGTGCTTCCATCGCCGCCTTGTGCTGCTCTCAACATCAGCATGTTGAGCATGTCGCTTTGTTGCCCTGTGATCAGGGTGCAGATTACACCGGGTTAAGGCAGTGCTCACATTTACATGGTGTTTAGTTCTTTCATTCTCACTGGGGGTTGCTAGGTGGGGGAACGGGGAAATGTTTTCGTAGTTACGATAACTTTTAGCGGAAGTACCTGTTCTTTGGTGTGTTTGCACCGTAGGAACTGGGAATGATTTTAGCTATAGGGATGCACAGGATTTTGTGAGAGTGTGGACCTTGGTCCCTTTAGGAGGGGTCCGGGACATGGTCTCCCGTTAGAAGATTTAGTACATTTTTAAGTTAAATGAATCAATCTGGTGCAATTTGAGAGTTCAAAATTAATGGTTACAGCACATGTTCAGTGTGCAAATTGAACAAAGAAAAAAGTTGGTGCTTTTAGTTGACAGTCCACAGGATTTTCTCAGTCTACATTACATCCACACTAGTTAACATGTTATAATAATTGTATGTTATTCCTATGACAGTAATAGCCATATATTGTAAAACAAATGTACTGTAAAATAAATGAAATTAATATCTCATAAGTATATTATTTTAAGTTACTCTACAGTAGGGAAATTACAATACTTTTGTGCCTTGAACTTTCATGGAAACAGTTGTTGAGCTTTTATTTTGGAGAAAAACTGTTTCTGTGAAAACAGGTTGACAAACGTGTCTCATTATAAATCTAGTGAAATGCTGTAATCATCCTCCCACAGAAACGTCTTAGATTACGCAAATATGAAGAAAAACTGGTGCCCTCTATGTTCACAAATGCTCGCTAAACGTTCACTACATTCATTCACTGTGAACTGAACTGTTCAGAGACGCAGAAAACGCCGGATCACGGCTGGCTGCCAGTCTAGTTAATGAAAGGGAAACACTAGGAACGCCTTTTGGGCGAACTGAGTCACTAGGGTCAGACCCAGCACAATACTACTAGTGACATAAATGTGTGTTGATTGCCATGCGAAACACCAGCACTCGCTATATTTAAAAAGCTTTGTAAACACTCAGTTTACAGTAATACCTCAGTTTATGAGTGACTGTTTACGAGCAAACCGGTGTACGGGCATTGTATTGGAGTGCGAGCATTTTTCCCTCGCCCATGCGCATTTTTTGTGTGTAAAAGTCCTAACGCTCAGCATCTTTGCGCACATTTTTACTGGAAATATCCTAATGACAGCCTCTCACAAAGCCGATCACCCCTTCACTCGTTCATCTCTCTGCGTCGCTCGGTTTGGTTCATCATTCACCACAGTGATACTTTTATAAGTGATTTACAGCGGTTTTACCTCGTGTTGTTAACATTAATTGTGATCGCTATTGTTCACGTAGTGAAATATATACGTACAGTACAGCATATAGACAATCAGCTCAAGATGAATAAGAAAGAAGGGATGAAATTCTCCCTGTAAGCAGTAAAACCCTCTTCTCGTCTCCTTCACGCCAGCAGCGACGCGACTCAAAGATGAAGTGCGTTACAGTAAATTGTCAAGTATTTTTAGAGTTTAAATGTCAATTATGAATTAGTATTTATATGAGATCTTAATGGTTATAATTTTAACTGTAATAGGGTGAAACCCAAAAAATATTTAAACTGGGCATTTATGGCCGTGTGGAACGAATCGAGTGATTTTTAGTGCATTCTTATGGGGAAAATTGTTTTGGTGTACGAGAATTGAGTAACGAGCTCTTGGAACGAATTAAACTCGTAAACCGAGGTATTACTGTACATACTCCACAAAGTGTTTTGATGTTGAATCCCGTACTTAAAGAACGTCCTTCAGAGTTCCTACTGGAGGTGCAGGTGCAACCAGGAACACGAGGAAAAGGATAAAAAAAACGTCTATAGCGGTGAATGAGAGACTACATTTAATATATTTTTTTGCGTTCCCATTTGCTCAGTGTAGTAAAAATACACAATAGTGTTTTCACAACTCAAAGAGAGGGGGGAAATAGAGAGAGAGATGGATAATGGCAGTCAGAAGAGAAAAACATGTCATTCCCAGAGCCGCTGTAATAGAAACGCCCTCACAGTGTTAACTAGTATCTACAAAGGTAATATAATACAAGTCATTATAAATGTACATACATTTGAAAACAAAGAAAATATAATAAACGGGATTTGCGCTGCTGATGACTGTATGGTCACAGTCTGTGAAAAGGGTCCATTGTGTGTCTGTGATGCCTCTAAGTGTTTTCATCCAGACTAATGACTCTTCTGGCATGCAAAAACATCACACTCCATCAAGGCCTGGGCAGAGGCATGGAGCCCCTCAGAGAGATGCCATGCTGGGTTAGAAGCTCAGCAAGAGTCTCTCCAGCAGCTCGGCCACAGGAAGCAGCCTGGACTCAGACAGCAGAGAGTGACAGGGTTTTAGAAAAGCACAGATGGTTCTGCCTGCACTGCTGAACAGATCTGGATTTGGACGACGGAGAGTGACAGTGACTGTGGTGGCTTGTTTGGGCTGTTGAGTTCAGTGGATGAATCCGTGTCTGGTACAATTGGCTCGTGTAGCCAATCCCAGTTTTGGATTCTTTCTTTGGTCGGATATGTCAAGTACGCCTTCAAATTGCTCTTCTTGTGGATCATGGAGGTGAAGGGTTTTGGATCTTGATGAATGATTTTCTGACATCTGTTGGCTCTTCTTCTCTCTCCTCCCTCGCTTCAGTCTTCTCTCCTTCCTTGTCTCTTTCCTATCTGCACGTTCTTTATTTCTCTCTTCAGCTGCCTCTCTGTCTTCCCTGTCTCAGCGTTTGACCTCAGCACATCCATCTCTTGCCCGGAGTCCACTGGTTCCTCCCACTCATCCTTCATCTCCCTTTCTTTATTCACCGCTTCATCCTTGTGTCTGCCCTCTCCTTCTCTCTCATTTCTAGCTGGCCAGTGCCCATGCAGCTCATCTTCTGTGTCAGTTTCTTCTCTCACACGCTTTCTTTTTTCTATTTTTTCCTCCTCCATGATCACTTGCACCTCTTTTTGCAGTTTTCAGTTCTTTCTCTTTTTCCTCATCCCCTCATGTCTGGAAAATATTTCACTCTTGTTTCTTTATTTAGTGAATTGGACTCAACCGAGACCCTCTTGACCTCTTCTGTGGTCAAAAACGAAAATCTCTTTATTTTTTAGGGATGCATTGATATTCCAGCAACTTTCATAGACATTGTTGTGTATATAAAGATATGATCATTTCTGGGTCATTATTGTGTTTTTTGTGAATTTCATAAGAAAATTGATAGAATTTCAAAATAAATTTTAGTAACGCTTTCTATTAAGGTGAACTTACTACAGTACAAACAGTAAATTATGCATAATTACAAGCAACTCTAAACCAAACCCCTAACTGTAACTCTATAGTAAGTACAATGTAACTACATCGCTTAAAAATAAATTGAAGAAAGTAAAAAAAATACAGGCCCTCTGTCAGAAACAGACTTGACGTCCTATAGTGGGACCTGTGCTCACAGATCAGCACCAGCAGCTCGATTGGCATTTCCCAGAGAACACCAGATATGGCGAGTCAGGCATTGATCCACTGTTCTCTTCACGGATGAGAGCAGGTTCACACTGAGCACATGTGACAGACAAGAACGAGTCTGGAGATGCCGTGAGGAATGTTATTTTGCGTGCAACTTCATCCAACATGACCGATTTGCTGGTGGGTCAGTAATGGTCTGGGGGAGGAATAAACTTGAGAAACTCTGGAACATTATGTATCAGAGCATCTAAAGACACCAAGTAACTCCACAGACTGTCCAGGAGCTACTGATGCCCTGATCCAGGTCTGGACCATATCATGGACCATTCTCCATCTCATCATTTTGTAATGAGTGCATACAGGCACATGGGGGCCGAACACACGACTGACTTACATTATGAGTTGCTGTGATGAATGTTTTTACATTGAACAAATTATAGAATGTTTATAAATTAAGATTTTCAAATTCTATATATATATATATACAGCTCTGGAAAAAATTAAGAGACCACTGCAATGTTTTTTTTACCAGTTGTGGCTTTCAGCAAATAAATGCTCTCAATTACAATATTTATTTGGAATTTGGGGAAAATGTTGTCAGTAGTTTATAGAATAAAACAAAAATGTAAATTTTACCCAAACACATACCTATAAATAGTAAAACAAGAGAAATTTATCATTTTGCAGTGGTCTCTTAATTTTTTCCAGAACTGTATATATATATACAGTGGAGTTCACTTATCTCGAGTCACGGTTAACTCGCCAATACTATTATGTCGACATTTTTGAAGTGGAACTGCGAAGTGGAAAGTATTTTCTCATCGTTACGTCGATTCTGTAATGTCGCCGAATCCTAGTATCTCGAGCAAAAAAGAGCGACATATTCCCCACTTCACATGTTTAACTCGTGACTTAAGACCATACCTGGTTCACTGCGCATGCGCTGAGTTCGCGTTGCACGTGAATCGCACGTGAATCTCCAGTGGTGCCGCGCAGCCGCAGAAGAACTTGCTGACAGTGTTGCTGTATTTAGCGAGTATTCAGACCACATTTTCAAAAAAGCAAGAAATCTAACGACTTTATCTGGAGTTATTGGAGACTCTCTGAAGTGTAGACTCTCTTCTCAACGAGCAGCAAGTGCTGCTGTGGGCCCGTCCCCCACCCCAAAGCACTCACAGCTGCAGTGTTGCCAGATTGGACTGTCGATTTCCAGCCCAACTACAGTAAAAACACCCGCACATTTACAAAAATACCCGCCCAAGACCAAAATTGTAACGGGGGGGGTTTAGTGTAATTTATATGCATTTGTAGGCTTGTTTTAATGGAATTTATATGCACTTATATATGAAATTTGTGCGGGTTTGTCATCAAAAACAAGCCCAAATTTTATCGACCAGCCCAATGCATCTTTTCCGGTTGGACGTGACCAAAAGGAACCCGCCCAATCTGGCAACACTGCACAGCTGTGTGCACATATAGCCCGCCTTCTCTGATTTGATTGGTTTTCTAAAATATTTTGGCATTGGTCGGTAACGAGCGGTTACTGACCAATGAGTATGAGGCTTCGATCAACACACACACACAAACTCTGCTTCAGTTCAGATGTGAGCTCTGCTCAGATTGAAGAAGCCAGTTGTTAAAAGACGGGATGAAGCTGTATTTGTTGAGAAAGCACATTAGACAAGAAAGTATGCAATCTAGTCCAGTGTGATGACCTCACGAACATGTTATGAGCGAATGTGTGTACACGTGTGTGACTGTGTTTATGCTGTGAGCGATCTTTGCACATATGCCTTTTGTTGTTAGCAAACATATACAGTGTATGTATATTTTTATAGCATGCTGATGGCTTCATCTAATACATAGATATATTGGGTATAGGTTATCTCGCTAAACGGTTATCTCGACGCTTTTTTGCAACCCCCTAGGCCGTCGACATAACTGAACTCCACTGTATATAAACGCTCACCTAAAGGATCATTAGGATCAAATTGTAGCCTCTTTTTTCCTATTTGTAGTGGAGATGAGTGGGGTCTTCTGCTGTTATAGCCCATCCGCCTCAAGGTTGTGCATGTTGTGGCTTCACAAATGCTTTGCTGCAAACCTCGGTTGTAACGAGTGGTTATTTCAGTCAAAGTTGCTCTTCTATCAGCTTGAATCAGTCGCCCATGACCTCTGACCTGTAGCATCAACAAGGCATTTTCTCCCACAGGACTGCCGCATACTGGATGCTTTTCCTTTTCACAGCATTCTTTGTAAACCCTAGAAATGGTTGTGCGTGAAAATCCCAGTAAGTGAGCAGATTGTGAAATACTCAGACCGGCCCGTCTGGCAGCAACAACCATGCCACGCTCAAAACTGCTTAAATCACCTTTCTTTCCCATTCTGACATTCAGTTTGGAGTTCAGGAGATTGTCTTGACCAGGACCAACCCCTAAATGCACTGAAGCAACTGCCATGTGATTGGTTGATTAGATAATTGCATTAATGAGAAATTGAACAGGTGTTCCTAATAATCCTTTAGGTGAGTGTATATAAAAGTCATTAAGTGAAACATATTTCATTAACATCTTAGGTGCATATGTTAATTTTGACAGCCATAAAATTACATTTTATAAAATCTTTTGTTGAAAAATTCTTTGCTGACCTCCTTGCACTTCCTCAAGGGTCCCCAGAGCCCATTTGAACCCCCCTGCTGTAGGGTTTATGTCCCAGGGTAATGCTGCAGGCACATGACAAACTGTCTAAACCACAAGGTTGGCTTTGTCCTCATGGTAGACAGCAGATGTCAAGACAATTGTGTCAAAAGGAGTCCAGTGGCAGAAAAGGGTAGGAATTCAGAGAAAGTAGAGGTTAAAAGAGACAGACAGAGTAGAAAAAAGGTACAACACAAATGACAGTTGTTGAACTAGGCAGGTCAAACGGGGCACAACTGTTCACAGGGCGCACAGAGAAGTGAACGGTCGATGTAGTGAGGGACAGCGTTTTGTTAAAGTCTTGTAATGCCGGGTGAGAAATATAAGTGCCCACATGCCATGTCCGCGCACGCAGCCCTGCTTGGAAGAACAAGATTTTGACATTAACATGAGCGGTAAAGATGCCCAAGAGAGATCTAGAAGCTTGCTTTGAAAGAAACTCACCGACAGGCCAGGCATAACCCTTTTTTGGATTTGCTGTGTTCACATAAGTGATGCCCCAGTGTGCAGAAAGAGGCCAAAACGTCCTGCATCCGCTGCATGACATGAATAGAGCTGTATTACTTCTCTGACAAGCTCTCCCTCACTCTCTGCATCGTTCTGCTCTCTGTCTTACTCTGCTCTTTCATGCTCTTGTCTGACTTTTTCTTTATTCTGCCACACACACGCACACTCTCTGTTGTAGTATCTGAAGAAATATCACCGTAGGTCAGAGACACTTGATTCCTCCACTTTTATAGGGGCAGTGACAGAAGAGGCGCTCTGAGTGTTGCTTCCTTCTCCCTCTCCGATCGGGTCGAAGTGAGCAAACAGCCTCCATCTCGAGGCGTTAATAGCGTTTTCATTTTTTATCTATCATCTCGCCTCAGAGCCTCAGCCTCCAACATGGCTGCCAGACACTCTGTCACTCTCAAGTCGCTCTAGGCCGTCGCGTCTTAGTCTCGGGAGGAGCTGCCATTATCCTGATTTCCAATCCGTGCGCTTGCGTATGCACTAATGTAGCCGTGCTGCGTGGCTGCAGGGGCCTGGCGTGGGGCAGGATGACCCAAATTGGACTGACATGCAGCTGGAGAGGTGAGTGGTTGTGAGGGAGGTGGAATGGGGTTGAGTGCTGGAGAGAGAGAAAGAGATGAGCAAAGGGCAGGAGAGTGGACGAGCTGGATAAAAATATCCACTCTTTTGGTGAGGCGGCGGGGCCAGAGCTCAGGAGCGGTTAGTGCCAGGCGATAGTGGCTAACAAGAGATTGAGTCTGGACTCCATAACGAGCATGAGGGGTCGAGGGGTCACCGTCTGCCTGATGCCTGGCAAACACACACAGCCAGACACACTGACCTTAAGAGTCTGACGCAGGGATACACACAAAAAACTCTCACACACACACTTACTGTGCCAAGGCTTGTGGATGCCAGTGTGGCTGTAATTGGATTGCACAGTTCTGTGTGTGTGCCAGAGAGACAGCAGGAGTCAAGCTAACATACACACACTCATTGATGAGGTCATGAAGTGGATGTGGTGTGTATGCCAGGACCTAGAAAAAAAGCCTGTTGTGTTTAGACAAGTGTTTTAGAGCGCAGTATGAAATGCTAATTCATAATCTCATACAAATATTGACATATCCTGTTTATTATGTATAAAACTGTTTGCTATATTGAAGTTGTATGGCCTTGTTGTAAAAACCTTTTGTCACGCTTGCCAATAGCACATGTATTTCTATTATTATTTGTCATCAATAATTCTTGCCGGCAATTCTATTAATTCCATTAATGATTCTTTTAGTGCTTCTTAAAAAGGGTTATTAGACAATAAAGATACGCAAATCCTCACAAGTCTGATGCCAAATTATGAGATTATTTCAGATGCCACAAACAAAAATAAATTGTATTATTTTTAAAGAATAATGAGGCACAAATGTGGCATAAATGCCATCTAATAATTGGTCGGCCTATATTAAAAATATTCATTTTAATTGAATTCATTATTTTATTTAAAATGACCCCTGACTTCATTGAATCGTTAATTTATAATTCACCCCAAAAATGAAAATTCTGTCATTAATTACTCATCCCAATCCCATTGAAACTGTTTTTTTAAACACAAATGAAGATATTTTTAATGAAACTTTGAAAATCGAAAATCCATTACACCAAAAGTTGATGCTTCAAAAACGTCATAAGCATATTGTTACGTCTCACTCTTTCTGTCTCGGGGTAAATAGGGAGCGACGAACAAATTAAATTGAGAGAGACCTTAAGGATCTTCCGCTCTCCAGTCCAGAGCAACAAAAACAACTAAACAATAACACTTTCAAAGAAAGATGGCATGTGTGCCTTTTATTGTTTCATCAGATGGGGGATTAAAGTAAACACAAATAAATAAAGCACAATATAAAGAAACAGTTACCTCGGGAGGAGGACCCAAACAAAAGAAAACCAAAGCACCTCTAGCTAAAGGAAAAGTAACATTAACTTACCTGTACACAAAAAGAAAGAGAATAAAATGCATATAGCTACCTTACTCTTACCTACCCTAACTTGGTGAGTGGTGTCTCCTCTGGGCCCTTGCGCTTGACCCCTCTCTCTCAAACTAGCGAGGTAGGATGATCAGTCACCGTCCGCTCCGGGTCCGGAAGACCCAACCAAGAAACCCTGCTCGTAGCGCCAAATTTTGGTGGCAAAATCTTTTATCAATTCTGAAAAAGAGACAAATATCCTAGTTGTCTTTACAAAGGTTTATTTTCTTATTAGAAAAGGTTGAAAGTTGCCCTGCAGAGTGTGACAAATGGAGGGAGGGAGGCTGCTCCAGCATTTATATCGCTAATCTTCAAGGCTAAAGGCTCCTAAAGCAGTTGTAATTTTTTGTAAGATTCTAAATTCTACAGAATAGAAAATACAATTAATGTCACACAATAATCAAAAAAGTCCAGAAACAAAATATAACCATGGATAAGAATAAAAGAAAACAAATCACTTATAAAATTCCATCACAATTACCCACAAACATTTAACTTAATAATAAATGAAATCAACTCATGTAAACGCTACGACTCACACATAGTAACTCAACGTAACAACTAGAGAAGCGCGGCTTACTCATCTAGGACAGGAGGGTTTGAGTATCTGCAGCTTTATACTGGTTTCCTCAAGACAAGCACCAATCAGGGCGAGGAGCTCACATAGATGAAGGAACACAGGTGGTAGTCGTTGAGAGAGAAAGAAAGAACACAAATCCAACACCACTCCTTATAATAATAAACAAACACAATATTAATACATCTAACGTAACAAAATCCACATTTAATCCAAGTCTTCCGAAGAGGCATGATCTCTTTTTCAGTAGATGAAGAACAGATTTGATTTAGGCTTTTCACACATACATGGACCACATCAAAGTAAACATCTCTCAGGTTTCATTCAAAGATCTTCATTTGTGTTTTGAAGATGAATGAAAGCCTCATGGAGCGATGTGAGGGTAATTAATGACAGAATTGTCATTTCTTTAGGGTGAAATAGCTCTTCAAGTCACTTTTTGCTAAATAGCACAGAAATAATGTAATCCTTCAAAATAGGTTTCTCTTATTCCAGCTGTTTGTGTTAGCAGACTCCTGATGGCCACTCATCTCTGTGTCACCCTGACATGATGCCTCTTTTATCGAAAGTGGAAGGCTCCCCCTAGAGGAGGGGTTTGGGAACTTCTTTGACTGATTCATAAGTGTGTTTTGATTCACTACACAGCCTGCTCTCATTTGGCTTGCATTGCACTATTGGGTTTAGTTGAGACACAATGGTTCCTCTGAGTTGAAGTGCAGAACATATTGATGTATTGAGTGTTTAGTATTTCAAACAAAAATACTTTGAAAGTCAGTGGCTCCAAAGCATTTAGTTTTTAACCAATTTGGAACAACAACCTGCTCGTTTTCCCACTCATTTGTAATTTAATACATGTATTTCATATGTGTTAGCTAGGGTTGGGTATCGTTTGGGTATCGTATCGTTTAACTGCCAAATTAATACTTTTAATTTGGTATCGATTCTTGAAGAGCCATAAAACGACAGTGGATAACATTAAAGAACGTCTTTAAATTGAACAATATATTAAACGTTTAAAGTATACTAAATTAAAAAAAAACAAATCGATATAAATCGACGAACACTAAACAACACTAAATAAGTTTCAATACTAATAACAGCAAAGTAGTTGCTATCCATGTACGACAAAATACGACATCTCTCCTGACTTATTGCATGTCCTGTTGTTGTTCTGACTTGTATTCACGTGAATTTTCTCGTTTGGAAATTATTTTTCCAATTATTCTGGAACCGCATGAATGAAGTATAATTTAACTAGCGATCACTTGCGGTGATGATGCTTCTTACGTTCGTTTTGGAGCACCGGAAGGCAAATATTTCAGTCGACCATTCAGGCATTTTCACATGTAAGTTAATACAAAGAAAATAAACAAATATTAAAAATCCATACCAATATACGCTAAATGATTAAACCAAGAGACAATGGACGTAAGTGAAGACAAAACTCCGATCTAGTTTGTTATTAAACCTCTAACCTAAATGATAGGAAAATCAATGATATCAAATCTTCTGTCAAATCACTTGACTGACTTACTCTAACTAACTAGCCAACTAATACCAATCTTACAGACGGTGGTGTTCACATTCTTACTTGGTTTGTCTATACATCATTTGTACATAAGTGTTGCATTATGTGAGTTATGTGATATTTAACCTGTACACTTTACTCTTGGGTAGAGAATAAAAGGGAAAGGTAGCAAAACAAGATGGCAAACTAAAATTGATAGGGTTAAAACTGTCACAGAACAATACTGGTGATATACAAGGGCAGATCGACTGCCCAAGAGACTATTTTTCTGTCTCGCGTTCATGTTGACATCCTTTTAAATTCTGGCGGGAAACATGATTGGCAGTGGAGTTGAAAATACGTCAGACGATTTCCGTTACCTATAGGAACTCAAAAAGGTGGAGTTTAAGAAAATGGGAGCGGAGCAAGAGAGAGAGGAAAAGAACACCGGCACACTTACAGGATGTAATAGTCGGATTTACAACTCATCGATTCATCCGCTTCTCCCAAAATACATTAAAATGGCTGGTGAAGTGGAAGAATAGAGTAGACTTTACAGTTACTTATTGAACTTGAATTGTTATCAATATAATAATCAAACTATCAATCAATCAAATCAGTCAAATCAATCAATAATCAAAACTTAACACTTAATATTCATAAATGGTATTAATTCGCCTGCTCTTTTAAGGCTGCCGTTCAGCCAACCAAACTTTGTTTATAATGTTTCTTGTGACCACTGTAAAGCTGCTTTGAAACAATCTGTATTGTAAAAGCGCTATATAAGTAAAGGTGACTTGACTTACACAAAGGTGTGTCTGAGATGAATAAAGCACCTCCCCAATTTAGAATTGAAAGTATTGTTATTGCCACTTCCATAGACATCAGAGTTTATTTGACTATACATGTATAGTTTTGCTAGTACTTATGTGCATTTAAATGTCTGAAACCTAAAGTAAAGATTATTTGTGAGATGCATGACAAGAGCTTGGCTCAGCGCCAGCCAACACACACGCGAAAGCACATTTGAATTTAGCTGTTGATCGTGTGATTCACTAAATGTTATAATCACACGGGTGCGATCGTACATGGCATACGGTTAAGTGGCACTGAAATAAAGCACCGAAAGTTCTTTGTGGCAGAATGTGATGTAAAGACTAAACAAAACGAAGAATATTAAGTGTGTGGGGGAAGAAAGTGAAGAGAAGAGAGGGAATGTAAATTAGACAGATAGTGATAAACTCTAAAAAATGCCCCAGACGTCATCTGAAAGCCAAACTGAATGGCGTGATGATTCGAGTCGGAGTAAAGCAGTTGTTTGGAGTTGCTGAAGGCTCTGTGTGTCCCATTCCCGTATAGAAAATACAACATGGAGCGACTCCCGTGCTGATTCTTCTTGTGCGTTATTCATGAGCTGTATGTTTTTGTAGTTGTGTTTATCGATGTAGGCGCTTGGATTGCTGCAGTTTGCTGAAAAAAAGATGGAGAGTAAGGATGGACTGCCTTTGGAAAAACTTCAGCTTGAGAAAGAAGAAACGGACAGGAAGAGAGAGTGGGAAGAGAAGAAAATAGAGACGCTCAATTTCCACCCAATGAGCAGCATTAGAGCTGAACCATGTTTACACAGCCCTCCTCCTCGCTCCATCTCTCCCTCACTCTCTTTCCTCCATCTGCCCATCACATTTACTGCATTAGTTGGGAGTCTGTGTGCCACATTACTACATGATATTTATTAGCCTCCTTTCATCTGTTTCCAGTGCAGAAACTACTGTACTCATCTGCAGAGCCATCACTCAATCCCACTGCCTGCTGAGCACGTCTCCTCTCCGTAAACGTATCATTAATTCATTTGGGGGCTCGCTGCACCTAGGGAGGGTTTACCTGTTCCTGCGTAGGATTTTGTAGGAGTGAGGCCAAGCTTCACTGGCCTCAAATGACTCGAAGCTGTGCCGTGTGGCATCATGGAGGTCTGGACTAAGTGAAACTGCAAAATGAGCATTTTTCTACCGTCAGACCCCTGGGGGCTTCTCTGGTGAACCCTTGCACAGCGACGGCTCATGCTGAATATTTAAACGCTGATTGTTTTTAAAAATTAAGTGACCTCAGCACATCACGAAAGGTGCCGCCATCCCAAGGAGAAAGAGCGAGACAAAGAAAGAGGCTTGCTATTTATAGAGCCTGTCACAATGCAGGCTGGGAGATGTCTGCTAATGTTGCATTGTGACTGTAATTGCCGGAGACAGTGTTGTCGTAGTAACACGTGGTGGCATGTCACCGCCGTGGCAACAAGCTGCTTCGGGTCAAGGCTATGCGGCCCAGGAGCGGATCTGCATCTATAGTGCCGGAAAACAAAAGTTATGGAGAGGTGCAAGGAAAAACCCTTTGAGACACACAGGGAATTAATTAGGGGGAAGTAAATGCGGTGTCATCCTGTATCGCAAGGACATACAGCCGTGAGAGAGGGCGAGAAAGCCTCAGGAGACAGAGAGGAAAGACTGTCACTCTCTGGAACATAAATACATGCTTAGATACAAGCTTGGACATTCGGATCAGAGCTGGAAAAAGACAGGGAGAGCAGGAGAGAGAGGAATTAAACAAGCGGCGGATGGTCAGATGAGGAATGAGGATGCCACAGAGGTGGCTGAGCGGCCGACACGATGAGGCAGTGATGAAGTGATGGAGGAAAGAGGTAGAGGGAGGAGAATAATGGATGAGGACAATAGAAGTGCATTAGTGCAGGTGTGTGCCGAGACTGTTGAGAGAGAGAGAACCGCAGGGAGTCAAGCAGCGTTACGGAGGTGACAGCCTCCCCCACTTCTCTCCCTCATTATCAACCTCTCTGTCCATCTTTCGCTTGTTTTCCAGCTTTTTTCCCCTTTAACGGCCTCTGTGCCAGCACCAGGTCTGTCTGCTCATTCAGAATTTAATTGAGAATGCCTTTTAATTGCTGAATTTGAATTGAGAACTAGAGAACAGGATGCAAAAATACTTCAAAGTCCCTTTCGGAGAACAGTCAGTTCATTCGGTGGCCATATTTGCTACGCCTTCGGGCGGCTATTTCAGGCATGTGAGACCAACTCATATCTACAGTACTTGAATGGGGAAATAGCAAAATCTTAAAAACTTCTGCTAAACTTGCATTTAAATAACGTATTTCAAGTAAGCAATAAAACCTTGAAAGAAACTGTCCCATAAACATAGCTTCTTATGCTAAAAAAATATTTGTAAATGGATGGTCTTTTTTTTAAAGACACAAGAGCGCATGTCTAAGGCATTTCTCAGGAGAAGCGTTTGTCAGCGGAGAGAAAAACATGTAAGTTTTTGTTCGCATACTTGTTTGTTTTGTGCATCACAGTAGCTAACATAAATCTTTGGTAACTCTGTTTGTTATTGTATCGTGTCGTGACTTGGCGTGCTAGTTTTGATCAGCGTAGTTTTTGCCTCGTGTGTTTTTGTTTTATTGCACTTTAAGCGTGCCGTGTGAAGTTGTAGAATTTGTCTAGTGCATGTTTACATAGAAAAACAATGGAAAAGCAACAGTAGAATACAAAAATGCTTTTTGTGTTAGTGGCCCCTTTTTCCACCATATTGTGCGTTTCACTTTCTCCTATGTACATTTACATTTGTGGCAGACGCTTTTATCCAAAGTAAAAAACACATTGACATCCTAATCAGTTCTTGCTTTCCCTGGGAATCAAACCCATGACCTTGGCGTTGCAAGCAGCAATGCTCTACTGGTTGAGCTACTGAATATTACTCGCTGGTATAGATACAGGGCGGGGCCGAGAGCCATGGGAACAGAGCGAGGGCGGGGCCGAGAGCCATGGGAACAGAGTGAGGGCGGGGCCGAGAGCCATGGGAACAGAGTGAGGGCGGGGCCGAGAGCCATGGGAACAGAACGAGGGCGGGGCCGAGAGCCATGAGAACAGAGCGAGGGCGGGGCCAAGAGCCATGAGAACAGAGCGAGGGCGGGGCCGAGAGCCATGAGAACAGAGCGAGGGCGGGGCCGAGAGCCATGAGAACAGAGTGAGGGCGGGGCCGAGAGTCATGGGAACAGAGCGAGGGCGGGGCCAAGAGCCATGGGAACAGAGCGAGGGCGGGGCCAAGAGCCATGGGAACAGAGCGAGGGCGGGGCCAAGAGCCATGGGAACAGAGTGAGGGTGGGGCCAGAGGCATGAGAACAGAGCGAGGGCGGGGCTTAGATTTTACATGGGAACAGAGCGAGGGCGGGGCTTAGATTTTACATGGTTACAGAGCGAGGGCGGGGCCAGAGCCATGGGAACAGAGCGAGGGCGGGGCCAAGAGCCATGGGAACAGAGCGAGGGCGGGGCTTAGATTTTACATGGTTACAGAGTGAGGGTGGGGCCAGAGGCATGAGAACAGAGCGAGGGCGGGGCTTAGATTTTACATGGGAACAGAGCGAGGGCGGGGCTTAGATTTTACATGGTTACAGAGTGAGGGCGGGGCCAGAGCCATGAGAACAGAGCGAGGGCGGGGCCAAGAGCCATGAGAACAGAGCGAGGGCGGGGCCAAGAGCCATGGGAAAAGAGCGAGGGCGGGGCCAAGAGCCATGGGAACAGAGCGAGGGCGATGACATCAGTGTTAATTAGGGCTGTGCTCCACACCTCGAGTCTCACAGACAAGCCCTGGGATGATAAAGGGAGGAGAGACGACCAGGCCTGGACTCTACGTTGTGTTTTATTTATGTTTCAGTAGCAGTCGTCCATGAGGGGCTGCCACCTTACTATTGTTTTGTTGTTTGTTTATTTTTAGACTAAACTTTACGTTGATCGCCCATTCCCTCCTCTTCCTTCCCTGAGCCTTAACTTTGCTACACTAAGAAATTGTTATTGCTAACTATAAAATGTTGAACAAATTACCTTTTGCAGACCAGGCTGGAAGTAAATTTGTCCTAGAATGTACAAATTTGTTGATTTGATTTGGATTGCCTTTCTGTCATTCCGATTCAAATTCAGCTTCCTGTCAGATGACAATTTATTCATTGATTCGGAGCCAATTCTTTAATTTTGAACTTAGCGCAAACGTAACTAGCACACCAACTTAGCCGTTCCCAGTGAGCTCCCATTATTTTTGCAACAAGATAGAGTGTGCATGCATTCTGCTTTAATTACAATAGTCATTTAGGCGAGAGTGCTTAATCATTCAGTTAAAGCACTTGCCATTCGGTCTCAGCTTTCACAAACAAGTTGGGTGTCTCTCAATCTTCCCACTGCAGTTCACTTATTATCTCCTCTTCCTCATTCTGCCATCTCTCTCTCTCTCTCTCTTTCTCCCTCTCTCTCCCCATGCGGGTAACTGTCGTTTATCCAGGATCTCATCCAGGGGGAATATAAACTACCTGTCAGCGAGCATCTTTCTGCCAAATTCATATCTGAAAGGAAAACAAAAGCAGGCCGAGGTCAGAGAGATATTTTTTTAAATTATTCATAAGCAGCTCTCCCTCGGCCACCATCTTCAGCTCCTGTCGCATGCTTTGTACCGCCCGCACTGCCAACAAGGGCATCTGTCATGCCTTTAAAATGAAGGGGGGGCAATGAAGAGGGGAAACAACCGGATTTTTGAAACATTATTGATTTACAGTGACACACTTTATGTTTTGCTTTCGTTTGTCATTCTACCTGCCTTTGTTTTCACTCCTATTTTCACCATTGGGATTCACGAATGTTACATTTTTCATGATCTATATTGTCATTTAGTATAAAAAGTAAGTTTTCTTGACTCTTTCTTCCCCTACTTGTCTCTCTTTTTCCCTCCTTACTCTCTCTCAGAAACAGCTGGCCGCATTGGGTTTGGTAGATGCGTGGAACGAGACGTCTGCTGATTTCTCCACCGCATCAAGCATGGGACGGGGGAAGCTTCACCTGGGAGACGTGCTGCACTGGACGTCCCTTGAACTGGCCCCTGAGTCCGGCAGCATCGACGGTATCCATGAGGACGAGGACGTGGAGAAGCCAAAAATCTTCTATGCGGACAATTCCTTCATTGTACTGGTCAGGGACAACGGCACTGGTGCACTGCTCTTGATCGGCGCTCTGGACCACACCGACGGCCCTGCAATTCACGACGAGCTGTAGAGCCAAAATACTTCACTCTCTGGCACTGACAGTCTGCTGAAGAGCCAAAATGGCTGACCTACAGGTATTGACAATAAACTGACCCACTTATCCACTGCAAATCCACTGTTTCATCTGTTGTTCTTGTGTTACGTGCTGACGTGCTGCACTTTACTTGTTTTGCAGATATGAAAGAGCTTAGGATATGATGTGATTAAACTGATGTGTAGGCCAGAACGGCCCACAAAATGTATCCCTCAGCTTTCTACAGAAGTCTTTATTCAAGTTCTACGCATCCCTTCCACTTGTGTTTTGGTTTATTTAATACTAGGGTATATTTGAGAACGCCATTCACTGCCCTTATGACTGAAATAGTGAAAGATCTGTTAAAACAGGGTTGCAAACAAGGCTAGAGATTTTAATTTTGCATGCTGATTTATATATATTTGTATAACCCTTGCTTTCTTCTACTTAAATTTTTATAATACTGTTAAATATATACTTTTTTTAATTATAATTTGAATTATTAGTAATAATTAAAAAAAATTCCAGCGCTTCAAATCTCAAATGTTCTTTTTAATGTGGTGGCCAAAAAATTTTTTTGTTGATCCTTCAAAGATTGTCCTCATTTGTAAGACTAAAAGTTTTGCAATGTAGAAAAGCTAACACTTGACGTAAAACTAAAACTTTTATTTTAAAATGTAAAAAGACGTTAATTACCACTATAGCCAGCAGAATAGTGACCAGCAATCACTGTTATAACATTTGAAAATCATTTTTTTGTGTTTTTTCATACTGATTTATGTAGAAAAAGTCTAATGAATAAACTTTTCTTCAGATTACGAATTAATTTATAAGAGCACTCAGTCAGTTTGGTGCAAACTCAATTTTTAATTTTCAATGTATTTGTCAAAAATGAAAAATGTCTCCGCTTTGTTTGTTATAATGAGAGGATTTGGGCATCTGCTGAACTTAGTATTCTCAGTAGGAACCAGATACATTTAATTGACTCACTTTTCTGTTTTAACCATACATATATTATGTTACAAATAGTAATATAACTCCATTATCCCATTAATACTTGCATTGAGCTGACCAGGCAGCCAAGGTTTGCTAGCTGCCATTCCCAATTGATGCTCCTGTGTCCATCATATGCTCTTCAGAATTTTACCGGAGGGAGTAGGTCATTCGGGTATCTTTTTATATACAACTTTTGTCACATACTGTTTTTCGCCTACTATATAATAAGGAAGTGTGCAATTTCGGATGCAGCCATACTAGATAGCCCTACCCAGTGAAGTCATACCGGTCCAAAATCCTATTCCAATCAGTGTTCAGATTCTACATGTGCCTAATGATCTAGTTTCATTTAAAATACCCTGTGTGGAGTTCCTGTTTCTATGTCTGCAAGCCATTCACAGCAGAGACACTGACTGACAGCAACACTCACAGTGACAGACATGCACTGCCATGAGATCGTCAGTGGAAGCTCTGGAGCCAGTGCGGGGGGTGTCAACTACAGTCATATCGACACACTGACACAACTCATTCCCCACTGTTACTGTAAGGAAACCCACCATGGTGACAGCCGAGTGAACACATGCTGATGCTGAGATACTGGAAAAGACACCACAGACTCTTACGCTGCAATGCAAAACGACCCCAACCGCTGTCAGCATAAACACTTCTATATCTAACAGTGATGTGATGTCAGAAGTTGAGATTTTATTTTGGGCTGGGAAAAACCACCAAAAGCCTATTTTAAGATAGCAATATAGATCACAACATACAGTAATTATTATTAAAAATAACTTTAAAGGGACAGTTCACCCAAAAATGAATATTCTGTCATTAGTTCCTCACCCTTGTGTCATTGCAAACCTGTAAGAGTTTCGTTCATTTTCAGAACATCTTCAGAATTAAGATCTTTTTTATGAAATCTGAGATTGACATTGACCACTTTGATGCTTCAAAAAGTTCATGAAGAGATTGTAAAACTAATCCATATGAATTGAGCAGTTTAATACAAATTTTCTGAAGAGACATGATCACTTTATATGATGAACGTATTGAATTTAGGCTTATAACAATTGGATGTCTCAAAATGTTTAAACTTCCTAACCTGAAGTCAGGAAACAAAGCAAGTTCTCTAGGTGAACGCATCGATTCATTCTCAGTGTCAATCAACTAAAAATCAAATCGGAAATCGTGGTGTGATTCTGGAGTCAGACCTTAGTTTCGGTAGTTGATTCTCTAAATCTGCAGAGCATCTGAAAAATATTGCAAGAATTAGATGCTTTGTTTCCAACCAAGACTTAGAGAAACTTGTTCATCACCAGCAGGGTGGATTATTGTAATGGTGTCCTTACTGGCCTTTCCAAAAAGACAGCTGCAGCTCATAGAGAACACATTCTGAGCAGAACCAGAAAACATGAACATCGCACCAGTCCTCGGGTCTTTACACTGGCTTCCAGTTTCATTTAGAATTGGTTTTGAAAGAATTATTACTTGTTTATATATCTCTTCATGGCCTTGGGATCTCAGGACATTGCAGGTGCGCTCACTGAATATAAACCTAACAGATCATTAAGATCATCAAGATTAAGTCAGTTAGAAAAAGCAAGGGTTCACTTATAGTTATTATATGAGCCGCAGAGAAGAAAAATCATGGGGAAGTCCCAGAGTACTTTATTTTTGCATCCTCCTTTTTCCTTTCTTTAAAAAAACATAGGAAATGTACATAGGAAAATAATCAAAATTAATAAAATCTTCAATAAAGGTGACAATATATATATATATATATATATATATATATATATATATATATTTTGTCACCTTTATTGATGATTTCATTAAGTAAATAATAAGGCAAGGCAAATGTGTATATTATATTCTGAGAACTATGCATGCCGTATACAAGATTTTGGAAATTATTACATTATTACGTATTACAGATTATTGAAAGTAATGTGTTTGTTATTTTTGAACTTTTTGCCATCATAAAACAAGCTATATTAGGGCAAAAGACACATCTGAAACATTTTAAATGTTTAATAACTTGTTAGAGATCAATACGATTATACTAGGAAACAAACAGCATGACAAATTAAACATAAATCTGTCAGCTTTAAAATTTTGGGGGGGGGGGGGAATCACGTTCTAAACAAATGTGCAAGTTGATTTCAATAGACAAAAACTTTAATTATTATTATATATTATTATTTTCTATTAAGTGCCCTCAAAACCAGATTCATTACATGCAAAAAAAAGTCTAGATCACTTCTGTTATGCAATGCAAACAAAACAAACATTTGTGTACATGTTAGAATATCTTAATACTAAGAGTTCACTATTTCAATTGGGTTTTATTTCCAAAGTAACGATTGTAACGCAGCAGGAGAAAGTCTCTGAAAACGCTGGTCTGTGAGACGGAAACACACCGGTGATGTGGAGGGAGAACAAACCTTTCACTGCTCTCGCCGTCAGGTAAAACTTTGTGCAAGTCTGTAAAGATGCCCTCATCTTCATTATTCTCTGCTTCATCGTTATAAGCTTGAAATATTCTGAATGCTTTTACAAAGTTTGCGACAGTTATCTTACCACAAAGAGCAAATGAGCTGTGAATTAGGCGTCTCTTCCAACTATAGTGCTGTGCTTTGCATGCAGAAGCTTTTTTAATTTTGAAGGGGTATTTTTTTGCTGTTGACAAGAGTTTTTCACCCACACATAATCTGCACTTAACCACTGTTCCCTTGTCCTTTTCTTCGAAGATTTCAAAATAATGAGAATACTTCCATCGCAGAGATGTAAAGCTCTGGCCTCTCGCGTGTGTGTTCCTGCGATTCTTCATGACCATGTTCATTTTAGTAAGACAAATGAATTCAACTAAAAAAGGAACTCACATTACCGTATTTTCCTGCATATAACCAGCGGGTTATTTACAAGTAATAATATTTCAATATATTTGTTACGGACCTAAGAACGTAAGGGCTCTTTTGCGGTATTTTCTTTGTTTTTCTTTCTTGCGAGGGTTGTGTCTCTGGCGCTTGTACTCTCACTCTGACAGCTGGCTCTGATAGGATGTCTGACCTGTCAATCATGTATGAGGGCGGGCTCTTCTCATCTCATCCAATGATCAACACCTGTAGAATCGCTTCTTAAGGGACGAGCTGCTGCACAGCGGGAGACACTGATTTTTCTTTTTCTTCTGATTCTGACTTGTTTTTGTTTTCTTATTATGGGAATTTCGCTCACAAGCACTGTGTACCGTGTAACCTGAACAGTTATGATAATTGACGCCATGCGAGTAACATTCGAAATTGAACTTTTTTTGTGTAAGTTCACTCGATCTATGGGTGCGGGTTATATAAGGGTGCGTGTTATACTAAACCCCCCCCATGTGAGGGTGCGGCTTATCTGCGTCTGCGGGTTATATGCAGGGAAATATGGTATATTAGTGTAATGCATTACTTTAGGTCTGCCTTCAGGCTCTGAAACAAGATAGTTTGCCGTTCTCTCTGCCTCATCTCTCTCTCTCTCTCTCTCTCAATTTCTCCTACTGTAGCTGACTCATCTTCCTGGACAGACTTACCCAAGCAGATCAGGGACTCCAGAAGAGCATGGGCTAAGCTGGCAGCGCTACCCCCGCCCCGGGATCACTCTCTCGGGGAGCCAGATCACTCACCCGGGCGGTTATTGATGGGATAGGCTTAATGCTAATGGCACTAATGACTCGAGACTGCCGTCAACAACACAGACAGATGATAAACCTTTTAATCTTTTAATGCCTGCCCTAATCAATGGAGGCCACGGCTGTACCACTTCATGCCAGTTAAACGGTGTGACAAATCATGCCATAAATGAAGAATTTACATGTTGATTTTGCACCCCAGGACTTAGTGTTTGTTGACTTTTTTATTGCAAGCGCTGTGGTAGAGGGTAAAGCTGTGCATAATGCCTGTTTTGTAAAGTAGTATTTTGAAGTGCTTGTAATATGGCTTGGGGTTATAGTGCTGCATTCAATATACTGAGTGCACCCAAAAACTAAATAAATACATAAATAACCCAAACAAGTAAAAATGTAATTTCTTAAGCCAATAAAGCTGTTTGCAAGGCGGGCTTACAAGGCTATAAGGCTTTTAATGTTTCAATGAGCGTATTAATCAGCTTCCATTTTACGCTGCGCTTTATTCATTTAAATTCTCCAGAGTGGAAACCTCTCAAAGAAACATAAAACGAAACAGAATAACTATGTTATAAAAACGGCCAAAGTACTGTATCCTCATCCAAACCCTGTCTAATAATTACATGAGCGACTGAGCCAGAGATATTAAAAGTAGCTGCGATATTGGAACCGTCAGGCCTTTTAAGCGTTGACGCTAATTAAGGGCCACTGGAAAAAGTGGGATGTTCGGTGGCACGACGGATGTTTTTTTTTTTATCCTCTCAGCAACGGTTCTTTCAGGCAATACCACACATAAACACAAACTGTTAGTTTCGTCCCTCTGCAAATGAATTATTGAGAAATAAAAGGAACGAGTGGGAGAAAAAAGAACCCCCTTTCTGCCATTAATCTTGAAAAAAGAGTGTCCCTACATGGCCATGTTTTATTAAAAGCTTTGAGGGCAGTTTTATTTGATTACCTCAGAATGCTTCGGTTCCCTGCACTGGAAACACATTTTTAGAGGGCTATTATTTTTACAGACCGACTGTGTTCGCGGGTAAAAGGGGGTTATGGAAGGGCATAGATGGATTCTTTTAGATGGAAAAAAGTGTAAATGCATTGTACATTTGTCCACATAAGGAACATCAGATGTTTGTCCTGGTCGGTGATGAATGCACGTTGTCGAAACGCGAGCGCTGCTACCGGGGTCTCGGCGTGCCCTGCGAACACCGAACATAATACGTGATGATGCTAAAAAATGAGTTGCGTAATTATCCTCCCAGAAGAATGTCATTACTCAATTGCAACTTCTAAAACTTTTAGAGGAACCCAGATGTTGTGTTCGGGCGATGACATAAGGCTCTCATAACCCTCTTGACTTTTATAAGCGTGTGTGAGTGAAACAGAGCACTGCGAGCACGTCCGTAAGTTTCGATGCACGGTCTTCATATATCATGTGCATTGAGAACATAAAGCATGCTGCGCTGCTGTCAGGGACTCTGAGGCCCGGGGCTGTGAAACTTTTCCGTTTTTAAAGCTCTCATTAGCTTTGCTGATTCGTGCACATATTCTTTAAAAGCCAAATTCATTATTTCGCTCTGTAAATCCTCCTGGGAAGTCCGTATTTACGAACTGGGAAGTCGTGTTTACAACGTCAGGTCCATTCAAATCACTTTTGTCGGAGCAAGATGGCGGTCTAACTAACTAAAATTGTTTTGCTTTTTATGCTAATTAATTAATGAAGCCACTGTAAACTTTAGATTGTATTGTTATTAAAATGCTATTATAATTTGTGAAGGCAATTTTCTTTTTTTGTTGTAAATAAAAAGCATGACTATATTAAATACCTTAAGTATTGTGTTTCTCACTCACACGCCCTCAATTCATACTCAATCTTTACTTGGGGGTTAAAGAACATCCTGAGCTTCCCATGGTGCCATTCTTGTGCGTTCAACTCTTAAATATGATCTTTCAGAGACTGAACGCATCAATGGGATACTGCAGTGATTATATTTAGGCCAATCTGGAAGTAATGCTGCGTAATAACCATATTGTCAAAATGACAGCAATTAGTGGTTTATTCCATTATTATTAATAGATTTTACACAGTGCTGGACTCTTGCATTGTCAGTACAATAAATTGTACTGGAAATTGTTGCACTTCTTGATGGAAATAACATCAAAACTTTTATTTCCATCATGTTTTGCATCAATGTTTGTTCAAGATCTTGTATTGTCAATGCAAGAGTCCAGCACTGTGTAAAATCTCCTCCAGAACATCCCAAAAGACTTTCAATGAGTTTCATGTGTGAAAATGGTTCTTCAAGCTCCTTCCCAACCATTCTTTCACCATCTGATGAATCTTGAAATTGTCATCCTGCAATACGGCCATGATGTGTCTTCATACATGGATATTGAAGAACTGACACACAGAGATTCCAGAAAATATATTTGATTTTGGTTCATTCACACTGCCAGCGATCGTCTGGAATCCTGAAAAGATCCAGTAAAGACATCAACTTTCTTCTTTGTTAATGTGCAATGTGAACTTTGTCTACATTCAAAAAATCTCATTCAAACAGTCGCACAATAACTACGGTACATGATTGTGATGACACACCCCGTACGCCCTTGAACCTGCCTTTTGTTCACGCAGAACATGTTCTGGAACTGATCCCAGGAGTGTTACTAGGTCCCCAAATCCGGGATATTTTCTGGGATCAGTGCTCTGTGTGAAAGGGCCAAGAGTTGGAAGAACTGCTGCTAAACACATAACATGCTACACACATAATAATCACTGCAATATATATTTGTCCATAATAGCAATTACTAAGAACTGTTGCTTAAAAAGTTACATTCAAACACATTATCAGACTTCCTTTATCTTCTATTTATTATTTGAGGCCTATTAACAATCTGGTGAGCAGTGCAAAGTTGTTTGCAGCGGCATTACGAGGAGCATTTTAGGTCCTGGTAGAGAAATTTAGTTTAACTTGCACTTACATTATCAGAGAGGCTCTGTCAAGCCGCATTTCTCAGTAGAGTAAGCATGGGTGTGAAAGAGAGATGCAGGGAGTGTGTGTCTACGTGTGTCTGTAATCAAAATGTGAAATGCATTATGGGTGGAGGTGGACTGAGTGTGAGTGACGTTATCAGAGACTGAAAGTGCACCCTCTTCATCCAACGGGTTTAGAGGGTTTAATGTTTAATCTCCCATTTTTAAATAAAAGATTATAGACCTGAGCCATGAACTTCAACTCCCATTGCTGCTTTTTGTCAAAGTCCTGCTCCACACCATTCTGATGCAGAAAAAAGGGAATGGAAATGGCACCGGGGGATTTGTGTGCCATCTGAGTCGCTGTACTTACATATAGAGAGTGAAGGGAGGTTCACGGATCCCCCAGGGTCAGATGGCTTGCACAAATCCTACCGCTTGTCCATTTGTACCCAGAGCCATTTTAAGACGAGTAGGAGAAGGGATAGAAATGACAAACACAAAGATGTGTGGGGTTTATTCATATGTCCGTGTCACTGCATTCAACCATTGAAGATGCCTCTGGATGTTTTCCCATTCTATGTGCCACTGAGTTCAGAGCGTACCGCTGAGTTTTATTAAATAGACCTTAAAATGGCCCTTTTATCTTTGCCTAACTAAACAGTATCTTCGATGAGCATGTCTTTTCTCACCCATATTCTATGTTTCAGTGGTTTAATGCATCCTTGAGCTGTTTTGCATTCAGTAAGGCATTAGTGTGTGGTCGAGCCCGAGAAAGAAGATAATCATTTTTCTCTTGAGACAAGGCCATGTGTGCCATTGGAGTATTATGAGCAAACATAATATGCCATTCCAGTAGGTTTTTATTTAACACACATCCACTGAAGGTCGTGATTGCTCTCACTCAAAAGTGGAACACACATTCTTCTCTTGACCCACTGTATTTCTTATTCCCAAGTAATATATATATATATATATTACTTGGGAATAAGAAATACAGTGGGTCAAGAGAAGAATGTGTGTTCATAAACCGAGGTTTTACTGTATATATATATATATATATGTGTGTATATATATGTATATATGTATATATATATATATATATAAAACACAACAAGACACAACACCGACTGTTGTATATACATATAAATATATACATGACCTTGATGTTGCACGCGCCATGCATTCTCTACTGTTTTAACTACAGGAAAGCTTATTTTAAAGTAGATTCCAAAACCTTAATAATATTTCATAACATTTCTATTCTTACTATTTTTTTCTTTTTGAGTATTAGAAGTTCTATCAAAAATATTAGAAAGTCATACATATAAAATCTAACACACAAACACACACACACACATAGATAGACAGACAGACAGATAGATAGATAGATAGATAGATAGATAGATAGATAGATAGATAGATAGATAGATAGATATTTTTCCTCAGCTTTATTGCCTTCACTTTCCTGTCAATAAGGTTAAAATCACTTTTATGTGTATATATGTATATATTTATAAATATGTATATAACAGTCGGTGTTGTGTCTTCATTCAAAGCATCAACGACACGTGACGCATACGTAATATCCGTGCACGCAAACCCAGCGTCGTTTCCATGGAGACGCGTCCACAGCGGCATCCGAATGACGTCTATAGTTTGAAAACTTTGACTTTACGCACTTTTAGTCATTTATATATTTGAAAGACGCTGTCGGAGACAATATTTCAGAGGTAAGGGGGATATTTTGCTAGCTTATTTGAAACTAGACTAGTAGACTGAAACTAGCAGAGATTAGACGGTTATTTTCCAAACAAACGCTTGCCATCTTCACCAAACGGCTTGTTTACCTGCGTACTTTGATATTTTGAATATGTTTCCCATGTTTGTCAACACGAGACAGTTTAACAGCTGATTTGATGTGAAATATTGAACAACGAATATCTCACAGGTGTTTTTCCAGGCTTTCAGCTATTTAAAACTGTATGATTGTGTCTCTCAGATTCCTGAAGTCTTGGATAATCATCCCACAAACTTTTCATCTGATGCAATGTCTCACAGACCCATTTTAACTGATTAAACTCACCTGCTGCTTTCCAGATTTCATCTGATCTGACGGGATCTGCGGTTTTAAATGCTTCCCATTACTCACAGACTCCCTGTCTTACCTTTCCCTTTCCATCCTTTTTGTATTGCCTCCAAAACTGTCTGCTTTATTACATACAGCACTCAACAAAACTGACAAGTTTGGGGCTGAATCAAAGCTTCAATGAAGAAGGAGGGTCTGCCGGTGTTGACAACTAAATGTGGAAATGGAGGGAGAGACATCAGCTTGGAAAAGATAAATAGTTTATGAGCTAGATATTTTTTGCTCTCGCTTCCTGACTGAGGCGGATTTATCCGTATCGTCTGTCTAAGAAGAGACCGTGAGAGAAGCCAATGCTGTGGTGCTCAAGACTCATGGCACGTCTGTGCTACATTTACACTCACATTTCTGTATTTGGCAGACGCTTTTATCCAAAGTGCCTTCCATTGCATTGAAGAAACACATTGACATTCTAATCAGTTCTTGCTTTGCCTGGGAATCGAACCCATGACCTTGGCGTTGCAAGCGCCACACTCTACTGTTTGAAAAAAAGCGTCGAGATAACCGATTATAGAGATAACCAACAGCCAATATGGCGATTTATTTGATGAAGCGATTTCGTTAGCGACCAATGAGTATAAGGCTTAGATAAACACACACACACACACACCTGCTTTTGTTCTGACGCGCACTCTTCTAAACGCGTAAGAATGATATGTGCTTTCACTTCAGAGTGCTGCGCGGTGCTGTGAGAGAAGCGTCACTGACAGAACGACGTGCAACGCAAACTCAGTGCATGCGCAGTGAACTAGGTACGCTCATGTGAAGTGGCGAATTTTTCCCTCTTTTGTGCTCGAGATATTAGGATTCGGCGACATTACCGAAAAGAAAATGCTAAGACAAATATGGAGCTTGGCGGTTCTACTTCAAAAACGTCTACATAATATTATTGGCGAGTTAACCATGAGTCGAGATAAGTGAACTCCACTGTACTTAATAATAATTAAACCATCACATCTGGAGTTCACTTAACAGCCACCGGTGTCACTAATAACAAGAGTTTCTGAATGTTACATAAAGCCGCTTTTTATTACATTTATATTTCTGCATTTGGCAGACGCTTTCATCCAAAGCGACTTACATTGTATTCAAGAAACACATTGATATTATAATCAGTTCTTGCTTTCTCTGGGAAACAAACCCCTGACCATGACGTTTTGTAGTTCAGATCTCATACGCTCAATTTCACGTGAGTGTAACCGCGATAATAATCTAAAATCTCTACCAGTTGGCACTTTTGTACCTGTTTATGATTCACTTTAGTAAAACTTTAATACATTAGCTCATCCATATTCAAATTTTATGAGCGTTTATGATTGCTTTTCATCGTCTGTAGAGGTGAAGACTACAACTCCCATGATTTCGCCCTCGTTCACAGCGTCATCAAGCCTTTGATGGTTTGAATAAGCGACATCCAGTGGCGAAATGTACATATTGTGGCTTTTTAAGTTAAGGACTTGATCAGATTGTGATGCTTATTTTAGAAAACACCACGAAAAATAGAGTATATACTTATTTTATGACTATATCTTTACCTTACTTTTACTGAAAGGAAATCGAGCCCGCGGAGGTATCAGTCTCTCAGGATGGCTGACCCAGAGCCTGTCCGTTCCTCTTCCTCTCCGGTCCCCAGTGACGACCCTCAAGAAGTGCCAGAGGATGCAGGTATGAAAAAGAAACAAGCAGCTCTCTGATCTGTCTGTTATTTACAGCATGCTGAAGAACGCATTGAGTTTAACTTCATTATGTATTTAAAATGGTGCCAGAAATGTCAGAATAACAGTATAGTAATGCAGAAAACTGACAGAATCTTCTTTACTGCCACTCAACGCTAGCTCTAATGCACTCATCCTCATTTTAGTTATTTTATGAATTAGACACTGTTGTGAGCACTCACACAATCGGCAGTTAAATGCAACCCAATTTTCACAAACACACCAACACAAAATATTTCAACTTTTGTTTTTTTTGTAAAGCCATAAAGTAGTGCAAAGAGGTTTCAGTAGGAAAGGAGCTACAAATGGATTAGTTTTTCCACAGCCTATTTCTATGACCTTATTGTGCTTATTTTCACATTTCTTATTGTACACACATTAGAGCTGCAATGATTATCCGTTAAAAGGTCTCAAACATGCACGTGATTCCTAAGTGACAGCAATTCGGCTATTTCTATTAAACCTTTGACAAGTACAATCACAGTGAACATTAAAATCTGAGTTGGTGCAGAGAGAGCAGTTGTCTTGTATATGTAGGAAACAGCTTCTCAACCACACAGTACCATTATGTCTGTGTTACAATAATACCGCATTTCCCCGCATATAACCCGCAGACGCAGATAATCCGCACCCTCATATAGCCTGCGGGTTCTGTGTAAAAATGTTGGTATAACCCGCACCTTTATATAACCCGCACCCATAGATTGATGAACTTTTTTGTGTACCTTCACATTTCGAATTTCGAATGTTCCCCGCATGACGTCAATTATCATAACTGTTCAGGCTCGGTACACAGTGCTTGTGCGCGAAAATCACACAATAAGAAAACAAACGCAAGTCAGAATCAGAACAAATAGAAAAAGCAGTCTCTCCCGCTGTGCAGCAGCTCGTCCCTTAAGAAGCGATTCTACAGGTGTTGATCATCGAATGAGATGAGAAGAGCCCGCCCTCATGCAGCACAGCCAATCACGTCTTCTTGCATGATTGACAGGTCAGACAGCCTATCAGCACCAGCTGTCAGAGTGACAGTACAAGCGCCAGAGACAACAACCCTCGCAACAAACCTTTTCAAGAGATTTTTGAAAAATCTGGTATAACCCGCGGGTTATATGCGGGAAAATTTGGTAATCACAGAAGATAGTCCATATATAACACTGATGTCTACAGTTGTGATCAAATAGAGTAAATTACCTTTTGAAATTAAATTCAAGTCAAGTCGAGCTTTATTGTCATTCCGCTGCTACATATAGGGATAAACATACAACAGTAGAAGTAAAACCATGTGTAAACCCATTTTTCCTGGTTTCAGGAGGTTGGGGATTTGGATGGGTTGGTTTCAGAGGTGGATGAGGTTATTAGAGTTGAGGGCTCTCACAGCCCTGGGGGAAAAAGAGTAGACCCTGATGCTCCGCTACCATGTTCCTGATGGCAGGGGATGGGTGGGGTCTTTCACAATACCGGTGGCTTTGCTGCAGCATTGTGTAAGGAAAATGTCCTGGAGGGAGGAGAGAGGGGCACACATGATCTTTGCAGCTGTGTTTACTGTCCGCTGTAGGGTTTTGCGGTTCCCATATCAGACAGTGCTGCAGCTGCTCAGCACACCCTCAATGGTGGCAATGTGGTGAGGATGAGTGGAGGGAGACTTGCTCTTTTTAGCCGATGGAGAAAGTGGAGAGTGTTCTTGGAGAGTGATGTGGTGTTGTTGGTCCAGGTGAGACCATTCAGCCTGCTGAGCTTCATTGTAATCGACGCTTCAATTAAAGATTGTATCAATTATATCGTTACACCAGTAGGTGGCGACAAGGAAATGTTAAAAAATGTGTTGTCGTTAGATATGTTTGACTTGCCGATGGTGTATGACATCAAAGCACTGCAAGAACAAAACAAAAGCAGTACTTTGATTTCATATGGTGCTTTCAAGTCAGATTGTATGTATGAGTTGAACGTTCATGATTGCACAATGTCGGAAATACGAGAGTTAAGTTCAGGATTTTTTTTAAGCCCTGGTCTTTACAACAGGCCTTGAAATTCGTTGCGAAAAGGGCACTGCCAAGTTGCCTTAGAAATTATAGAAATTTAAAGGGCACCAAGGCATTTTTTGTTGTCTAATAAGGGCACAAAGGCAATATTGAAAACGTCACAAGATCATTAAGGCAATTTACGTTTGATGTACATTAGCATAATGTTTGCTACTTTTTATGTTGTCCGTTTCATACTCTTAAATGAATTTTCTGTGATATTGATGTTACACCCTATAGAATGCCAAACATAATTATCTATGATGATTTAACACTTTTCTTGTGATTGGTACAGAGTTGAATAGTTAACATACTACGAGTAATAGCTCTTTTTAAAGGAAGATTTATTGTTAAAAGTAACTTTTCTGAACATAACTTCATATCATAACTGAACATAACTTTCAGCAGTAACAATACAACATAACACTGTATACAAGAAACACATTGACACAGCACAGCACGACAAAACGGGTTATCGATAGATATAAAGTGTGGTATCACAAAGCACCTAGGTCACGCGGACCTAGTGTGATATAGCTGACACGTGCTTGACCTGGGTATATGGTACTTTAGTTTTCGGCAAAAATGATGCGGATAAAAATCTCTTTGCGGATTATGTATAAACATTTCGCACACTGATATATACTCTGCATACTGCCATCTAGACAAATACGAGTTTGGGTTACGAGTTTACGAGTGCGGACTATACGAGATTTTACAAACCCCGCAGGGGGGGTGCGGGATATATAAGGGTGCGGACTATATCACCAATTTATTAAACGTAATTATATTTAAATATATTTAAAAAAAATGCGGCATTTTCTTTCTGTTTTTGTTTCTTGCACGGGTTTCTTGCCTCTGTACTGTCAGTCTTACAGCTGGTGCTGATAGGCTGTCTGACCTGTCAATCATGCAAGAAGACGTGATTGGCTGTCTATCAATCTGATAGCTGGTGCTGATAGGCTGTTTGACCTGTCCATCATGCAAGAAGACGTGATTGGCTGTGCTGCCATGATAGCGTGCTCTTCTCATCCGATCAGCTTTCAGGGGGAGAGACTGTTCTTTCTTTTTCTTCTGATTTTGACTTGTGTTTGTTTGTACACAATCCCTTTCACTTGTAAGGGATAGGGGCAAAAGGCATTTCTGAAAAAGGGCACGGCAATATTGCCGTCGAGTTCATAAAAATGATAGGGGCAGTTCGGCAAACATGAAAGGCGCGACGGCATTAGCCGTCGTGAATTTCAAGGCCTGTTACAAGTTGGGATTGTCAATGAAAAACACAATTTAGCAGTGATATTTTTCTGGTTTTTCTATTTACAGCTAAATAAGCTAATTGCCTGCACAAAATATGTTGCTATTATAATATGTAACGTTAAATGTTTGCAGTGGCTTCATAAATTACTTAAAAACATAAAAAAAACAAAGCACACCTTATGCACATTTCTTTGTTCTTTTTCGAGAATTCGAGTTGTATTTTTATTGTAATTAAGTAAAAGAAAGTGCACTGCCATCTTACTCCGAGGAAAGTGACTTGAAAGCACTTGCCATCATAAACACGACTTCTCCTCTCATAAATACAAGCTTTCCAATACACCGATCGCTCTGTGCAGTGCTGCTTCTAGTCGAACACACCTATTGAATCATTTAAGAGATTTGTTCAAAAGTCTTTGAGTGAGTCATTGAATTTTCAAATGAGTTTTTAAACAGAATGCAACAATTTATATTTATGAGACACTGAAACTCTAGTAAATAAAATATTTAGTTTTTTTGTTATTCAGAATTGTGGGAGGAATTTTGTTTTAAACAAAATAAATCGTGATTCTCAGTTTAACCAGATTCGTGCAGCTCTAATTCACGTTTTGGCATTTTGTGCTTGATGCGTTTTTACTTATTATTCACTTTTTTTTGGTTGGTTGCGTTTCTGGGCACCAAAACAAAGTTCTTGCAGAAGAACCATTATTTCATGATTCTGCTCTTTCCACAAAACTGTAAAGGTCATCTAGACCTGAACTGTGGTGCGAAATGTTTTCTAATCTGAAATGAGAGATTTTTCGCATGATGTGTTTGTGTATGGGTTTTGTTTTCTAGTCGAGCCAGAGAAGCCCGTCTCAGATGTGGATGCTTCAGCAGAAGAAGTAGATTCCTACACGAAACGGCTGGTAATTCACTCATACATGCTAAATTACAAGCCTTTAGGCACAGACACTGATAAATCACCTCACAATGATTGGGATTCTTATCTGATTATAATCTGCAATTTATAATTTTTTCCCTCTTGCCTGTGGTACCGGTTTACTAATCAGTGCTTTCATATCTGCGTTATTGAGTTCTTCTAATGATGCGAGTGAATATTTCATCCGCCCCGCACATGCTTCATGGACTTAAAGGTCTTGTTTTGGCCGCGTTCATGAATTAGAGCTCATCATCGATCACACAAATCCGGAGGATGGCAGCGAGCTTGTGCGAGAAACATTGTTCAATTCCACCCAACGCTCTTGAAAATAGAGGAAGAAGAGAAACATATTGTTAATCCGTAATTTCCGTTACACTCTCATGCATACGCATGACGAGGTCTTTGGCTTAAACGAGATAGATAACCCCTGGTCACAAATGATGGCTGATGCAAATAGCATGGGAGGAAGAGATGACTGAGAAAGTGAGGGGCGAGTGGGCAGAGCCAGACAGCAAACTTACAGCATCTCTGTCCTTTCATCAATGAGGTTAATAGAATTAATTACAGCCCTCTGGCTGGAAAAAGGCAATGGCATTTACATGCAGTGGCTGAGTGTGTCCGCCCCTGCTGGGAGACCCTGTAGAAAAAGCAGCTGCTGAGCTGGTTGTAATGACATTTGTTAAAGTAATGCTTATTAACTGACATTAGCCCTTTAGACAAATATCAATATGTTTATGGTAGTTATGTGATGCTTTTAGCATAGAGATACGCCTAATTGTTAGCGTGTTGCTTCGTGTCACGCAACGTCTGAAAGGCTGATGTTTTTCATACAGTTTGACATGCAAAACACTCTCACACCATATAATTTAATGTTAAGCCATATCATGTTTCGTCCAGTTTGGCCAGTCTGTGGTCTAATTGAAATCACCTCATTCTCAGATCATATTTTGCGGATTTATACTGATACAAACCCTTTAGGGGAAAGCTACTTTTAAAAGTAATGCCTTACAATGTTATTGCGTTACTCCACCAAAAAGTAACATAATGGAAAACAATGCGATGCGTTACTTTTGCATTACTGGCTTGCTTGTTTTTTATGGTCAGCAGCAAAGATGTTGTTTTTTAAAGGGATATTAAATCCATAAAGTGTATTATTTAACATCTTTAGTTATTGTAGGTTTTCATAATATTCTGAGTTTTAAGGAATACTGAATCTGTGAAAGGGAAATTAGTAAATGCATGCTCACATTTAGTCTAGAACTATTGTATATATAAATGGGAAAGCAAAGTAATTTGCACCACCTACTTGAAAAAGTAACTCAAAAGTAAGGCATTACTTTACTTGTAATCACCTTACCTCAAAATTTCCATTTCAAATAAATGCTGTTCTTTTGAACTTTTCAGAAAAATACTCTGAAACAACTTTTCAGGAAAGAAAAAAAATTGATAATAATAAGAAATATTTCTCTTGCACACAGTCAGCTAATTATAAAGTTTTCTTAAGGATCATGTGACACTGAAGACTGGAGTAAAAGTGCTAGTCACAGGAATAAATTCTAATTCAAATAGAACAGTTATTTTAGACTTTAATAACATTTCACAGCATTTCGGTTTCTGTTTTTACTGTATTTTGGTCAAATTACTGCAGCCGGATTTCAAAAACATCTAGAAATTTTACTGACCCGTGTGTACATAATGTTTTACAAAATGTTGCCTTAAAATAAAAATCCTTTTTACTTAAACAAAATGTGATTGTTATCCTTTCATCCACCAGAGAGAAGCTTTTAAACAGCGTTTAGCACTGAGTGGTGTATCAAAGGATTCATGGAGCGAGGAAAGTGAGCGAGCCTTGGATAAATTCATCTCAGACTGTTCTGTCAGGCTTCTCATTGTCTACCATGACCCTTTCACCGGCCTACGCGTGGACTACGCCATGCCAGCGCAGGTATTCCAAAACTCTATTTCAAGAAGTGACATTTAACATCCCAATCAGTGCCTTTGTGTCCAAATGTCATAAAGACTCTGAAAATTGTTCTGAGGTTGAACGTGCTTGTTTTTTATAACAATATTTTGTTTCAATTTAATGAAGTAACAGGCAGAGTATCATAATAAACGTGTTTTTCATGCATTGTGTTCATTTCCGATGCATCTGGTGACGTGCCAGGAGACCAAAGATCTCATTGTTTAACAGTGTGTGATCCATTAGTGCTCAACAACATCAATTACCAACATTTTCTCTTTACCACTTATCCATCTTACATCTCTCTCACTCCCCCCCAGGTGGTGGAGCAGATGTCCTTCTTGATCCGGGCGGAGGACAGTATAATCACAGAGGAGAGTTTTAGGAGCTCGGTGCAGTTTGGTTCTGTGAGGGGAGGGGGCATAGATGGTCTCCTCAGGCTGATGAATGGCATTCATACCCCTCAGGTCACCCTTGGCACTGCCTGGCCAGAGACTGCCAAGAACAACTACTCAGTCGAATTGCACCGCTTCATCACTAAACTCACAGGTAATGACCGATAATCCCTGCGCCATCTAGCGCCAGCTCTCCACAGACTCTAGCCTCCTGGATATACACAATGATATACACAGCATTAAATAGTTGAAAGCATAAATGAAGGGTGCCAAGGTTGTTTTGAAATCATGCCCTCTAAATAAAAAATTGCTATAGCATTTAGTTTGAAAGTACAGTGGAGTTCACTTATCTCGAGTCACGGTTAACTCGCCAATCCTATAATGTCTACGTTTTTGAAGTGGAACCGCCAAACTCCCTATTTATCTTAGCATTTTCAATTCTTTAATGTCGATTTGTTAATGTCGCCGAAATCTAATATCTCGAGCACAAAAAATGGACAAAATCGCCACGTCACATGGTTATTTCGTGACTAATTTGTGTACCTAGTTCACTGCGTATGCGCTGAGTTTGCCTTGCACGTGGATCGCGGTCCGCTCACGGTTCACTCCCTGTCGTTGATCTCGTCTGATTGGTTTTTGTGATTTTGTGAGCAATCTTTGTGTTTGCATTGTTGGAGAATATAATTAAAGGTTTGTGTCAAGAATCGAAGGTGGTTTTATTGTGGTGGTTTTACATATGCCTTTTGTTGTTAGCAAACACAGTACAGTGTATGTAAATTTTTTTAGATGAATGTCGGCAACACTGTTGTGTAAAAAGACACCAAAAACTTGAGCATGTACATTCTCATTTAATAACTCACATCATGTACATCAATACATTTTCATTTTTCTTTCTTGCGAGGGTTGTTGTCTTCTGACAGCTCACAGCTGGCTGCGCTTCCACTATCACTCTGACAGCTGCACTGATTGGCTGTCTGACCTGTCAATCATGCAAGAAGACGTGATTGGCTGTGCTGCCATGAGGGCGGGCTCTTCTCATCTGTTCAACACAGCACTCTTAAAGGGAGCGGGAGAGATTGCTTTTCTGTTCTGATTCTGACTTGTGTTTTTATTGTGTGAATTTCACGCACAAGCACTGTGTACCGAGCTGAACAGTTATGGATAATTGAAGTCATGCGAGCAACATTTGAAATTCGAAATGTGAAGGTACACAAAAAAGTTCATCAATCTAGGGTTATGCCAACGATTTTTTACACAAAACCCAAAACCTGCTGGCTATATGAGCGTGCAGATTATCTGTGTCTGCGGGTTATATGTGGGAAAATATATGTTAATATATGTTATATGGGTTATCTCGCTAAACGGTTATCTCAATGCTTTTTTGCAACTCCCGAGGCCGTCGACATAACCTAAACCCACTGTATTTTCACTCAGAAACTGCTTGTCAGTTTCATAAATACTTACAGTGAATTAAATGTGCCATTTTTTAGAAGACTGATATTAGTATTTTCTTTATTTACAACTTGTTCAAATGTATGTACATAAAATGAACTGTACAGTAAAGATCTGCTTACAGTTCATGCGTCTTTGATTAACACCGTAACAAAATTCTTTGAAAACCGCCCGCATGCGTCATTATCTTGATAAATGCTCACCAAAGTTCGTTGACTCCTCTTTTACTATCGTTTTCTATACACATATTACAAATCACAGGTTATTGATCCTTCCTTTCATCCATATTGCAGCCGGCGGTTTGCTTCATATATGTTTCTTTCACATTAGGTTGAGCCTAAGCACTCCTGACCTGAGATCAGATTACTATTTTGTATTTTAATTTGTTCTCCGTCAGCTTAACAGGCATGGCTGACTCAGAATCAGTGCTTTTGTGGGGGTGACTGAGCCCCCCCGCTGTCAGCCATTCAGAGGTAATCACCTGGCACAGTGGAGCACCGTGATGGTTCAATTATTATGCTCATCAGTCCAATCAGCACACCCACATCACCCAGAGCAGCGAGACTCTGACTAAACAGAAATAACACAGCGACCAATCACTGACTCCTTATACGGGGAAAGGCACAGCCACAGTGTTCCCCGCTAATCAGAAAGACGTTTTAACAATCCGCATTTTGGTTCTCTTGGTTCTCTGGAGGCCAAGAAATGCGTTTCAAAGCCAATGGAGGTGTATGTACAGATGATTCAAATGCTGTTCCTCCGGAAACCATTTTAATTACGCTAACAAATATCTCACATAGTGCTCTTCGGTGATGTATTCAGGTGGTTAAGTGGGATGTTTTAGAGAGATTTCAGGTTTGAAATGAAAGGAATGAGTAAAAGCCACAGGTATATTGATGGTAGCTATGTTTTTTCCAAAAATAACGCCACAAGCTTGGTTCATTCTTGGTTTGTGATGTAAAAGCCTTGGAAATTCATCTCTCTCATGAAGAATTTGGGCTGAATAAATATAGGCGATGTATACCCACTCCTACACTAACAAAAAGACACCATACTCTCTGTAGGATTAGACACGGAGGTTTCGCCTCTCAGCCAGCTGACTCATTCACTTGCTGCTTTTTTTTATGTCTCATTAATTTCCCTCTGGTGTATCCCGTTTGCTCGTCTTTGTTCTCCCTGTAAAGGCCAATCGAATGCTGTCATTGTGTTCCTACACTCTCTTTATTTCTCCTTCTCATTTCTGCCGTCACAGAATGAAGCCGCTAGTCTAACTTGTACACACTGGCCTTGTTCCTTTTATTCTTTTCATTTCTCAATAAGCTTTGCACTGTTAGTGTCTCAGTCTCTTTCTTCTGTCTCCCTCAATCAGACTTTTTCTTCTTTCAACAATTTCATCTGACAGACCTCTATTATCATTTTATCTGCCGTTTAAAGTGGTTGCAGTAAGCACCGTTTTGATGTCCGGCATGGAAGAAGCTGTTGAAAACGAGCAGCAGCTGTAAAACCTGTTTGTGACTGCTGACACGTGCCACACAGGCATAAAAGCTTAGCTGTAAACTTTTATTGTGTGTTGATTCATTTCACCAGCATGCGGAGCGCCTTAATGTGCGCTGGATTTGCTGTATACAGCAGGAAGAAATGAGGAATGACATGATGGATGTGATGATGTGCTGTGTTGTACATGGTGTTGCTAGTATGGACGACTTTCTCTGATCAGATTACTGATATCCAACTGTTGTTCTTCTCCACAGACAGCAGGTTTAAGCCGCTGGGCAGCACAGTGCTCTACGTCCCTCTGGAGGCTCTGCAGCACCGCCCAGAGGAGGCCATCAGGAACAAGAGTCTGATGCGGAGGCTGGAGAGTAAGTGTGTGTGTGTGTGTGTGCAAACGGGGGTGTGAGGGGACTGTGAGAAGTGAACAGTGTCAATAGTATGTAGGAAATTACATCCACCATGACAGTCTCTGGCTAGAGCCTGTGTTAGAGTGTGATTTACACATTAACCACAGCTGAAGGGCAAAAATAAAGGGCTAATTCAATTCAGCATTGCCATGCTGCTCTAAGAGAGTTAAAGGAGTCTCTATTCAATTTGGCAGTGCTGAAGGGGTCCAGGGTTAAAAGGACATTCTGGGGACACTTGGTGAAAAAGGTATTTTAGAAGCTAACTTTGAAAAAATGGCAGGACACAGTATGACGGATACCCCACTCAGGGTTTTTTACGGCAGGCAGCAGAGCAAAGACTGTTTGTCCTCCAAGCAATTTTATTTCACATTTCTCCACTGTTTTAAAGTCCCTTTCAGTTTAACACCGGTTCCGTTCACACAAATGCACATTCTTGCATGATTCATCGGTGCTCGTCATTCAAATATACAGTTTAAAGGTTTGGGGTCGGTAAGCTTTTTTATTTAATTTATTATGTTCACCGAGCCCTTTATGCATTTGTTTGATAAAATAGTAAAACGGTGATATTATAAAATATTATTGCAATTTACAGTGGACTCCATAGATAAATAGACACCCCTGGTAAATATGAGAAATCTTTTCTCCTCTTAGTCTGTCAAATTCAAATTGTTACAAAAATTAAACCCTTAATTGAAGGGAATTAACATAAAACATAAATGAAATAAATATGGTTTTATAAATGTGTCTTAAAATTCTAATGATTAAAAATCTGCATATTTGTATAATAAAAATGTTCTTTAGTGGTCAGGAACACTTAAGTGATAAGTCATGATTTCCTGTTTTACTGCACTCTGGGGAAAGAACTTTTACATTTATTTTTATTTTGTTACATTTTTATGCTTTTATCCAAAGGAACACATTTAATCAGTTCTTCCTTCCTATGGGAAAGACCTGAGATTACAGTTAGTCATGTTGATTTCACACAACTTTTTGAGCTACACAGGTCACGAAATGGCTAAACAATAATGGTTTAATTGTTCAAATACTCATTTCCATTATCTGAGCAATAATGAAGATTTTTTTTTCAACCAGAGTTGGTAACCGCCTAAAAAAACATGTCTAAAAAAAAAGGTCTGTGTTTTTTTCATTTGCGCATCGTCAGTAGATCACGCGCAGAACTTTCCACTCCCATCTGTGCTCTTTTGGAACTGGTTTTGCACACTAATTTGCCCTATTTAGTAAATCTGGCCCTTAGACTCGTCATACATGTAGCATATTTTGCATATTACATATTTTTTGCATCACATAAAACACAGAAATATTGATGATATTGATGTTTTTTATAACTCAACAGAGCAACACATCATACAACTTAAAATCCAAAATATAAATCCTTTGAATATTTTACTTTAGTAAATATAGATGATATAAAAAGTGATATGAAATGATTTTTTGCTGACCATTTTCCACTCTTGTAAATTGAAAATTGTAATAAAAGTTAATACAAGTTCTTCTTTCAAGAAACAAACTAGAGATGAAGATCCCAAACTATATGACACTATTTCTCTTTTTTCGTATTGTGTTTGTAATCCTTTCTCAAAATTGAATAGCTTGCCTGTGAAATGACTTTTTTGCTTACATCACTTTGCCAAATACAGTACTTTATCCATTGATTTGGTGTGTCGTTTGTAATTCAGCATTACTAAATCTTGCCAGTAGTTAACAGCCATTTAAGGATGGCAAATATAAGTTTGTTACAGATAGATGTAGTTTTTCTATTGGGATGTGGTGTGATTCTCTGGAGGGTGAACTTGACCTAAAGTGAGATTCGGTGAGTATTCAGTTGCATTCAGAACAGAACTGAGGAAAATACACCCTTATTGGTAGCTAAACACGTTAAAATTAGCCAAAATATTGAATGAAAGATCACACAAGGTGTGTAGAACTCTTTAAATTATGGGCATTCGAGTTTCTACAGAATTCTTTGGCCAGAGATTCCATGTAAACCTAATTGTCGGGTTTGATTAAATATAATGCATTGCCTTACAAACCGAATCTCTCTCTCTCTCTCTCTCTCTCTCTCTCTCTCTCTCTCTCTCTCTCTCTCTCTCTCTGTCTCCTAGTGGTGATGATCCACTGGACACGTCAGATAAAAGCAGTGCTCAGCGCTCAATCCATGAGCGACATGGGAGACACCTCAGGCCCGCTGGAGGAGATCTCTTTCTGGAAGAGCCGCTGTGCTGATCTGGACAGCATTAGTAAGCAGCTGCAGAAACCCGGAGTCTGTCATATTCAGGCAATTCTGCAGCTCTACACATCAACCTACATCCCACCCTTCTGTGAACTAGCCAAGCAGATCCAGGTACCAACCTGTATGTGTGTCCATGAGTGTGTGAAAAAGTGTGTGGGGCTACATGGCAGGAATGGAGCCGAGGGGTAATGGGCTGAACAAGAACATTCTCTGGCTGTTGATGATTTATATGTGCCTTCTGAGCGGCTTCTCCTCACCCCTCGGAAATGAGGCCGTCTCACATTCGCTCTTCGCTATTAAGAGTTGGCCCGTCTTCTCATTTCAGCGAGAGTTGACAGCTCTACTTCAGCGCGTAGTGTCGCACACTCATTGCCCTTTAACACTGATTTTGGATCAGTTTATGGTTGCTCTTATAATGACTCGGCATTGGGTTTTAGATGGAGGAAACTGGCCCTGCATCAGCGTGAAGGACACATGTCCCTTTTTCTGATTGTTGTGCCTCCAGCTTCATACTGTGCAAAACTGCAAGGCTGCAGCAACTGTCGTCCTTCATTTCCAACAATCTCCAAAGCCTCGGAAAAAAATCAATGTGACCAAAGGGAAATAATTAAGCATCAGCTCTATTTGACCTTCAGGGGCACCCATGACTTCTTGTAATAGTGACGTTGTAGTGTCAGCTGTGTGCCTGATCACTGTCCCGTAACGGCCAGTGTTGTGTGTCAGTGGTGGCACTCACTTTACTCGGGTGAAATCTTGTTCAGTTATCACTGAAATTGACCTTAAATGTCTAAATTGACTTCAGAGGCCAGTTGTATAAACGTAACCACTAAGTTAAGACTTGGACTATAGACTTATGCACTATGAACTCAACCGTGTGGTGTATGAACTTTATAAGATTATTTTGTCATTCAACATCTGAGATGTTATGATAGTCCCTCTCTAGTTAAATTAGAGTGCATCATATGGGTATTTAAAGTACACCTTTCTTTTCTGAATATTCAGTGTGAACACTATTCACACCAGAATAGTGCATAATTACTCAAATTGTGTCTTAAGAGCTAGTGTAACCGTCTAATCCAGTGGTTCCCAACCCCCGGGCCGTGGAACGATTTCGCGAACCGGTCCGTGAGCGGCTACAAGCGGCTGTGACGCTGCTGCTTTGGTGGTGAGGAGGTGTGTTTAATCTCGCGCGGACTCATCATCCATCTCGCTCGCATCACCCCCCCCAACAATCTCGAGCGGCCACCGGTCCACGGTAAAATGAACACGCGTTTACCGGTACACGGCACAAAAAAGGTTGGGGACCACTGGTCTAATCAGTCTCACTTTAAGGATTCAAATTAGACCAATGTACCTGACTTATAAAAGTTTTGACCGGTCTTGAAATTTTTTTTTCCTGTGTTCGCAGTCAGGACTGGTTGTTTGTGAATGGAATCTGTTTTCTGTCGTGGTTACACCTGGCACTCTACACAATATAGGAACAAAATAGTTAAATCTATGATTATGTTTTTATCGTCATGTGTGTGGTTTGTGTACTACCACACAAACTAAAATCTTTTTGTGTGGACCACACAAAATGTCTCTCTCTCACTCTATTGTCTGTCTGTCTGTTGTGTCTCTCTCTCTCTCTCTGTCGGTCGAAGTAACATGGCTTTTGTTTTGTTCCCCAGCATTACACTTTGCAGGCTCAGTCAAACGTCTCCTTCCTGTCCTTACTGAAAGAGCCGTGTGAGGAGCTTGCTCAGCTTAAACCTCGTGAGATCGTACCCAAACTCGCTCACATCCTCACCCTCATCCGTGTGATATGGGCCAACTCCAGCCACTACAACACCTGTGACCGGATCACAGCTCTGTTATCTAAGGTAAGTCATTTTACCAAAAACCCGGTTCATTCAGGAACACTACTGTTGTGTGTTTGCTCAGAGACACAACATGGCCGTAGCTTCATTTGGACTCATTTTCAAAGAATGTATGTAACTCTAACATTAACCTGTCTTGAAAATTGATTAAAAGCTCACATTTGATATTGCCAAATTATTCCACTATATGTAATATATAATCCTTTTATTTAGAATGATAATGTCATATGCAAGTTTCCTGTGAGAAATGAATGAGTAAAGCAATCCATTGTAGGTTATCTCTTTATAATATCACATAAGCGAACTGATTTTCAATGCTACGACAATGAAGATCGATCCACTACACCTTTTTATTGTTATGCACAACCCTTTGTCTAGGCAATCAATCATTTCCTGCATGATTTTCTATGAGTCAGCTGAGCTCTCATGGTCAGAGGTTTTCCCTCGATTCACTCACACAGACCGATATAGTCATTCTAGTACCTGCTGCCTGGATCACACACCCCCTCCTCTCCTTCCTGCACTTCAAAGTTGGGATTGCTTTGGGCTCTGCCACATAGATAAGCCATCAGCCCCAGTAGCGTAGCACATGTAACACGTGTTCTTCAGATCAGAGTAGCGGGGCCTTGCGTCTCTACACCACCCGCTCGCATCGGTTCACTTGCTTTTCATTTCCATCCCTGGCTCCTTGAGAGCATCAGGGAAACCGTTTAACCTTCTGTAATTACGCTCTGACCCTTCCTCTGCAGGAATCACATGGTACTTCTGCCACTTTGTTTCTCTCTCTCCCTTTCTCTCTCTTTTTGTCTGTTTCATTTTTCTTTTTTCCTCTTTTTCATTCTTTTCTTTGAAAACACATCAAGGCAAATCGGACTGCTACAAAAACATTTGGTCTAATTGTTTCCTGAGGGGTGCGATGGCGCACACATGCTGAAATGACCGCATTAAATCAGCAGTTGTTTTTCAAAATGCCATTTTTATTCTCTGAGGTCATATTTGCACCTTTGACCTGCAAATGTTTAATGAGTTCAAGTCTGGATGATCTCACTTTTTTTCAAACTTACATGTTCACCCAACAATGAAATTTACTCATGTCATTCCAAACCTGTATGACACAAAAAATGGACACACTCACTCAAAGACAAAACTTCATCATGGTAACACACGACACTAAGAACAATGCAATAAATGTTAACTTTTTTTTTTTAAAGTAACAAAACACAATTGTTTACTGATAGCAAAAATAATAAGAAACTAAATAATTTACATTAAATAGAATTATATTTGATGTCAAGCAGGGACTTGTGGTATTGTGGTAATTAAATGGTATTTTCTATTTTTTTTAAATGCACAAATTAAACTATAGGCTACCAGATAAAGTAAATGTTGCATTTTTACTTTGTTTCTTTAAAAACTACAAACATTTGACAGATTTGAGTTAATACATTGTCCTTCTTCCAAAATGTGTTTTTGTCTTAACCTGATTCACTGTAAGCCTATTATTGGTGTTTATTTTAGAGATGTTGGGATGGTTTTAACAGGAAATTGTATACATGCGTCACTCGCCTGTGTGTGTCTCATTTATATCTGTGAACAGAGAAAGTTGCTCCATCTACATTGACATGTGTCCGGTGTGTGAGCGGCAGGGGTTAGTCGTCACAATGAACGAGAAAGGTTGATATGGAGCAACTAAATCTCCAACATCCGCGGAATCACCCGTTTTAAACAAAGACTGAGTCAGTCTATTGGCAAAAAGAGAACACGACAGCTCGTAGTAAAACTTTTTTTACTTTTTGGAAGTTCGTGGAAGGAGACGGGAACGGCGAACGTTAATCAACGACTTTAATTATAAAATAAACAACAACAAAATAAAAGTAAAGGCGACTGCCGTTCACATGCATAAGCACAGAAAGTAACATAAATCCAGGCCTGGTCCTCTCGTTCTTCACTGGCGTCGCTCCGCTCCTCCGTGAGATAGACGCTCATCATCAATCACTCCACCGGCCTCACGCCGCTCTCACAGCCCTCGGCCCCACCCTGCTTGACACACACATACAGTACATCTCCACTTGTAGCTTGGAGTTCATTGTAAAGCATTATGGTTGTGGTGCTGTGCTGGAATCCATTTTTAATACAATAGCTATTAATGTGTAAAACCACAGTAACGTCTTCAGCTTGAGACCCTCTCCATCTAAACTGGTTATGTCTCTTACGCCAAGTCGTGAATGTTTTATGAGCAGTAGGACACTCATATTCATCACAGTCACGCAGAGCCGAAGCACAACCAAAACAATGTTCTGCAAACCACTATAGGGCCAAACGTTACTTGGTGTACCTTTGCAGTAAAAGACAGAGTGTGTAGACAAAAAAATATTTTTAATTTTGGGGTGAACAACCTCTTTAACACAAGCTCTGCTGGTCATTGCAGAGCCACCCTCCAACCAGAAAAACAGAGATACTGTATCTAGAGCCTTTCTTTTCATCTGTCAGACATGTACTTCAGTTCAGTCATAGCGCTGTAATTCTTTATGCAGTCTTACTGAGGCCAAATGCCTGCGGTTCAGTCAAGTGTGCTCTCTGCACTTTGTTGTTACCTTGTCAAATACACAGGCGATCTGATGTGAAAGTTCGATTGCGTGAGGTCAGTGCTTATGCTATGAAAACGGCTTAGGTTATGCTATAATGATTTTTGAAGTGAAAGAAAGTTCTCTTCATCAGTTTACATGTATTTTCTTTTCCTGCTGGAAAATTGAATTTCTATTTGCCTGAGTGAAAGATTCCAGTGACTGATATAAGAGATTTTTCTGTTTTTATTGTTACTCAATGAAATAATGTTGCCTTTTTTCTCGTGGCTGTTCCTCCGCGCCATGAATGTACTGTACGCTTAAATCACCCGCCAGGCTCCATTAATACTCAGTGACTTGGATCTTGTACCTGGTTCACAGATTTGGCCCACGGTCCTATAGGACTGATGGGGGATCAACATCCCTCGACCAAATTCGTAATGAAACATTTCAGACGGAATTGAGGAAACCGTTCTAAAAATCAGAGTGTAACGGGGATTTCTATCAACGGCCATATACAAATACATCTAAATGGACTGTAAAGTCCACCCAGCGCTGTGTTGTCGTTGGCTGCGTGTTAGCAGCGCTGTATTTAATGAAGGTGAAATGGGCCCTGGTATTTGCACTCTTTCTCAGACTTTAGAGGGTTTCTCCCCCTCCAATAACATGAGAAAACCTGATTATTTCAGCAGGGAAGCGTTTTATCGTGCTTGCAGTGAGGAAGGAAAGAAAGAGAAGTGCTAGAGAAAAGATGTGGAGCAGAACTTGCTTTCTTGATTCAGTTTCCAGTCAGAGGTTTCCAGCTAATAATTTCCAATCAGAAGGCATTTGAGTCACGACGCGTGTGTTTGTGCGTGTGTGCGTCACGACCACCTTCCTTTGCCTCTCCCTCAGGGCTTCAGCATTTCTTTTATTTGTTTTTGGTTTGTTTTTCCCCCCGTCCTATTTCTCCGAGCTGGTAGAGCCTGCATCAGATTTAATATCATTTTCCAATCAGCCAGCGCTAGGGGCCATGGACTTTGGACTCCCGAGTGCTGTTCCGTTTAATACCAAGAGAAAAATACAGAGGTAAAGAAAGAGTTCAAATACATAAGGCCTTCAAAAGAATCATTTATAATAATTGTGCCGGCATTCCGACACTGATGTGCTCATTGTTATTTGGTACATGGGACACGCAGCGCTATATGCCGTCTGCTTCTCTGATATGAAACACCATCTGCTGGGGATTCTTAAAGCTCAGAGCCTGTCATCTATTCTTACCTCCTACGTCCACCTAACCCTACTTTCAGCTCTGTCTAGTTTCTTTTTGCTTCACCAAAGTTAAGACACGCTGCTCTGCTGATTTTCAAGAGCCGCTGCGACAAAAATGGAAGAAATGTCTCTGATTGAACAAGGCCTCAGAAATCTCTTGAGACGCAGGCGTTGGGACATGTTGTCTTCATTTACAGAAGGTTCTTTTTTCTTTCTGTAAAGAGAGGAACGGAAAATATATATATAATAACTAAATGAACTGTTTAATTCTGTGGCTCTCTTAACCTTTTGCTTAAATGAAAATTTTGAGTCATTTACATATCAATTTAATTTCCTCTTGTTTTGCGCCTCCTTCATTAAAACAGGAATTTGCCTGGCACTTTAATCAGGGTGTAATACACATTACTGCTACACAAACTCATACACACACACACACACACACATGCACACACAAAAACATACACATGCGCACATGCATACACACACATACACATGCGCACATGCACACACACACACACACACTCTTTTTTCCCTTTTTCCACAGATGCACACATTTTGAGATCTTTCTGTTTTATTTTTTCTCTCTCTCACACACACATTAGTTTCAGTGCTGTACACACATACAATGGTGTAATACACATTACTCTGCGCACACACACACGCACACGTACGCACACAAACACTTTTTTCCCCACGTACACACTTTTCCCCTTTTTTCCACAGATGTACACACGTCAAGATTTCTGTTTTATTTTTCCTCTCTCTCTCTCTCTCTCTCTCTCTCTCTCACACACACACACACACACACACACTCGTTTCAGTGCTGTATGGGGTTCCTCTGTCAAAAGAAGCTAAAAATGAATGGGAATCTGTCGTTTCTCATCCTCCACTGTATACATCATCAGCTATGATTACACTTCCCTCTCTCTTTCTCTTTCCTCTTTGTTGCTTTCTTTTCCTTCTTTTTTTCTTTGCTCTTTTCTATACAGCGATCTCTGTTTCTGGAAGGCGCATAGGTCTGGGTGACACCAGGCACAAAAGCCAAGGTTTTAACTGGAGTAAATCCTGTCTGGTTCATAGAAAAGTCTGTTCTCAAGGTTAATCTACACCTGAATGCAGAGCACATTACAGCTCACACCTGTCTGTGCTTGCTTTGGTACAGTCAGTGTTGTTCTCTCATCAAACATTCATGTGCAAATCCTCAGTTATGAGGCTGAAGATCCTGACATGCAGCAGAGACAGATACACACCTGTATCACTAGGTGTTTCATTTACATACAGTGTCTACACAACGTGTTGTTGTTGTTTTTGCAGATGAGTAATGAGATCATCCGTCTGTGCTGTCGGGAGATCTCTTTGGACAGGATCTTTCAGGGTTACGTGATCTCCAGCAAGCAGATTCTGAATGACTGTATCCAGTGCTGCCTGGGATGGAAAGAGCTCTACCTGCACACCTCCCAGCTCCACCACAAGTACAGTAGCCTTCAATCATCATTTCTGTCTCTGCTCTGTTCCCTACAGCACAGGAACACGCCACTTAGAAGTGCTCTGTGATTGCACTGTATTACAGCAGCACCCATCAACTTTACACGCCATAACTCTGAGAGTTTCTACGGTTAGCACTGACATATGGAGTGCCGTATCTTTTCAAATATAATTAAGCTACACTCTGCTGGGTGCCGTACCGTTTCATATCGGCATCGTCACTGCTACCAACAGCCCTATTAGCAATGGTGTTACTGCTACCACTAAACCTGGTTTTATCACTTCAGCTGCCTTTTTTGCTACTACCACTGCTATTACAATGTGTGCCATAATCCTGCAATCCCGGTTACTGCAGGCCTTGTCCACATTAATACGTTTTTGTTCGAAAATGCATATTTTTCTCTCCGTTTTGTGCCTTACGTCCACTCAGAACAAAAATATTGAATTTGAAATAAAAATTTAAACTGCATTTTCATATTGTAGTCTGGACTGTGAAAACAAAGGTATTTGAAAATGATGAATGATGATCTACGTACCAATAGATATTCGTGTTTTTTCCAGTATTGTGCCTGTTATGTGCTCAAAATATTCACTTTCACTCAAAATATGTGACTTTGCACACACAGATATTTTGCTAAATAAAATGATCCTGTCAGAATAATAGCATGATAACTGTCTGTATCGGTCTTGGTTTACGCCCGGAAAAACTTTTGGAAAGGGCTTGAAAATGCTTTTGTGGACAGAACGTTTTGAAACTCATTTTGAACGATTTTCAAATGTAGCTTGCAGTTTAAGAACCGTAATCCTATAGGACTGTGTTTCTAGGACCCTAGCTGTTTTTGTACTAATAGTTTATATTATTTTAAAGCACTTATTATTCAATTCTGTATTCATATTATTCATTTTCAAAAAATTATTTACTGATTTAACCACTACGGGCTTTCCTGTAGCTCGATCAGCAGAGTGTGACGTTTGCAACACCAAGGTCATGGGTTCGATTCCCAGGGAAAGCGAGAAGTGATTAGAATGTCAGTGTGTTTCTTGAATGCAATGCAAGTCCCTTTGGATGAAATTAAAGGTAATGTAAATGTGAGAGACTTCCATTACATTATCTAAATAATAATGGCACTGCTGGTCTGGTGTGCGATCAGTTGAACAAACTAGTTTGCACTAAAAATAGTGTGCATGATTACAATAATGAATTATAATAATATGTTAACAAAAGCCAGTTTGCAGCATAATTAAATGTTTTTGCACAGCTAAAATAACTGGAAGCATCTGACACTGAAAATGTTGCGCTTTCAAGATTACAATGCCTGCTCTTGTGTTTAAAATGAAGTGAAAAACAGGTCTTGGACGGAATAAAATTTGCTAGGTGCCACTGTCACACAAAAAAAGGCTCCTGAAACTTGCAGGAAGATACTATTGATTACAACTAGTCCTGACAATGCAGCTGTTTTTGTATTTTTAAATGAATGATTATTGTTATTTGTATTGCTGTACCACTACAAATATGAAGAATACTCTTACTGCTAAGATTAGTGTTAATTTTATCCCTGCTACTTTGTGTTTCTCCACTACTAGTGCTAGCATTAATTTATTTTCGTTTTTACCTTTAGCATTGCTACTACGGTTATCTGCATTACCACCACTTTTAATAAGGAGCTAAATTAGCCTCAGAGTTAATGCATTACAAAATCGATTAATGATTAATATTTACAAAGCATGTATTTGCAAATAGACAGCCACATTTACATTTACAAAATCAAGCCACGCTGTGTACCAGACACTACAAAACAACAAAAGATAAATTAGGGTTTGAATTTATGAATAGCTGTTTGCTAATTGCTAATTTATGAATGGCTGTTTGCCTTTGCATGTATTCTAATATAACAATTACTATTACAGTTACTGCTAATACTGTTGCTACAGTTGCACTAGTAATGAGGTTCTCTATATTAGGCTATAACTAACTAGGCTAGCGGTTCTAATGCAACCAATATAGGTACTGCTAATAGTCCTACCACTGTTTGCACTGCTACTGCAGATCTCCTGTATTGCTAGTGCATATAATAATAAATAAAAAAAATCTGTAAATGCTCATGATTTGCTACATTAGGACTGTTAATATAGTTCTCTTTAGTTCTCTACAGCACTAATATTCTGAGCTGAAATCTCTGGATGGACATGGCCAAAAACACACACACATTTAATAACCACAGAAAATGCATTCATATTAAATATCAATATATTAATCTTAATCTTTATTCAGTTTTATGCAAAAGACCACTTTTTTGAACCAGTTCTCTAAATAATGTGGGAGCAGAGTGTATCGGGAGCGGAGCAGTGAATGCACCGCAGGGTTTCGCAAACAGAAGCAAGTATACTAATACATAGAAACTTCATGTCGGCGTGTTATTTGAGCCGACTTTGCTTTTCCAATGAGCATGAGCGGTACATTAGTGGAGCGTTCACATGGGCCGAGTGCACGTGCACAGAGCAGAATGTTGAGGGTCACACTGTGCCGTGAAAACGCTAGAGTAAAAGTGAAACCTGAGAAATCCCACTGCTGTACTGCTACTACTATTGATACTTGAGCTGTATCCACAGCATCTGCTCTTGTAGTGCTTTGGTTGGCCACTTCAAATTCTGTTTCAGGTTCAGCTAAGTGTTCTTCTGTCTGAGTCAACTATACACAGGTAGTGTTCAGTTTTCAGCAACAGGTCTTCCTTTCTATACAGCAAATAATACAGATCACTCTTTCAGCTTATATTATTCACTGCCCTGCCTGCTCTCAGTCATTCAGTCTTATGGCCCTTCCTCTTCCTATCATTTCCTCCATCAGTGACTCTACCTAACCCACCCAGCCATCTCAGCTTCTCCACACAGTATCTCTCTCTCTCTCTCTCTCTCTCTCTCTCTCTCTCTCTCTCTCTCTCTCTCTCTCTCGCAATGGAAATGATACTGCTGCTAAATGAGAGTGCCAAAGCCATGCTGTGATTGCATCCCTCCTGCCAAAAAGAACAGCATTTTACGGTGCAATGACAGAGTTTCTTCTTCAAAGTGATGGCAACTTACCGCCAAATGATGGAGGCTGAACACGACAGCATCCATTTGAAAGGAGCTCTCTCAGAGTCCTCTCCTAGATTTTTTTTTTATTATCATTGCACTTAGGTGTAGGCTGGCGTTACTTCTTTTAGTGTGGTGAAACTTTGCAGTACTGTTTCATCATCTCGCAGCAGTGTGTGGCGTCTGCTTCGATGCATTCCACTGTAAACTACAGCATAACTCATAGCGCTGTGATTTTGAAAGATGTTAACAGTGTAGCAAATGCTGTATTGTTGAAGATGAATGTAGCAGATTCAGTGGGAGGGATGCTATGTTGTGTAGAAGAAACATTTAGTTCATAAGCAAGTCTTCTCTACAGGATACAGCCATTCAGTTGTGGCTTTTTAAAACAGCAAGAGTCTCCAGAGGGTCTTCCCGGAAAATAATGTGCGGTCAACCAAAGACAGCACAGTGTTCTTAGTTACACCCTAAGGTCTCTCACTTTCACTCAAACCCTGCAGTTCTTTTGGATCGTGTCAGAATTTTGATGTTGCGGGTCTGCTGGTTGTTTATGACTGTTGGCTTCATTTGTTGTGTTGGAAGAAAAGGGTTTGCACAAGTGACACACACAGTTACCAACACCGTACAGTTGATCTCATCCACAAAACATAAGCAGAACAAGGTCGTTCGTAAAGTCGTTCGAATGTAAATTTTCTGATTCATGAAAATTACTTTGGAAATGTACACTTTCTCCTTACCACGAACGTTCTCTGTTCTTTTAGGTAAACTGATGAATGCATTTTTATGCACTATGCACCATAATAATATTTTACAAGTTTGTTTGCCCTGTCTATTTTTTTTCTTCTTTTTTTGTACCTGAGAGTTGAAAACTGTTAAATTTTGGGTGAAATGCAGGGTAATTAATTATCCTGCCGTCCAATCACAGTGGAAGGAGGGACGGGACGGATACTGCACTGGCCAACCATCATACTTGTACGACTGAAAAACAACTTCAACAAAGAACTTTATATTACAGGTTACTGCATTTTTATAGTCAGTAATATTTTTCAAAATGAGATACTAGTAACCAACGCGTCTCCACTAGAAAAATGTTGCACCTCCAAAGCCCTCTCAAGGCCAATATCAGAAGAACACCTCACATTTTTTTCAGCTGGCCAATAAACACTTTGGTAGACACACATTAGTGGAATATTTCTTGTTAGGTATATGGCCTATTTGTCTTTTTTGCATTTATGCAATATACTGGAGCCAAACCTGAGAAGGGAGTCTGGAAGATTCCACAGTATTCCAGAACACATCATTTGCGTAGTTATAATTCATAGAATTATACTAATTGTGAATAAGCGTGCACATGGATTTTTTTCCTCTGTTCTTTTTATGAATGATTGGAATTTGTTAACATACACGCATTTGACCATCAAATTGGATGTTTATGAAGCTTTTTTAAATCTGGAAAAGAGGTTCCGTGAAGGCCCATTTTATGACCAAATTACTCTGCTCACCACTCAGAAAAAATGAAGGGAATACTTAATCATCGCAGTATAACACCAAGTCAGTTAAAATTCAGGGATATCAATATGCCCAGTTAGGGAGCAAAAAGGATTGTGAGTTAGATTCACCTGCTTCGGTGCAAATGAAAGTGACAACAGTTGCACTGGAGAGGTGTTTTTGGTGCGTATCCTAACGACAGGGATTAATTAATTATATTAAGAAGAGGATCTATGGCCTTTGCAAGCATCTCTTTCAGTAGCTTAGCTGGTATCGGGTCTGACATACATGTTGTTGATTTTTATGATTTAACGAGTTTAGACAATTTTTCCTCTCCTATAACAATGTAAGAGTGGAATTTTTCCTCAGGGACACTACAATTTACTGTATTGTGTGATTCTGTTGTAGATGGTTACAATTTTCTCTCTAATATTATCTTGCAAGTAAAGAAGTTCATGAAAACATTACTGCTGTGTTGTTTTGAAGCATCTGGGGTTGAGGCTTTATTTCTCGTTAATTTACTTTAACTCAGCTTTTTAAAGGCTTTTCTCTATGCAATAGAGCTGTCTTTCCACAAAATGCAAAAAAACCTCTAGCTTTGTTTTCTTCCAGCTGTGCTCCATTTTTCTGGCTGCTGTCTTGAGAGCCAGAGTGTGCTCATACCACGGTGTTGGACAATCTTCTTCAATCTTCTTTAAGCGCAAAGGAGAAACTGCTTCTTAAGTGCTGCAAAAGAGAGAGTTAATATTTTCTGTTTGCAACATCAAGTTCTTCTAGACTATCTGGGATGTTGAGTAAATTAATCTGATCAGAAAGATTATTTATAGAGCTGTCTTTAATGTTAGAAGTGATAGTTCTACTATATTTGTAACAGGGAGTTGGTTTTGCGTACACACGTGTACACACGACTAGAGAAGGATCTGAGATGTCATCGCTCTGCTGCAGAATTTCAACAGCAACAACAATTGATTCCATGCCACAATATTAGATCTAAGGTATGATTACGACAATGAGTAGGTCTTGACATGTGTTGTCTTAGTTTAAAATGTCTCTAAATCCGAATCCCAAGGTGTTTTTTTCATTATTTACATGGATATTAAAATCACCAACAATTATGAATATCTGCAGCCATTTACTAAATCTGGTAGAAAATCAGCAAATTCTTTGATAAAGTCTGGATGGTGGCCTGTACACAGTAGCAGCATAAAAGTCAAGCGGGAATTATTACTTATACTAGATAGTGTTACCTAAAGCACCATCACTTCAAAATAATTATATTTCAAAACTAGACCTTTGAGTTGTACTGAAGGTGTTACTATAAATTACAGCAACACCTCCTCCTTTACCTTTCAGACGAGGCTCATGTTTATAACAGTAATCTTGAGGGGTGGACTCATTTATAGTAATGTAGTCATCTGGTTTTAGCCAGGTTTCTGTTAAACACAGCACATCTAGTTTATGATCTGTAATCATATCATTTGCAATAAGTGCTTTTGAGGACAGGGATTGTATATTCAGAAACCCAAGCTTTATCATTTATTCATCCGTGTTATATCAATTTTTTGTTTGTTGGACATCAATTACATTTTTACCCTTAAACGGTTTTGAAAGTTTTTTGTATTTGCTCATTCGAGGAACAGACACAGTCTCTATATGACGATATCCAGGTGAAAGAGTGTGTTAGGATTTATCTGACCTCTGTGACGTGAGACAGCTAGCAGACGGTCGGTTTAGTCAGTTTGTCTGCTTCCTGACCTGGGCCCCAGTTAGTCAAGCTTCAACTCTAAGACTATGTGGCATATTACTAGAGAGAAGAGCGTGGGATGAATACCATCTCTTTTCAACCGGTCAGGTCTGTCCCAAAAACTTTCGCAATTGTCTAAGAAACCTATATTATTCTGCGGGCACCACTTAGACATCCAGCCATTAAATATGTATCTGTATCTTAGTTAATGGAATTGTTTTGATGGCTTTACCATGCCTTTGACAATTGTTGATGTTTGACTGAAAACGAGATACACTCTCATTGGCAAAGTTTCTAAGGGATCTGATGCATTTGATGGAGGCAGCATGGAGGGTGTTTGTCAAAACACTCAGGTTTCCCTAGAGTCTGTTATTTAGTATATCGATCTTTGGAAGAAAGAAGAAGACCCACTTCAGAGATAACATCTGTAGTTTTTCTCCAGTAGAGGTTACTATTGTTTACCGATTTGACCAGAGCGTCAGGAATCCTATATAGTTGAGGGAATAGAATCTTTACAGTAGAGCATGCAAGCGTTTTTATTATGAGGCGTTTGTTGTTGCAGTACCATTAATGGCCTGCCAGCTGCAGCAATAATAGCCTGCACTCCTGCGGCCTGTGCTGATGGCCACACTTGAAGTGTATCGATTGCTGCACTAGTAAATTCAATACAGCACTGCAACTAAAAACTTAAGGCACAGCAGGCCTCAGAGGTAGGATTTGATTGTCCCTGCTTTACGATGTATTGAGTGCGAGAGTGAATACCCTGTGTTAAAGCAGACAATGTTAAAGCTCGATCCAGATGCTTGAGGTTTCGTGTTAAGCAAACCAAGACCTCTTTCTCTTTTCATTTTGAAGAGGACCGTTACGCACACACTCGCAAATGCCTTAGTTCTTCAGAGTTCATTTTAAGGGCGGCGTCTTGAAGATTTGGGCTTGTATTATACCGTTTGTAATAAACACGTCAGCTTTTGAATACTCATGTTGTTCCCTGCACAGACAGGAGCAGAAAATCAGCAAGTGTCATTGACACTTTTGCTCCTCGCATCACGTCAGATACTTTCAGAGAACTGATTGATCAAAGCCAGCCGTCAGCTCGATCAGTCTGGACAGCCATGAATCAAAGGTCACTTGTGTTTTTCTCCAGAGCTATTTTACTTGCATCGTATTTATAAGTTGGGATCACTTAAGTTGGTTTGCTCAACCTCGTGGTGTCTGTGTTTATATATGTGTGTGTTGACATATGATTAATGTGGGGTTAGCTGCAGCATGCCCTTTATCCTCTGTCCTCCTGGTGACACACACACTTTTTCACTCTCACTTTATTATTCATTCTCTTTTTTCCTTTTCATTCTCGTTTGAAAGAAATGAGCTCTCTATAATATCTCTTTGTTGTTCCTGGACAGTAATGAGATTTAATGGAGAGCAAATGGAGTCTTTACTCTAGCAATCTAGCGCCTTTCCAATTTCCAGATGAGATCTCAACAAATTGTGCTCAGATTTTTCAAGATACTGAAATCTGCAATTAAAAGTGAAAGGCTATGTTTTTTTCACCTCATAATTTTTAATCAAAATGTCATAACTCAAGTATGTAATTTTATCTGCTTAAGCCCCAACACTTTCTTACAATCGACTGCAAGCTCGCATTCAGATCTGACTCCATCCAATCATAAACTGAAGGCCCTTCATTTTTCGTTCTTTTCCAATAATCCTCTTCACTCGGATGTACTGTACGTCACAATAAGGCAGAAAATGCTTCCATTTTATTGCTATTTTAACATTTGGTAGTTCGATACAATGAGTCAAGTAAGAGACAGAAGTCCAGTGCATCTTTCTCTGTTATTATACTGTTCATTTTGGTAAATTTAGTAGGTCATCTGGTTATTTTGTGCTTAGAAAAAAAGACAAAACGTTGATACTGAAATGAAGAACATCAATTAAGTTGTGTGAGCTATGAAAGAGCATTAGTATTTTTATTCTTTTATTCTTAGTCGTCTTAGTGTTCTTTTTCTTCAGCAGTTTCCACTCATATTCCCTCTTTTCAATTCTTTTTCTTTAGTTTTATTGAATTTTGAATTAATCATGTCAGATTTTCCAGACAATGCCTTTAAAGGTTGCTCAGTAAGGAGCAATGCACCCTTTACCCATATGAATCATAACCTTTGTGGTCCGCCTGGTTATTCTTCTGTATAATCACTGAGCTTGAGTCCTTTCAAGCTTTCTGAAACACAGATGACCTCATAAAATATCTGTCATGGTTGGAATGATTGCCATGGTACCATGTGTATGTGTGTCAAGGTCTCTGTTTGTGTGCCTGGATCTGGTATTCCCTATGTATTCCCTACAGTAATACCGGTAATATTTTCCCTTTTAGGGATGTTTTTTTGGTCCCCAAGAGGTAAACAGCTTATAGATGTATATCATCTGAAATTTTTTGGAAAGCTTTTTTGAAAATGTAAAAATGCAGAAAGTTTTCTGTGATGGATAGGTTTAGGGTTGAGGATAGAATATACAGTAATATCTTGAGATACGAGCATAATCCGTTCCAGGACGAGCTCGTAACTCGAGTTGCTTGTATCTCAAATCATTTTTTCCCATAAGAAATAACAGGAAACAAAATGTATCCGTTCCGGCTCTCTAAAACATTTTTTTAATTGCTATAGAGACACACACACACACACACACATACACACACAGACAGTTATAATATATAAGGATTCCTGTGATATAAGATAATATGTGGTTTTAATTATGAATTGTAGCCTTCGAGACAGACGATACAGTAGCGGCCAATGACGGCATGTGCGGAGTAGGAGGAGGAAGAGGAGGAGGAGGGATAGTGTAGATAATGCAAACACAGTACGGAAGTGTAGTGTTTCTTCCCGTGTTGTGTATTAGATAGACTCAGAACCTCATATTTATTATTATTGAACACTCATAACTCGTGCTGCTCCCAGCTTAATACTCCTGAATCACTCGTCGCCCCCGGTAACCTCCCGCTGTAAAACCAAGCTGCCTCTAGTGGAGATCATATGCAATTACCCCAAAAATCTATATAACATACATCACAGGAATATTCGCAGGAATATTCGTATCCGCTTCTGTAAGCTGCTCGTATCTCAAATATTTACTCATATCTCAAAGCAAAAATTTGCTCAAAGACTTGCTCGTATCTCGGAATATTCGTATGTTGGGACCCTCGTATCTCAAAGTATCACTGTTTAGTCTATGTAGAATAAAAATCATTATGTCTATGGAAAGTTCCCATAAAACATGGAAACGTGTGTGTGTGTGTGTGTGTGTGTGTTTATAAGAGTGATGACTCTAGCACCAAATGTCCATTACACATGTATTTTTAATGACTGAATTCTTAATCCTTTTTATTCTATAGTATTTTATAGTGTTAAAGTTGCCACTGACATCACAGCTATGATGAAATAGCTACCAGTGAGAGTATTTTCATCCATGTTCACTTAACAACCTAGACATAACATTCTGTAGATATTACTTTGAATCCATAGAAATAAAAAAAAATCAGACAGCAGTAGAAAAATACTGGACATCCAAAGTCAGTTTTTCTGAAAATTCACAGTGAAACAGTGATTTTTTTTTCTCAAGCTGCGAGTGAGCTTTTCTAAGCATGGTCTCTGAATAAGTGACATTTTATTGGTTCTTTAAATTACATTTAAATGAAATTTCCCCAGGACCAATAATGACGAACACTTGTAGGAAACACTGGTCTCGTTTTAATCCATTTGTTTCTCTGTTTCAGTGAAAATGCCGTTTGTTTGCATTTCAATGATTTTACTCATTTATTTTTTCGCGAGGACTTAACTTCTTAGCTTGATCCACTCACTCACATTTTCTGATTAAGTCAACATCTCCACAACCTTGCTAGATGTTGTAATAACATTTCATCACGGTTCATGGTATGCAGTAACTCGTTCAAAGGGATGTGACCCTGGAGCCAGAGAGCGTGTAAGAGAATAAACATAACGATAGCTTATCGTCTATAATCTGTGTTACTGCCTATGTCTGACATTCACCTTTATGTCCTCCTGTGTGTTTAGACAGTGCATTCATCACTATGGGCCCAATGACGACCTTCTCTGAAACCTACACCACTGGATCATGTCTATCTCATAATCACTTACTCTGTCTCTCTCTCTCCTTCCCAGAACAACCGTGTTCATCTTTTTTTGTCTATTATCCTTCCTCCCAATCCCTTTTAGCTGTACAAAAGTTGTCCTCCCTCAACCCTCTTCCTTTCTTTCCTGTGCATGACAGCCGTTTACTGGAGCATTATTACTCCCATATAAGCTCTGCTTTAATTAGACACCAATTTGGATGGATTTACGCTTTTTCACATGCCAAAACATTCATATTGGCTGTTTATCCCCGTGGTTAAAGGGCATAGCTGTCAAACTGACCACAATTCATGCCGATATTAAGTGTTTTGCATTGAACTGAGCAGCCTGGCGTAGCTCCATTCCCTCCGAAATAACATGGGCTAACTGGTGATTAAGGATTTAGAAGCCGAAGTGGAGATGCCCGTGTCGGGCGGTCCTGTAAATGATTCAGGAGAACTGATTGCTGGTGCACTGCTCACCATCATTTCAATGTGTTTTTGAATCTTAGTCATTAAAGCTCGGCCCGCATTTCAATTTGAGCTCTCATCCTCCGCTCTGACAACTATGATCTCAGTGCAAAGCAAAAATTGTAATTTAGTCGTTGCGCCAGGCGGCAGTTATTTTTCTCTTTAATAATACATATTAAACTTTTTTTTCTGGGATTTCTTTGCATAAATCAAAGTAGAATGAAAGATGAAAATAAATTTACGTTTCACACGTGGAGACCTCCCTAGAGCTTAAGCGGAGGCCTGTTATCACTGTTGTAAGGGCCGTGAGTGAATGAAATCGCAGACGGGTCACTCCAAATGATCAAGTGTATCTTAACATCAGCTTCATACTGAGGTAGTGTTGCAGTCAAGACCACCTAAACGAGACCATGAGCAGACCAGCACACTTTAAATTCATCTAAACGATCCACATTTACTGATGAGAATGATTTAATCAATCAATACAATTAGAATAATAAGAACAATCAAATGAAATCACTAAATTATTTCACCTTTGCACTGCAGAGGTGGCACAGATGTTTTTCTTAAAGCATCTGAATTGGTACAACTCCATAAATAATGTTGAAATTATTGTTTTAAAAATAAAATGATGTTTATTGAACATTTGTGTAAAAGCAGTCGTGCTCATATTTGTAAAAACGGCTCTCTTGTTGATAGACTTGATATTGCTTAATTGTTTTTATTTCTCAAGTACATACAAGTACTTTTTTTGCACTTGAATTTTGTGCCCATTTTTATACATTTTAAGAGACAAACACTTGTTATTTCTAAACCAGCATGACTGTCACAGTCTCGTCATGTCGTTCACATCCGGGTCTCTTCTGTGTATCTTCCTTGCCCTTCCTGCACCTGTCTTGTTAATCACTTAACCTATTAGTCTCGTCAGGTGTGTTCCATTTCCCCGTGTATAAATCCCTCCTGTGTTCCCATGTCTTGGTCGTTCGTTAACGTAACGAGACTTTGTTGTTTGGTGTTGCTAAGTCTCTTCTTCTTCCGTGTTTTGCACAAAGAGTGCTGTTTTTTGTTTACATTTAAAGTCTTTTGTTTATCGTTTTTCGAATAAAAGAGAGTATATTGAATCCTACTTCTTCTTCGTCATCTTCTGCCTGCACACCACGCCTAAAAGCGCGACAATGACACTAACGAAATAAATAAAATTAGAAATAAGGATTTTTTTTACATCCAATCACATTAATTATTAACAAATAAACCAGATAATGCAGCAGCAACAAGTCCAAGACCAAGGTCCGTTCTCAAATCCTACAACACTACTGTGAGGAAACGAAGAACGAATGATAGAAATTGCCAGTTAAGGGGTCTAATCAGTCTTCCAGAGTTCCTGGTTGCAGGAAAGAAATCCCTCAGGCCTTCATACACTCACAGCAAAGTTCTTTTAGCGAACATATCGACACTGCTGAGAACAGTATTTAGAAGAATATGTAAATATGTGCTGCTCTTTTTCCTCTTAATAACAAAATACACAGCGGGAAAAAAACAGCAGTTAAGAAAGCATCTGGTTTTCACGAGATCTGCAATTTAACACTCCAGTCATGTAAAGTCCCATCACGTTTATTTGTAGCACTTTGCGCAATAGAATGCCTAAAACAAAACAGGAGAAGAGGGCGGGGCCACTGAGCCACGCCTACCTCTTACATAATCCCCATGGACCAATGGTAGTTCGAGGGTGTTTACCAGTAAGAGCAAGCTTTTCCGTAAGATTCGGTTTAGCAAACTGTTTCAAACTCCAAAGGAACTTCATTCACACCAGTTTGTTCTTCGATTTCGTTAAAGTATATTGGGGCCTTCAGCATGAGGCCATGGATTTGGTCAATCCCTTTGACTAAATCACTCACTTTACATGTACTATCACGCCTATCCGCTAACAGAGTCATCCTGCTGAAGCCTCACTCTCTTTTCCTATATATCTCTCACACTCTCCCTCTCTTTTCCCCTCCTTGTGACCCTGGCTTCCTCTCTGCCCCGCTAAAGGTGTTTGTCTGTGAGCGGCGGTGAGGATTACCTTTCCATCAGTAGAAGAATGAGGTGTGAAAAGCAATCTGAGGAACGCCAGGCCGGCTGATATGGAACTTTGGCGGATGCAATTATGCCTATGACAGATCATTTCTGACCTGATCCCTCGCTGCTCTGGATGGCAGCCAGCCACCGCCGTTGTTTTGTTTTGCTTGTGCGCTGTGTGAAATGTGAAAACCTTTAGAAAGGGATTAGTGACACAGCAGACTTTTCCATTTTTCTCTGCTCTCCCTCACAGTCCTGTTCTTAAGGAATAAATATGATGGTGAAGATGATGTATGAACTTTTCTCAAACTCTCTATTTTTTCCTCTCTCTTCTTAGATGCTCTTCCCAAGGGTGGTCGCTCGACCAGATTACAATATTTGCTCTAGTGGATGCCTTTGTGCAAAGATGCAAAGATCTAAAAGAGGTGAGAAAACACTACAAAATGATTCAAACACACACACTCACAAGCTAAATATTTAAAAAAAAAACACCTGACTTTTTCCAAACACGCATCCAATGAATATGCTCTCATATTTTCTCAAAAATTCACTTCATTTTACTTGTCATATTTCCCAGGACTATGTCCTTGCTAAAATCAGTATTTTATATCACTTGTCATTTTTAGATTTATTCATGAGCTTTTTTGCTACGTGTTCCTACTAGTTCCAAATGCCTTTGGCATAAAATAGTGCCTGCTTTTCTCTGTCAAAATTTGTCTGTGCACCTTCTGATAATTACATTTTCTACTTAAATCAATAAAAAGAAATTAAAATGTTTTTTCATTTAAAAAAACTTTTTCGTATATTTTTTGTTCCTGGGTAAACAATTAGATTGTGCTTTAATATTTATTTTGCATGAGTAGGCAACCCTGAAACGCCCCTTTTCAATCATCCTGTGCAAATAGTAGCTCAAACAGTAGAGAGTTGCGCTTGCAACATCAAGGTCATGGGTTTGAGTCCCAAGGAAAGCAATAACTGATTAGAATGTCAATGTCTACTTTGAATGCAATGCAAGCCACTTTGGTTAAAAGTGTCTGCTAAACGCATAAATGTAAATGAGGTACAGTAACGTTTCTTCATACTGTTTGGCTGTTGCATATATTTCTTGCCAATATACATCTCACACTGATACGAGAAGCCTGATAATAGCGGAAAGAACTTTAAAAATGTCATTTTTAGTCATACAGATAAGAGAGACCTCAATCAAAACTGTAAAGGGTCTACTTTTATTTGTATACACTCACAATAACAACAAAACCTAACAAAATGCTTTCGTTAAAAAAATCTCTCTCTCTCCCTGAAAAACTTTCTGAAATATGTCTCAAAATTGAACCAAAACATGTCTATAGAATACCTTAAACGTCTGCATCACTTTCTGATTATGTAGTCCATATGAAACCAACCAGTCGTTCCCCTCTGAGCTCATTAATATACGCCAAGCGCAGTTTCTTCATATAATCATCAGCATGCAAACGTCCCCATGACCTCAATAAAACAAAGCACCAACCTTCATCAGGTTAAAGGCTTTAACCTTTTATAGTGTTTAGGTAGTTAGGCTGTCGTTTTTGGAATATTCCATGCTGTGAAGAAGCCTTGAATTTATTACAGAAGTGTTGTCATTATTAATTAAGAAAAAAAAAATCAGTTCTCCTTGTAATAGTGAGTGAAAACAAAGAGTTTTTTCTTAAATAGGCCTTTTGAGAATAAAAGTGTTGCTTTAGATCATATAAATTCAACTCTGATAATATGCATCAACCATGAAAATATAGATTTTTTATTGTGTAAGCGCCACTAGCAGTTGTAAGGGAAGACTCGTCTCTCCTCCTGAAAATGAACTGTGCTTTTCACCCAAAAGTCTTGTTTCTCTGTTTCTTAAACAAAAAGAAAAAAGAAAAAGTCTTGTTTTTCATTTCTCTTAATTGCTCTTTAAGTAGAAAATCAAATGACCAAAATGTAGAGGTCAAACTGAATTTTGAGCTATTTTGCGTTTTAATCTTTTTTTTTTTTTCAACGAATATCAAAATTGAATAGATTTGTGAATTTAGATTTTGAATAAAATTGTCTTTCAGGTGTGTCAGTGTCAGCTGCACTTTGCTCGCTACGAAGAGGGTGAGCGGGTGCCATTGCCGTGCTTTGCAGGACGTCAGGGGTCAGAAATCACTCAGAGACTGCTGTACGTAGAAGCAACCTTTGACAACAGCCTGCAGGTCCTGAAGTCTGTTAAGGACATCCTGGATGTCAGAAACCCCTCTTGGCACGATAACTACTCCAGGTGCAGTGTGTTTGTAAATGAATCTGGGCTGAGGGCACAGAAAGAAAGAGAGGTTCTCTGAGGAGAAATCTGGCTTTGATTGTTATAAGAGCTACGGTCTGCCCATATGGCCAACACAATGTTTACACTGGCAGTGACCGATGTCGCATGTTTACCTACCATGGACCAATCAGATGTGAGGTATCGGTCAGGCTTCATCAAGATTCAATTGAAAATTCCATTAATTCCATCTTATTAATAATACAATCCTACTCACATTTTGCATGGGCAATTTTAGAGTAAAAAATTAATTTAATAACATAAATTGGTGTATATATATATATATTTTTTTTTCCATAATAAATATATGTATTATTATAAATGTATTGATATTTTATATATTAAAAAATATTAATTTATTATTATACATTTAATATTATATTTTTTTATTTTTTTATTTTTATTTTACAATTTATTAAATACACACATATTGGCGTTTGAAAAAGTCTTATGCTCACCAAGGCTGCATTTATTTGATAAAAACTACAGTGTAAACAATAATATTATTAAACGTTTTATTCAAATATAATTTATTCCCGTGGTCAAAGCTGAATTTTCAGCATCATTCCTCCAGTCTTCACTCACTCACCAGCCGGATAGCAAATCTGGTCCGCCAAGACTAATCCTATATGTTCCATTCTTAACAATAAATGCCGTTTAAGTCAGTTTCAAGGGTGTCACGATTGAATTAAATGTAAACTGTGTAGATATAAAGTGAAAGGAAAAATAAAATCACTCGAGTTACTCTGCAGAGCAGCAAAATGTAGAAAAAGGGGTTTTGTAAAAAATGAATATGCCCCATCTGGCTCTTTCGATATAGACGGCTTCATTGACTACAACTATAATAAGAACGATCTAGTTTTGTTGTGTAGTGACACGCTAAATGTGTAAGATTGTGTGTCGGCCTTTCTGCCAGCCTGTCTATGAGGCAGTCAATCCTTCTGCTTCTCATGTATATTTATGAATGTTTGTCATTCTCTCCTGCTTATTGGCCTGCTGGCCTTTTGGGATTTTCCATACATCCCGTATTAGCATATCTCCACAAATATGCACATAACGACCTGCATATTTGGATCCTATAGATAGTTTTCATGAATATTCTGGCTAAATGTGTGTTCAGTGGGGAGAGGATCAGTTCGCCTGCTGCGTGTGAGCCCAGCGCGCCCCTTTTCTCAGTCATTACTGTTTGTGCCAGGATTCAGTGCGCCTGCTTCTCCGAATACCATCATGACCGTGTGTGACGAAACCTGGCCCGCCCGTCAGCCTCTAGAGACCATTATCCCCCCCGCCCGTACCCCCCGCCCCAGGCGCTGCCGGACCTTGGGAAAGGGAGCTGTTCATGGGCAAGCGTGTGCATCTGATGGCCATGATGGATTGAGGCCGAGGCGGGTCATAGGGTTAGGATGTTGTTGCCAAGACAAACAGCTGTGCTTGTGTCTGGGGCAGGTGTTTCGTAGTGCCTCAGCATATTGAGAGCACCCAAATCAATACCAGCCTCCGTTTATGGCCGAGAGTGTGTGTGTGCGCTGGACTCTGCCTTTCAATAGAGGGCACCGATTTGTGTTTGGAACATGCTGTACAGTTCTGCCCATTTCTTTGTTGTTTGGTGCCTCTTGTTTATCCATGTGTGTGTGTCTGTGTGTGTGTGTTTTAGCTTCTGTGTTAAAGTGAAAGATCTGGAGGTGATGATGCAGAATTTGATCACTTCGACCTTCGAGACGGTGAACTCTGTGGAGGAAGGAGTACAGCTGCTTGACGTGTTTCACCACCTGTCTGGAAGAGAGGTCTTTCTCACACACGCTTAGCCTTCAATTCACACACACTTTATCACCTCCGTTAAAACCTAGCACACTGTCAGAGCGCAACTCTTCTCAGTAAATACATTGAATACAAATGGCTCCGGCAGAACAGACCACACATAGTCTTGGGATATCACTTCCTTTTCACTTTCATTACTCAAAGGTTCAGGAGCAGGACCTCACACACACACATAAAGCCCTCTGCTTTCTCTCACCTGTGTCACCTGTCTCTTTACTTAATGTCGTTAAGATGTTTACCTCATTAATCACCTTCATCTCTCCTGACTTTTTTCTTCCCCTTCAGTCTTTTCTCTTCTCCGTCTCCGTTTCGTTCTGTCATTAAGCTTTTCAGTCTCAAATTTTGCTCAAAGTGCTGACAAATCATTAGAACAAAATCATTTAAAACAAAAATGTATAAAGTTAAATTGTAAAAATATCCCATTGCATAATTAGTTAACATAATGATCATAGCAGTGATTTGTGTACTGTGTATTACGATTATTTTACCACTGTTTCTCTTTTATATCTCTCTCAGGCTATCAAGCGGACCATTGACAGGAAGACGGCGAATCTGTACAATTTGCTCAGTGCTGAGTTGAGTGATGTTAATATGGTGATGTGCAGGGCATTGTCTCTCACTCCTGCTCATATGCCTCAATATGCAGGACAGGTCCACTTGACCCGATCGCTCCGCTCACGGATTGAAAGACCCATGGAGGTGAGATTCTGTGTGTGAGCTAGAAAGCCAGTGTGAGATGTCGGTTAAACCTTCAAAAAATCAGTGTTGGGAATGAAAAACAAGTGAAGTTTTAGCTGAGCTGAGCTGAGAACTTGTAACAAGTCAGGAACACTACAGTTATTTACTGTATATACTGTAATAGTATTTATTAAAGAGATGCCGTTCCAAACCCGTAAAACATTCGTTCATCTTCAGAACACAAATGAAGATCTTTTTAATGAAATGTGAGATCTTTCTCTCACTCCATTGGCAACTAACACTTTGATGCTTCAAAAAGTTCATAAAGAGATTGGAAAACGAGAGAGATTTAGTCGCTTTACATGATGAACAGATTTAATTTATTCTTTTATTCATAAATAAACATTCATCAATGAAAGCTCAAGTATGTTTTCTTGACGCGTGAGAACCAATGAGGTTCATTCTCATGTCACGCATCACATTTGAGCTTCAGCGAGAGGTTTCTTCTCGCACGTCAAGCAGCTGATCAGTGTTTAAATATGAATAAAAGGCTAAATTCAGTCTGTTCATCATATAAAGCAATCGAATCTCTTCAAACAAATTGTCTAAACCGCTCAATTCATATGGATTAGTTTTGTAGATTATCTCTTCATGAATTTTTTGAAGGATCAAAGTGGTAGTTGTGTATCTGTCAATGGAGGGAGAGAAAGAAGATGAATGAAAGTCTTACAGGTTTGGAACAACATGAGGGTGAGGAATTAATGACAGAATCTTCTAAACCCTTTATTGTTTTGATTACATTATATTTTCAGTTTTATAAGTAATGTTTATGTGCTTTTACCCTTTGTATGAGTTTGTGCTTTATACTTGCTTTTTGTGCATTTCTATTCAACTTGAATTTTTCTTTTCAGTTTATTTTAATTAGTAAGTGTAGTACTTAAACATAAATCTAATTTTTTTCAGTCAGTTTCCAAGACTGATTACTGATTCACTAATGAATTAGTCTTTTTAATGAACCAGTCAAAACAACTCCCAAATGAGTCCCATCAGTCTAAAAGACTTCCTCATTTACTTTTGTTCATAATTAACTTAAAATAAACCAAGCACTTAAGGTTTTGTGGAACCAATGTAATAGGTTATCACGGCTACCTTCAGATTGAAGGCTGTTGTGGCCCAAATCACACACGTTTGCTCACATGTGATTCAGATCTGTTTCTCTCATGGCACAAAATGCCACTTCCATATGCTTTTGTGCATAAGGTCAGGTCAGTTCAGGGCCGTGATCTTTTCACACTGGAATCTGATATTCGACACAATGTGAATAGCTATACAAAAAATCTGATCGAAGCAATATTCATCGAAATTGAGCACTAAGGCTTGCAGTGTGAACGTAGCCTATATGGTGTAATGTACAGTTGTTATGAGTGATTATTTTGTGCTTCCTCAAAAATACCAAATTTAAAAACAATATTTAATACAGTTTGTAGTTCGTGAAGGAGGAGGCGGGAAACTTTTATGAAAAAACAAACAAATAAAAAAATAAAAGTAATGCACAAGCACAATATAAAGTTCAGGCCCGCTCCTCTCTTGTCTTTCATTGGCGTCGGTCTTCCTTTTATCAATTTTATAGAATTTCTTTTCTTTAAAGGTAGTCAAACTGTCTTACATGACTTAAATATTAAAGCAAACTGACAGCTAGATGCTTCGTTTGGAGACCACACAATGACAAATCAGTTCAATCCCAGCATGCACCAGGCCATACCCTATTTTCCTCACCTTTTGTAGGTGAGCGCTATTGGGAGTTTTACAGACAATTGATTTTTACGGACATATGAATCAGATCATCAGGCTGAATCCGGAAGGTATCGCAAACAGCTTAACTCGATTGCGTTGAGCTCAGTCCCTTGTGACAGGGGCCAATGAGGGGCCCCAGCAGAGGCCCTGGAGCCCAGCCAGGATCTAGCCACATAGGCCCTAATGCTATTAAAGCCACATAGACTCTCTCGTTCTTTTTGTCGCTTTCCATTTCACGCACCCTTCCTTCCTCTCCATTTCTGTCTCCTGTTTTCTCTTTCTTTCACTTCTTATCTCTCTTTTTCTTCAGTTTGTTTACAAAGCATGTCGCCTCTCCATTGTGCTTAAATTCATGTTTCACTTTCTTTAAGGCAATTTAGAGCAGCCATAAGCTTTAATTGAACACAGATATGATTATATTGCATTTCCCCACAACTGATCCCCGAAAGGGCCATAGAGAAACAAAAGACGGACAGAAAGCAAAGCTTAATGAAGGTCTGATTGGGCCTCGAAAAATATGTTTACATATTCACTGCATAGCCTAAGAGATATTCCTAACATTGTTGCGATGTTTAGCCTTCGTTTGTTTTTCTGTTTACTCTTGGTTTGTTTAGCTTAGTTGTTCTCTGACGGCTGTTTTGATTGTTTGTGACCTTGCATGTGTGAGTCAGTAAGATCTCAAGATGCTGTGTAAGTGATGAGATGTGAGCTCACAGAAGGTTCTGCGTTCTCTCTGAGCTCTTCCCATCTGTTTGTATACATGTGTTTTTTGCACATGTGTTGTCTAGGTTCTCCGGCGCGCTCATTTCCTGCCTCACATCAGCAGTGCAGAGGAAGTGCTGGCGAGTTATGCTAGGTTCTGTCAGATTCTGGATGAGAAGGTGAGGAGGAACTTCACAGACTGGAGTCAGAGTCTGAACAAAGAGTGTGTCCGCGGTCTCGACCAGCCGCTCATGATCCGCTGTAAAAGCAAGGCAGGCCTGTTGGACATCAACTTTAACAAGTACATGATTACACAAACACACACATATACAGGCCCTCCAGTACCTTTGAACTCACTGTGATGGGATTATCAGTATTATTAGACATGCCTGTTTTACTGAACAGTGATGATTTTATCATAAATGTGTATATATATATACACATACACTTGACCTTTTTTATCATGAGGGGAAAGTACTGTATTTTCTGCACCATAAGGCGCACCGGATTATAAGGTGCAAGGCCTTTTAGGTGCGCCTTATAGTGCGGAAAATACGGTAATGTCAATCCAATTGGTCCCAAAAGTTTATATCCAATGCTACACTGAATATTCTGTTAGACTTTATTTTGTGAATACCGTTTATTATTGTCCTTGAGCAACCCATTCAAACTCTTTCATGATCTGTTGTCATAATGCACGTTGAATGCAAGTAGTGTGAATACAAACACACAGACTCTGAATGGACAACTGTGTTTGTGTGTTGAGGAACCTACTGAAGATGTTTAATGAGATTCATTACTGGGAGCGACTGGTTTTTGAGATCCCTCACTTCGTCTCGGAGGTGTATCATCGCAGAGAGGAACTGCACAGCCTGAGAGAGAATGTCCTCCTCGTTGTCAGAGACTATAACAGGTTGGTATGGCTGACAGATACTGACTTTCTCTCTCGCATACAAACTTGTGAGGACCATCCATAAATGTCTTATATAATCATTATCATCATATTTTTGGCACATCTTTCTACAAATCCAAAGTTCTTTTTGTATTTTATTGCTTTTTAAATGCAGTGCTTATTGCTAGAAAATAACACAGCAACACTATATATGTGTTACCAATGGCAAGGTTGAGGACGAAGCGAGTTAGGCTTCTAATGAAACTCTCTTTGTTCACAAAACCAAGAAACAAAACAGCACTCATAGTGCTAAATACGGAAGAGGAAGATTCACAAACACATCACAATACGTTAACAAATGACAAAGACAAGGGAATACGAGAGGGTATTTATACACGAGGAAAATGGAAAACACCTGACGAGACTAACAGGGTAAGTGATTACCAAGATAGGTGCAGGAAGGGCAAGGAAAGATGCACAGAAGAGACTCGGATGTGAACGACATGACGAGACTGTGACAATATGATGCATTATAAAAGCATTTTTAAGAAAGTAGAATGCATTAAAACACATGACAAACAACCGATTTCAGATGTAACAAGGAATCTGCAAATATTATAATACATTTTAACTTGGGTAAGAATTGTTTATGAAAAGATATAATGAATACCTAGATAAAGGTTTTAGAAAAATAGAAAATATTATCTGAAAAATATTATGTTTGCAAATCTCATCTAAAATCAGTAATACTGGTCATAATGTTTAGTTTGACACGTAAGTTTGATGGTTAAACCCTTCTTTTCACTATTAATTGTCATTCTGATTCAACATTATTCTGTGTATTTATAAACGTTTTTATATTGAGAACCGACCTAACAAGTTGGATGTAATATATTTGTGAGGAATTGATATGTAATTTACTTCCCATGAGTATAGAAAAACAAATTCACTTTCAGATGCATACTTTGCTGGTTTCATACATATTTAAACGGTCTACTTGTCAGGTAACTTTGCATCTTTAACACACGTTGATATTACTCTTCACCTCTATACACACATTTCAGCACAAACTGAGTATTTACATTCCATCTCCCTCAATATACACATCTCCATTCAAGACTTTAGCACATCCAATCTGGAGAAAAGCACTTGAATTAAATGCGCGCACACACACACATACACAATTCCACTGAACAAAACAATTCACACTTATGTCCCTCGTTCTGTAGTGAATAATAACCTCCTCCTCTCTCATATAAGCCTCTCAGTACGTACACACACACACACATGCTCTTCAGACTGGAGGACTCATTGTAACTCTCAGAGGGACAGAGTGAGTCATCTCTGTCAGTATTGTTACCACATTTAATGCATTCTACACATGCCAGCTGGAAATAAACACTTAAACCCAACACAAGCTAAACAGGCCACTTGCCCCAAATGGCAAAACACATCCACTAAGAATTGTTAATCCATTTTTACCACCCTCTTGTTCTGTTATGCTTTTAAAATGGCCGTGCTTGTTTTTGAAAATGCTGTAAAAGAAATGTATCAATGGCGCTAAGACCTAAAAGGAAAATGAGGAACAGCGGTGAACATGTATGTTTGTGTTCTCTCTCATTCAGAATCATTAAGGCTCTGAATGCTGATGAACTGGGTCTCTTTTCGGAGAGAATTCGGTTCTTGGATAAGAAAATCCAACCAGGCCTGTCAAAACTGCACTGGTCCACAAAAGGAACAGCCAGCGTCTTTATCAATGAGTGCAGAGTGCATGCCAACAAGGTCAGTGGTTTCTGACACACACACCCACCCACTCACACAACAGAAAACTGTGGTCAAATAAATAATATAGTAAAAAGCTTGTGTTCCTCTGGCAGACAGAACTGTTCTGGACTTTCCCTGAGCATAGTAGTGTGAATTTCAATGCTGGTCCGGTGCATTGCCGTCAGAAAAACACAGGTGATGAAGCTGGTCAGCCAGCATGAGCTCTCTGGCAAAGCTGACGGTCAGAGCTGGGCAGCAGCCTGAGAAACATCCCGAGCTCCATTTTCAAGTCCAAAAATTGCAGAGAATTATATATAAGTGGCACTCAATCTTTTTGACTCTAAGGAAGATCCCTTCACGTGTTCACTTCGATCTAGACCTCCACTCTAAAGCCTCCCATTATCCAGAAAAAGATTCTAAGGCCCCATGTCTTTTACAGACTAAATATTTTAGAGCTGTGCATAAATAGAAGCATTTTTATTCTTAAAAATCTTTTTTTTTTAAAAGGCCCATGGAGATTTTATAAATGTAGTAAATTACATGACTTATCCGGGTTTAAAAACTCCTATATCCGTGTTTTTCTCTCCAGGATCCTTGAAGGGGTGATTTAACATAAGAAATATCCTATTTTATTTTAGATTGTATTCATTAATTATATTAGTAATTGTATTGCTTCTTTGTGTTATTTGTGACCCTCTGCCCTTGAATTATCCTAGGAATTGCTTGCTGAATTTGATTTTCTGCTCATTGAAACTAATCTACTTTATAACAGGTTAATCTCCTTTTTTCCCCCCAATTCAAGTCTTCAATTTAAATATGTTGGTTGCTATACATTTTCTTTGCTAAATTGTTTAAATATAGAAAGTTTCTTTATATTAGAATTTTGTTCTGATCAATGTACTCCCTTTCTCTGTTGCGCTCCTTCATACACTTTATGAAGTTTAAGGATGACAGGAACATTTAATTGCTCACTTGCATTTAAAGGTGTAGTAAGTCATTTCTAGGAAATGGTGTTACATATTCTGGTCAACACCTAAACAAACAATTTTGGGAGTATTTGCTAGATGTCTGTTTTCTGTGTGTGTGCTGAAAAAAGTTGTTGCATAATCCTCACTGTGTAAAAAGGAGAAAAACAAAGTCGATCGGAACTGCACCAAAACACACTTGTGAAGGGCGTATCCGCTCATGATGGAGAGGGAGCAGGAGGGACATTTGTAGAAGGACTGTTGATAGCTGAGATATTGTCGAAGACGAAAAGGTCAGATGAATATAATTGGAAGAAGAAGGGTTATGATCAGGCAAGAACTAGGACCTGCTTTAATATTGGAAAAGTCTGAAAACATACGCCATACTGTTTCACAGAACCACGATATTAAAGTGAAAAACTCTAACCATTATACCTGATATGATATGATGTACAGCTGATTCATCCATACTTGTGCCAGCTGATGTGCCAGCTGTTAGTCGTTGCATAGAGTAGCATAATTCTTGCATTAAAGGTAAACGTGTCTTTGCATTTCGCCTATATTGTTTTCACTGGTTTTAGACCTGACTAATCCATAATGATTTTTTATTGCTATTTCCATTATCAGTTTTTTTCAGTAGCTCTATTCAATAGCTATTGTTTAATGCAAAGTTTCACATGTTTTCTTCCAGTTTTTGAGGCTCTGGTGAGGCATGGGTTAAGATGTGGTCTGAGACTTGAGCCACCAAATGCTACACTTGAATTAGTGGTCAGATAACTGGCAGGTGGCGTTTTTTTATTCAACAAGACCCGGAAGGCCAAATATAAGCTTGCCGTTTAATAGCTCATAAAGCAGACGTCTACAGTAAACGACAGATGTTTACAACTTTAACAGTGAGAGCAGACAAGAATACGTTTGATATTGAGTTGTAGTTAGTTTAAAAGAGTTTAAGAGGTTTCTCTCCTCATGTCTGGATTTATGCCAGCAGTCTAGGTTTTGGGCTGTTTGTGAACGAGTAAATATAACAGTTGACTGGTACTTTATTAGGAAGACATCAAAAATGAAAAACAGCTAAATAATTCCAACTAAATAAACCCCATTGTCGTACGGACAAATATTTATATATATATATATATATATATATATATATATATATATATATATATATATATATATACACACTAGTAATCAAATGTTTGGGGTTGGCAAGGTTTTTAATTTAAAAAAATGAAAGAAAACCCTTATAAGCTCTCAACAAGGCTGCATTTATCTTATAATAATACAGTATATATATATATATATATATATATATATATATATATATATATATATATATATACTATAACATATTGTTACAATTTAAAACTATTTAGATTTATTCTATTTTAAAATGTAATATTAATTTGTGTGATCAAAGCTGTATTTTCAGCATCATTACTTCAGTCTTCAGTGTCACATGATCCTTCACAAATCATATATGATGATTTGATGCTCAAGAAACATTATTATTCTTATTATCAGTGGTTAAATCAGTTGAGCTGCTTAATATTTTTGTGAAAACCTTGATATAAATAGCAATAAATAGAAAGTTGTTTATTTGAAATATAAATGTTTTGTAACGGACTTTACGGTTATTTATGTTCAATATAATGAATCTGATGCTGAAAAACTTTAAGTAGACCACTATCCTACTGATAGTTCATTTTGAACCCTGGCTACATTTATTCACGAACAGAAGGCTTTGTTCTTGTTTTATTCCGATACACTGGTGTCCATTTTGCTGCCTGATATTACTTTCGTAATGCAAGAGTAAGGCAGCAGGCTTTACTGAGAAGGGAAGTGCGGCTCGGTAGAGTGTAATTGTGAAATCTTTTCACTTTCTTTGCTGGCTGTCTATCACTCCTACATTGTACAAGGCAATATGATATTAAAGCACTGGCTGTGGCCTTTAGCCATGTGGCGAAGACACACACACACGCTCGTCGCACACACACATACACAAAGGCGTGCGGGCAGAAACATGAACGCCCCATCTACTTTAATAAAGGCGTGTCGGTATAAACAGCCTCAGCGTTCACAATAAAAGGCAGCCAGCCTGGATTCAGTGCCGCCGCTGTGCCCGGTTGTTTCTCTCTTGCTGGATAGAGCTGTGAGGGAGATCAGGTTCACTTCAATGTCAGACATCTTTCCAGCCCAAAACAGCTGGCAGGAGCTTCACTGGTAATGGAGGAGTGTGGAGAACACGACACATCTGAGCTTACACACACCCACACACACTTAGAAATGTAAGTATACATTCTACACACTCGTGCACATAGAGTAATCTTCCCCTTTGAGGCTTATTTCATGTGACACGTTTCATCCCATGAAAAAGTCATGAGGCAAGCTGGATTCAGAGCTGGGAGGAAGTGTGAGATTATTCACCGTGTAAGAATCTCTACGCATACTCTCAGAAACACCGCTGCCCTACACAAGGAGCTGTTGGATGAGAAAAGCTTGATGCTTTGTGCATAAGAACGGTCTCCTTTGATTTTAAGCTCAGGGATGGGTTGAAATCAGATGCTGTATTTCTGTGGAAGAGAGAGAGAGAGAGAAGGAAACCTGAGCTGGAAAATCCAGTTGGAAAACCCCTGCTGCTCTGTTCGAATGTGTTTTCCATTCTTCTCCCACCACTTTCCTCTTGCAGCCATACTTTCCTTTCCTTTTCTTGTTTAATTTGTTTTTGCTGTTTTTCTTTGACCCTGTTTTCACCTGGTATTAAGATGCGTTTGGTCGATCGAATCACAAGTGGATGACGCTAAATACAGGTGCAAACGGGGGCTAAAACTTTTTGGCGCTTCCAAAAATGCATTCGACCGGATTGCTTTCATAATTTAGATGCTCATGTTTTCTGTCTGTGTTCGTACAGCCACAAAACACCGCCTGCTCTCTGTCTACTAACCTAATGTGTAAACGTTATGGGAAGCGCTCTAGACGGGGAGTTTGGTTTAAAGACGAAAAACGTACCATGCACACAGTTCTCTCATCATTCATGATTTCTAACTCTGTGTTCGCCGTGGTCTTGCGACTATCAGAGCAGAAATGAAAGCTAATGCGCTCCATATGTTTTTTCTGTCATCTCCGGGCGTGCTCGTATGTAAATTGCATGAGCTTATTTCATCCATTAGATGAAAAGATCTAAAGAAGCCCCTCCCCTCGAATAAATCAGTATAGAAGTGGTTGAAAATGGGGGGGGGGAATGGTCTCTCTCGTCTACTTGTGATCCAATCAACCAAAATGCATCTTAATACCAGGTGTGAACAGTGCCTTTGTTTTAGGTGTTTTATTTGACTAAAGTTAGGGGTTCACAAGGTAATTCTTTTGCGTTGGCAAGCACCACTCAGATTCTCTAGTCTTTTTTTTGTTTTTCAACCACACTCTTTCACTCCTGTTCCATTAATTTGGTCATTAGTTGGGACAGCCTAATGGAGCAGCACCTGGGCTTTGAATGATTGTTTTGTGCTGTAACTCCTCTCAGGGCAGTTAGTCAAAACTACATGTGCGTTGCTCCCCACTACAGGTGAAAAACCATTTATTCACGTATTTGTTTTTTGCTAAGAGAGAGAGAGCTAAAATACTGTCACACCAGAGCTCAGGTTTTGTAACTTTGAGATGTGTGTGACGCTGTCTACTGAAATCTGTGTTTTTCAATAAGGCAGGCATCCACAGAATCAGTAATAGACCTGGATGTGGTAAAGTAGCAGCTCATTTTAAATAATGGCGCAACAATCTCATGGAAAGGTTATAAAAATAACAAGAACAAAGATGTGTGTAGCCTGTAATTTTTTTGTCTAAAAATGCATTAGAACAGTAAACAAGGCAGGGACGTGCAATTTCAGGTTCACATCTTACAATTTCCTAGATGCTTACATTTAGCTGAACTGTGTGTTTTGAGATTAACACTTGTGCTCTCTCTTTGTCTTCTCTCCCACAGGTGCAGCTAATGGTGGACGAGTATAAGGCAGCCGACCTGGCCGCCTCTAAGCTCTGTGAGCAGATCAGGGAGCTGCTTTTGGTGCGTGTGGATGGAAAGATGTTTCACGGAGACTTGGAGTTCCAGGAGGATCAGCAGAATCATCAGCGTAGCCAGCTGCTCCGACTGCAGAAAGCTCACCAGAACATTGTCAAAATCATGACCAGTGTCTATGAGATCTTCCACCTTGATGGCCCAGAGGTTGGTTTGTGTCTGTGTGCTGTAGCTTAGGATCTTTTCTACTAAAGCATTAAGCTTCTTGAGTTTGTTGACGTTGCCTCTTCGTAACACATGCTCAAGCTAATTGGAATAAGGACCAGCCAGTTTAAATGCATAGACATCTGAAGGTAAATGCAACCCAGGCGTGTTTAGGGATGCTCAGATCAGGATTTTTGCAGGCCATACCTACTACCAATTTCTTGTCATCGATTGGCCAATCCCAATCCTGATCATTCAAGCTTAATAGAAGTTATATGTAAGCTCTCTGTTGACTGTTACAGTTAACCCCTTACACCCTGAAGGCATTTATGCTGTGATTTGAAGTGGCTTATAATGGCTTATAACTTACAACCAGGTGTCATGAAGTACATGGTCTCGTTTGATGGAAAACCTTTTATATTGTGAATGTAAATCGATTTTGATCAGGTTAGGAAATGTTTACTTTAAAACACTGTTGAGAAAAAAGAAATGATTCAGTTTATTGATTTATTTTCTTATTATTCAGGGAATTATTATAACTATTAGAAAGTATATACAGAGGGTCATAAAATGGGCTTGTTTACAATCATGTCAACTGCATCTGGTCCAAATTTTGTGTTTATATCTCAAAGCAATCAGAAGTTATGGCATCTTAAGACCATGGTAGTTAAAAACCATTAATACATTTTTTTTAAAGTCCAAAAACCTCTCCGAAAAAGTGATGTGAGGATGTTTTACTGAACATAAGAGGTGCTTACATGTGTATTGGCTACAATATTGCATAAACATATTTATTATTACATAGAATAAGTAATAAGAACCAGGTTAATGAGTGATGATCTTCCAGCGCTGGTAAATCAAGACCCGTCAATTGTAGCAATCGATCCAATCCAGGTGTGCTCCAGCTGTAAAACAGTGGCCGATTGGTCTCTACACATCGTCACTACCAATCATACCACAACTTTTCACAGTTTTACATTCGATTTATTAGATTGGACAAGTTTAGTGACTTCCGATAGAGTGTGATTTTCATCCGATGCCGATCGGTTCAGAGCATCTCTATTAATAAGTGATGGTTCATCATCATTACCTACCCCCATGTCGTTCCAAACCTGTATGACTTTCTTTCTTTTGCGGAACAAAAAAAGATGTTTTGAAGAATGTTTCAATGGTTTTTGTCCATGCAATGAAAATCAATGCGGTCAAAAGATAATTTGGTCCCCACAGACTTTCACTGGATGGACAAAATCAGCAATCAATAATATTTATCTCTGCATACTTGCAAATAACATACTTAGGTTAATAAAAACATAATTACAAGGACTTCCATATATGTGTTTTGTGTTTTCAGGTGCAACAGCACTGGGTGTCGTACATCGAGAAGCTGGACCGAATGATCGAGGAGGCGTTTCGTGTCAATATAAAGCGCTCTCTGCAGGAGCTCTCTAAAGCCATCAATGGAGATGGCAAGACTTCCCCAAACTCCTTATTCAGAGTAGAGGTGGTGCTGAAACAACAAACCCCTCGATATCCTGCTCAGGTGCACACAAACAGCCCACCGTGTGATTTCAGGGCGAAAAGTACCGTATACATAAAAGCTCTGCGTCAGTGCAAATCATTGTGTTGGTCGCTGAGACCTGCTGGCCATGTGTTTTACATACAGCATAAAGACACTATCATACATCAAGCAGAGGGCATTCAGAACACCGCAACCTCTATAAATCACAGCTGTGCGTTATTCAGCACTCCACGCTGCCGCTCAGCTCTACGGGGTATATTTGGACCGAGGCCGATGGGTAATGTCCCATGATGCTTAGTCAGCTAAAAAACAGTGAGAAAGGAAAAGCAGAAACGTTAATTGAGTATATTTTAGGGACATTGGTTGCTTTGGTCTGTGGAGACAGACTGCCTGAAGCAAAGCGCTCTAAGTGCCAGAGGGAAGGGAAATGCATTAATGCTAGCTCAGGACACACCATTAAAGGCCCTCTCACACCAAATGCAGAATGAATAAGCAAAACAAATCATTGATGAATGGTCTGTTCACACCAAGAGCAAAAACGAATATCCATCAGGCTGATCGACAACCAAATGCACGCTGGTACAGTGTTTGCCGAGACACATCTTTTCCAGCTTTCACAGAGGAGGTGATTAGAAACGGTCACAGAAAACCACAGGATGTTGGAGCAGCTGGCAAGATCAAGATGCTGTCATATTGCAGCAATAAAAATAGATTCTGTGACTCATATTTGAAAACTTTTCTACACTAACAGAGCAATAACAAGAACTTTGTTTTGTGATGAAACTCACATAGGAAAGGAAAACATTACAACTTTAATTTGTGAGATTAATTATGTGTGCAGTGCTCATTAACAGATCATTTCTTAATTTGCATTATTTTTGTGGTGGACTTAAATTGTAACTTTGCGTATGTTCCACTTTGTACTGTTACAATGTCGGTTGTAAATGCAAATGAACTGTTCCCTCATTCTCTGTGTTATCTGGACCGAGAAATTCACCTTTATTTAACAGCAAAAGTTTATTTGTCAAAACTACAAATTATACTTCCGCATGTGTGTATGTCGGATCGAAGGAGGATTATTAACAGAACAGTTATAGTAAGAGTAGGTTTATCTTTAAACCACTTTATGGTAATAATGGAACACAATACCAACAGCTTTCTTACCTGTATGAGACGTATTTGGCTTCAAGCGGAAGGCATTCTTTCAGTTTTTCCCCTCCGTTTGGCCTAAAACACTATGTTCACTGTCATCCAGTTTCAAATGTTGACTTCTACAAACACAGAGGTTTCTCAGATTTTCCATAGTTGTGTTCTCTTCATATTTACGCTTTTTTGCAGCCTCTTTGTGACTGACTACAACGTACTGGATCCTTCGCTGAAAACTGAAAGCAACTCACTCCCGCTAAACGTTTACTCTTTGAATTCTTGCACCGGGGAAGAACACAAGTCGACACAATTATGACTAAAAGTTTGCTAAGAAGTATTTCCTACTAAAGCAAAGCAAAGGGGAAGATGACAGTCTTTTTTCTTTTGAAGTCAGGTATCACAGATTTAAAAAACTAAAACAAATTCCTTTCTACTGAATAGGCAGCCAGATTTCATTGAAACCCCCTTTTGCCAGTGGTGAAGTGTCCCTTTAAATTATTCAGAGCATCAACATCTGTGATTGGTTTTCCTGATGCATTTCTGATAATTTTTTTCATTAATTTACATAAAACAGCTGCATGTGGAAAAGAAAGCTTAACATGTTAACTAGAAAAAAGCTTTTTAAAATCTAAAAGAATAAATAATGAAACGACTGAACCTATAGTGTCACATGATCCTTCAGAAATCATTCTAACATGATGATTTGTTGCTCAAGAAACATTTCTTATCATTATCAGTGTTGAAATCAGTTTTTTGTGGAAATGGTTCATTATTTTCAGGATTCTTTGCTGATTAGAAGGTTTACTAGAGCAGCAATTAATTGAAATTGAAGTTTTATGTAAAATTGATGTTAGTGCACAAAATATTCATATATATATGTACAATCACATGATACTTGAATAGAAATGTTCTTGATTCTGAATGATTCTGTTCAAAATCTTGATTTTGTTTGGTCTTTTAATGAAGTTTTTTCCTCTCTGTGTGTGTTTGTCCAGGTGGATTTCTCTCCTTCTCTCCAGAAACTGGCCCATATAGTGAACAGCATTAGCTCTCAGCTCATCAAGACCATCTCAGTGTTCAAACATCTACCAGACCTACTGACCCGCCAACACTCAGAGAGAAACCCAATCCACAGCATAATCGGTACGCCCTCTCGCCATCCCATACACTGTCCCTCCATTTGCCCTTTATGCTCTTTATATACCCGTTTACACACACTCACACCGTTCCAAACCCATATGACTTTCTTCTGTGGAATACAAAAGGAGAAATTATTAATAATTGTATAGGTCCACTCTTTTTGTACAGTTCTTCAAATTCCTCTGAAAAAATAAACACAATGCCACAACAATGACTATGAATGACTATGACTATGAAATAATGATAATTTCCATTTTAGGTGTAAAATCCATTTACATTATCATTTTTGTATTGATTAAGATCATTAGTGGTGGTTTGTCAATAACGATGCGTTCTGTATTGTTCTCTCTTCCCCATTTTCTTTTGATTTCAGAACAAGATGAAGAGATCTGTAAGATCCAGGGAGCCATAGCTGCAGGAATGGTGACTAATGCATCTTTTCTGCAGACCTACCTGAAGACCTGGGACAAACACAGAGAGATCTGGGAAATCGAAAAAGATGGCTTCATACAGCGCTACAAGCGACTCAACCCTACAGTTGCCTCCTTTGACGCTGACATCGCTAGGTCTCTATCTTTCCTTCAGAATTAGTATGCAACATTGTAAAAGCAGGGTCATTCAATTGAAGTTTCAAGAGACCTAGTCTCTATATTTCCTTCCCAGTGGACAATACTTTTTGGAATAGTTATAAATTTAAAACAACATTAAACAGTCAATCATCAAAAATGAGTATATTGGGCCCTTTAGAGCCAAAACATGGTGTCTTAAAACATGGTATAATTAGCAGCTTAGCCCAATTGGATATGAATACTAAAAGGTAAGATCAGATGTGCTGTTATTGCTTTTATATTTACTTATATATGGCAGAAGGCCATGTGACTGATAAAAGATACTGTGGTGAAAGTCTGGTCCATTTTAATATTTCAGAGTATTTTCCCAAAAGTCTTGTGGATCATCAAGATGTTTTCTGGCAAAAATGAGAAGAGCATTAATGTTCTTTTTGCTCAGCAGTAGTTTTCCTCTTGGAATTCTTCCATGCAGGCCATTATTGCACAGTCTCTTTCTTTTGATGGAGTCATGAACACTGACCTTAAATGAGGAAAGTGAGGCCTGCAGTTCTTTGGATGTTGTTGTGGGGTCTTTTGTGAACACATGGATGAGCACTCTTGGGGTAAATTTGGTCGGCCGGCCACTCCTGGGAAGGTTCACCACTGTTTCATGTTTTCACCATTTGTGGATAATGGCTCTCACTGTGGTTCACTGGAGTCCCAAAGCTTTAGAAATGGCTTTATAACCTTTTCCAGACTGATAGATCTCAAAAATCATTACCATAAATTACCCAATTTAAACTGAAGTAATGGTAAAATGGTGCTACCATTGTCTGTGTTAAAAGAGCACATTCTGCTCTTTAGTGAAGCTGATTGCTGTACCCCATATACAACTTATATGTAGGGTCTTCCTTCATTTTAAATTGAATGGTAGCTTGGTAAATTTGTTATCAAATTTTCAATATCTCTACTCTCCATAATTAAGGTAGTTTTCAGCATCTTTTTTTCTGTTTCTTCATGTAATCATAGACAGTCTTGATGATGTTGATTTCAAAAATTAGATCAAACCAGCTGGTCTCATTGAATTATTACAATTAATGGCAAAAGGAATGCTTTATGTAATTTTTTAAGGTGTTATAGTGGTGAAATTACAACTAAGAGATACACGCTATGAGTAACTGGAAATTGTATTAATATTAAATCGTCCTTCCCCCATGTCCCCTGATGAGCTGCCACTGTTGACATTTCTGTTGCACAGAGATGCCAGTCCTGTCCACATTTCTTCCCTATAGATTTGATCTGCACTAACCAAATCATTATCATGTCAACAGAGGATGCTTATGAGGATGTGTGCGTGCGTGCGCGTGTGCGGACACAGACATTGTGTGTGTGATTGCGCATTAATGACCTTGTGCATGTTTGTGTTGTGCTGTCTGTCCTGAGCTGGAAGGACAAGTATATGTTGCCTGCCGTCCCAATGAATGTCTTTTTTCCACATCAAATTATGCATGCAGACACTTTAATGACGATTTAATGTAACGGGTTGCTTTATTTCTTTACACTCACTCACAGAAAGAATTGATGTTGTACATTTTGGTTATTTTCTTGAAAAACTGATTTCATTTAGGTATGTTGTGCTACTGGAATAGCAAATTAAATTGCTATTAATATGGCAGCCATTATGAAAAAAAACAACATAATCAAATTACATTATCTTACAGATCCATTTAAACAAAATAAGTAATTTTGTGGCCATTATTAATAAATAAAATAATTGCCTGTTAAAATAAACTATTAGGAAAAAAAAATAGTGTGGGGAACATGTAATTCAGATAATAATCACAAGGTTCTTAGAAAACAAAAATCAAGAGACAAGTATCCAAGTGCGTGTCCTTGAACTTCTCGACTTTTACTATTGTATCATGGGAAAATGCATTTTTATTTATAAAATTGGTTTTCATAAAGTTTTGTTTTTGAGACGCAAGGTGGTTTTCATTAGATTATTCAGTGATATAAATAATAAAATATAATTGACTCATAGATCTAGTATCTGATGTTAGGCTTAACATGTTTTCCTTTTTCAATGTAATCAGTACAACAGTAAACAATCTTTATTTTGAATCAGGACTCGTTAGAGTAATAGAAAACTCTAAAAATATTGCTGTCTAGAAAGGAGAATGTCTTTTGTATTAAAATGTGCATAATAGCATTTTTTAAATATATACATTCTCATTGTGCTGTGATTCAAGGTTAGTTTCAAGAGAATTATCCACTTCATTTACATCTCTTTCATTTCTCTCTCTCTCTCTCTCTCTCTCTCTGTACAGATACACAGAGGTGGCGAACAATGTCCAGAAGGAGGAGACAGTGTTAAGTTTGCAGTTTGTGTTGCTGGATTGTTCTCCACTCAAATTCTCTCTGTTGCAACATTGTAACGAGTGGCAGGGCAAGTTCACGCAGCTGCTCAGCCTTATGGCCAGTGCCAAACTCAAGGAACTGCACAGCTTCCTGCAGGAAAATGCTCTCAGGTGTGTGTGTGATTCCAAAACCCTGACTAACTGAAATGAAACCTCAAAAGTGACCGATTTGAAACGCTCTTCATGGGCAGCGACTGTGTTAATGGTCACTCATGCATGCCATGCCAATTAACACCCCTCATGTTAAGAGCTTAAGAGACTCCACAAACCTCTCTGTTAATTCCAGTTGAGTCTGACGTTAGCATGTTACTGAGCCTAACACTAATAAATAGTTCTGTCGACTAGAAAGAGAATATGGAGATTTGGAGGTGGGCTCTTTTGACTTGAGTCAGTTTTATTTTAGTATCATTGAGATACTATTATCATTTGTTTTAGTCAAATTGTTGTGTTTTTGTCAAAAAAGATTTAGTATGTCTATATAGTTTTTATTGAAATTATTTCCCCCTTAAGCAACACCCATGGCTCAGTAAACCACTCAGAATATCTTAACATCTCCAAAGCAAACCTATGTTAATAGGCAGCTCAATAAGCTTTGAAACAGGGCATCTGTACTCTGTGTGTCTAGTTGTGTGTTATTGTGCTTAATTCACTTCGAATAGGCATTAAATATTTAGCATGCGCATATAGCCATTGACTGTGTGTGTTTTCAGGGTGTCTCAGCCTCCTCAGACTCTGGCGGAGTTGGAAGAGAGTCTAAAACTTCTAGAAACACTGCAGGCAGATCTGAGTAAAATCAAAAGTCAGATTCCACCCATCCACGAGCAGTTTGCCATCCTTGAGAAATACGAGGTTCCTGTCGACCCCGCTGTGAGTGTCGCACCGCGCGCACACACACACACACTCTCCCTCAGGTGTTTCAGTCAAATTGTCTCCTTAATACACTTTCATCTCTTCCTCTATTCCATATTTGACTATGCTTTTATTTGACTCAGCCCTCTCAGATTTCTTTCTCTCTTGCTCTGTCTCTCTGTCTCTGTAGGTGTTGGAGTTGCTGGAGGCTCTGAATGAAGAGTGGGTGTGGTTTCAGCAGGTTGTGATTGACAGCGACATCATGTTGAAGAAGCACAAAGACATGATGAAGAGTGGGCTGATCCTCTCCTCTGAGGAGTTTAAGAAGAAGACGCAGTCGGTCCTGCAGAGCTTCAATAGCAATGGTGAACCCACACACATAGAGATTCCACTGTTATAGGATGGGAAAACGCACACACACACACACACACACTGTCTCAGAGCCCACTGTGAGCTTCACATCCCAGCAAGCCTCTTTTTCTGTAGGTCAGTTCGCTACATGGGCGGCACCGCAGGCCTTTGCTTTTTGGGACCGTGGGTGTTCTCATGGCGGGGAGTGCTGGGTAGAGCCATCAACCTCCCGCGCACCCCACGGCACATCACAACCAATTAGCCTTGAGATAATGTTTCAGAGCGCCATGGAGCCTCACCTACAGCAGAAGTGACCGTCACGCTGACATCCTGCCCTTGACTGCACTCTCTCTCTCTCTCTCTCTCTCATTGTCCCGTCCTCCTGCTTCACCTCCTGCTGGTGTCTCTGCGCTGTTTATTCTCTGCTCTATTAAAATCGGGATTGAAAAGTTCTTTTTTCTCTCTCGCGCTGCCACCTCTCTTCACGAACAAAGTCACGTTGTGCCAAACTGTATCAAAGAGGACAGAGTTTTCGTCCTACTTTTGCCTCCCTCTCCTTTCATTCTTTCCCTCTTCTCGTACTTCTTTGCTCACTCATTCCCCATCTCGTTTCCATTGTGTTTGCGTTACCTTCTGATCGTTGATAGCTCTGTGAAGTCTGTTGTTTTTCAGTTTGATCTCCTGCCATTGCTTCTCCGCGTCTTTCCCCCTCTGTTCTTCTCTCCCCACTATGAATCCAAAAGCCTCTCTCCGTCTCGATTCAGACAAAGTTGGAGTTTTGGCACAGCTTTAGCTTTGCGCTAAGTCAACACGTGGCAAACGCGCTCGGCGCTCGCCGTCATTATTTCCCACAACCCCAGAAATTCAGGACGTGGGCGGCAGCTGCAACTTGTTGAGGACGACGGGATTGTTTGGATTGTTCCAGCAAACAATGGCGGGCTCCTTCAGGTTAATGAGGCCAGGAAGCAGCTTTGTGCAGAGAGAAATTTGTATTCAAGAGAGAGAGATGGTTTCAATAATATCACACTCATTCAGTCCAAACACATACTACTGGCCCCTGCCAAGGTGCCCCTTCAAAATCTCATCTCCTGCTCTCCACGGATCCAGCGTGACTTTCCCTCTCAGATCCAGCGCTGAGGAAAAACACCACATTGCATTTTGCGGGCCAATTAAAAGTGTATGATTGGTTGAAGTCTCCAAGGCAGATTTATCCAAAATGTAGCCCATTTTAACATTTGCTAATTAGATTTTCTTTACGTTTTAGTCAGGCACAAAGGAGAGAGAGGATGGGCGTCATCAAACCTCTCAACACCCGTGCTCCTGAATTCGTTCTGCTCCAGCGACGCACTTCAGCGTGTGCTAAATGCTTCAGTAAATCAGACTTTCACAAATATTAACTGGAAGTCCCCAGTGCATCTTTGCATAGTGCTTAATGGCTCGCCTTAATGCAGAATTGTGTGTTTTTTGTAATTACCGGAGATGTGCGATGGAATCCACTATGAACCGTGTGTGACGTTAACGCTCGTGCCTGTATCACATACAGATAGCGGCCTCTACACTGGTGTCTGTGCACGTGTGTTACTGTACGTGTTGTGTATCGCCATCCTGAGATGAATGAGGTGCTTTTTGAAATCTCAAACATCTCGTAAATCAAAGCTGTCGCAAGTGCGTGTGGATCGTGGGAGTCCAGGCCTGTGAGCGAAGCTGGGCCCGAGCCAGAACTTGGAAAGAGACCTACTGACCTGCTGAGCTCCCAACTGTGAAACCACATTAATAGCACATTGTGAGAAACATGCTCACTTTGCTAACTTTCTGGCCAGTAGGAATCCATTGAGCTCTTTGTTTAGAGCGACAAACTGGAAATGACAGCTGAATGTGCAGTTTGTTTTATTCACTAACCTCATGTTTGTGCATTTTTGTGTTATCTTTGTATGTCTTTTCTTTTATTTGTGCGTGCATATATGTGCAGGTCCGTTTGGCTCTAGTGTGGCCCCAGCTTCGGCACTACAGCTCGTGTCAGAGCTGCGTGTCCAGTTGGAGGCTCTTAAAGAAGAGGAACAGAACATACGCTACGGTCTCAACATCTTTAATATTGAAGAACCTGCCTCTAAAGACGTCCTCTCTCTAGAGAAGGTGCCTAACAACTAATGATTTTACCACTAACATTAATCAATCAAAAACTTACTAGACAATGACTTTCTTCTCCAAAAACAATCTGTTTAGATCATTTAGTGTTTGTGGATGTGTTTGCAGAGCATGAATTACCTGCAGCAAGTATGGGAGATCGCCCTGCAGTGGGAGGCTCTGTGGGACGTGTGGAAGGGGGGTCAGTTGGCCTCTCTACAGACCGAGATCATGGACAACACCAGCCAGAACATGTTCAAGAGTCTCCACAAACTCAGCCGGGAGTTCAAGGCAAGCCACTGCAACATACTCAACCTTAGTCAGTTCAGGGACCAAACTTACATTTATTGCAGTTTGAAATGTTAGTTCTCAGAATAGAACAGACTTTGTTTAAGCTGTAGTGTTAAACTATATAAAAAATGTATCAAATGATAATGCTAAAATTATACATAATATATTAATCTATAAATTAAATATTAACAATATAGAAAAATTATATTAATGTATTCCAGTCTTTTAATTAAAAATGTATTCAAAATCTCACAAATGCACTGTTGATTTTCTTGAAAGTGATCAAGATCATTTAAAGAAATGAAGACCTTTATTATGCATTACATTTATCAAACGGGATAGTTAAAACATCAATAGTGTTTTTAATATTTATATTTCAAATAAATAAATAAATGCTTTTATTTTGAACTTTCTAGTTATCTAATAATAGTATTATTATTATTATTATTATTATTATTATTATACTATTAATAGTTAGCTAAACTGTAATAATATTTCACAATATTACTGTTTTAAGACTTTTTTCAAAAAACATTAAAAAAGTGACCAACCCCAAACATTTAACATGTTATATATATATATATAACATGCCTGGAAGTGCTTAATTTTCACACTTTAAATCCTATCAGCACTGTTGCTTCTTTCCAGGAGTGGTAATATAAGCACCATAATATATGTGAATAACACAAATAATATTTGTAAATTTACATTTTACATTTTTTAATTATTATTTTAATTAAGCGTCACAATCTTATTAATATAAATCCTTCATATAAAAAACTAGCCGACATCGGGACAACACTTAATGCTATCAGCGGCATCACTGATGTCTCGTCTCTCACTCATCTTCTGCTGTTCTCACACACATACTGATGCTACTTCATTAGAGTCCAGCAGAGACTCTCATTCCTTCGTTTCCCTTTGTAACGGTGATAAAAGCTCTTTTGTGTAGCTAATTACCCTTTAAAGCTAATTTAGCTTCTCTTCTCACCAGCTTCTCATTATCCTGACATTTAGCTTTAAGCAGATTAGAAACACCTGCTTGATTCAGACCCTTTGGGTGCTTTTCCATTGACAGGGGATCAGCCCATCACAACACAGCACTCAGCACTTTACACTTCAGCCTGCAGTGGAATCCTGACTGGTAGAAAGTAATGCTGGTAAAATGTGTGTGTTCTTTCAGGACAAGCACTGGGAGGTTGTGGACTTTACTAAGAGCAGGATTAAACAGTTTAAGAAAATCATCCCACTGATCACAGACCTCAGGAATCCAGCCATGAGAGAGAGGTGGGGGCACACACACACACACACGTACAGATGCACACACACATGCACACAGATGCACTCGCACACACACACACACACACACACAGATGCACACAGATGCACTCGCACGCACACACACACACACACACACACACACAGATGCACACACATACACACACACGCATACAGATGCACACACGCACACGTACAGATGCACACACAGATGCACACACACACACAAATGCACACACATACGCATACACACGCATACAGATGCACACGCACACAGATGCATGCACACAGATACACCCACATACACACACACACACACACATAAATTCATTATACATTGTCCTCGCAACATTGGTCTAAAACTGGTCCTCACAAAGATAGTTGTACAACCACACACATGTTGGTTTTCCATGTTTAATGAGGACTTTTCATAGACATAATTATTTTTATACTGTACAAACAGTATATTGTATCCCCTAACGCTACCCCTAAAGCCTGTGACACACAAAACCAAAGTCAAAGAATTAGCGACGATGAAAGCAGACTGTGTTCTCGCCTCTCATTGGCTGCATCTCTGCCAAAAAACTGATTTTGAACACACCTAAAGGAATAAAGGTGACTGTCAACTAGTGTTCGTTCTCTGCCTGTGTGTAAGTAAATATCTGTTTTATCAGCAAGTATCAATGGTCTATTTTCATCATTTAAGAATGAAACCGAAACTAGGACTGCAGATGTACAAACTATAAACAAAGCAGCGCTTGCTTATCCTTTTGAACATCAATCACATGCATTGAATGCTCATGTAAGATGCCGTCAAATTATAACAGCCTTCCCTCTGCACCATTCTTCTTTACTTGCTTTCATCACTTACATCTTTATACTAGTGTATTTCCAGTTCTTATTATGTCCCATAACGTAGGGTTTACCAGGACCACACACACACACACACACAGCACGAATCAGTGTCCTCAGCATAATGAAGTGTCATTTCACCCTAATCCTCTTTATCATGAGTGGCTCCTGACAAAATGACGCTGTCTGCTTTCATGTTGCCTCATCTGCGGACAGTCGCTCTCTGTTCAAGATGTTTCCTTCTGTAGCTGGTGACCTGAGGTGTGCTGTTGAAGTCCAGCTGATAATCATCTGCTGCTGATTTCTGGTCTAGGACAGCTCGTCACCTCTCTCCATTCTCTCACGCAGAGCATTTGTGCACTCTGGCGCCTTCCCTGCCGAGAGAAAGCAGCGTTTTCCGCTCTTCGTTTTTCTTCTGCTCTGTCATTCGCTCCCTAAGCCATTTGATTGGATCTGGCATTCCCAAAACAACAGCCCATCGGCCCCAATCAGGCGTGCTGCAACAGCCCTGGAGGAGATGGCAGAGACAGGCCTCACGTTCCCCTGATGGCAGCCGGCTAATCACACTGATGTAACCCTCTGAAAGATCCCCGTTAGCATCTCCCGCTGGCCGGTGCAACAGATGAAAATAAACAGACCTCCAGCCTCAGAAGTCCATGACCGACAGAATGGGATACAAGAAGAGCGCAAGAAGAGATCTCGTCCCTGAATGCCTGGGCCCGATCTCAGAGGGGACAGTCTTTGCCAGTGACTGTGTTTTGTTGTGGATCAGATGTGCTGTCGGTCTCTGTGGACTTCTTTGAGAGAAGACAACAAGCTGTGCGTCAGGACTACAGGATCTCTCACGGGAGAATTCAATCCTTGCGCTGTCGTTGGCCGTCACACCTGTTTATTATGACAAAATCTGACCGTCAACATGGCCAGTCTTTCTTCAGCTCTCAAAATACTTTGAATAGCACACATTCTCTGTAATTGTAGCTTAAGGATTCCATTAGATATTTTGCCAGCCCCGTTTCTTCTAAAGGTCTACACAATAGCTCTGATCCAAACCCTATTAAGCTGCTTACATACCACACAGCTGTTTTCGGAGGCATCCTACATGGACTGCAACTCAAAATGCCCAGTATTTCCAATAGGCTTTGGCATTAATGTTGCTAAGATAACAGGGTGATACTCTAATAAACACGGAATAAGATTTAAAAAGGTTTTTCCAACCCTGTTTGACCTCTGATTCATGTGTCAATGTCAAAATGCCTTGGCCCATCAGATTTGATCTTCAAAGGGTGCTGTTGATGTGTTTATTACAGACACTGGAATCAAATAAGGCAAGAGGTGCAGCAGACGTTTGACCCGACCAGTGCAGACTTCACTCTGGAGAAGATTGTGGCTTTGGGTCTGGACCACCATGTTGATCGTATCAGTGACATTTCTGGAGCGGCCAGCAAAGAGCTCTCCATAGAACAGGTACGATATTCCCCTCTCTCTCAATCCCTCTTCACAACTCTCTCTTACTTAATAGGGTTAGTTTATTTCATTCTGAGTTTAATTTCACTCTTAAAACTAATGGTTCTTTTAGTTCTTTAGCTTTCCAGTAGCTCTTACAGTAGATTGTGGCACTTGCAACGCCAAGGTCATGGGTTCGATTCCCAGGGAAAGCAAGAACTGATTCGAATATCAATGTGTTTCTTGAATGCAATGCAAGTCGCTTTGGATAAAAGCGTCTGATAAATGCATACATCAGTGAAAGATTCTACAGAGAACATTTATAAGAAAAGAGAACCATTTTCTCATCAGTTTTCTTCGGTTTTGGTGTTTGCTAATGTATTTAGTTAATTGCAAATTAACAGCATCCTTCATATTACTTATGTTCTTCAGATCCGGTGTATTGGAATCTGGGTTTTTTAAAGCACCTGTACTAGTGTGAAATTGTCCTTGATCCTTTGAGAGAGTTTTTGAATACATTATAAACTTTCACTCAAAACTGCCTAAAAAACGATTTACTCCATCACTCTTGAGTAACATTATAAGTGGACCTCATATGAAAAAACTTTAAATGATGAAAAAGCATATGCTATGGTTCAAATAATATCAGCCTAAAAAACTTTTTTTTTCGGCAGTAACTGAAAACCTACATTTTTGAAACATTTCTTTGTCTATGTGAAGGTTCATCAAGGTTCAAATCTCTTTGCTCCTCTCACACCGCGTACGATCCTCAGAGGTTCGGTATGTTAAAGAGAAAAGGAAAGTTACTGTCAGGAGGATTATGGTCATAGGTCAGGTTTAGAAGGTCAAAGATGATATCCTCAGGGTGACATCCTGAAGTCAGACCGCCCCAGCAGAGAATCACAGCAGAGAGCCCCGGTCTGAGAGTCTGGCCTCAGGGCAGATGCGGTTTTCATTAGCCAAACCGTTTGAATGGAAAGGAGATGGTGGTCGTGAGTACAAAGCTATCAGACTGCTCTGGGGTTATACTTACAGGTTTTATTTATTTTAAACCTTAGGCCTGCATTGGAGCACACTTGAGCAGAACAAAAGTGCCATCCTAGAAGCAAAAATAAAAGTAGGGCTTTGGCGCTAAGCTTAGTTTTGGATGTTACTCTACAGAAGTTTCTGCCTCAGAGTACAGATTACCAAGAAAAAAAAGGTTACCAAATAAATGAAATATAAAACTAAATTTCAACTCAGAATAAATCACAGAAAATACATTTTAATATACTTCACATTAAAAAATGTTAAAGAATAAAATCACAGAAAATCAATTTCCAAAAAATGTGAAACAGCATGACTGTTTATGTCACTGGTTTGGTGTGGTGTAGAAGCTCGACGACGAAGTACAATAACTTAAACAGTCTTTTAATGAAAAGGAACGCAGGGGATAAGGAAGATACAAGTAATCCAAAAGACAACCACTGACACTGACGCACTGACAAGAACAGTGGGTATAAATGCAATGAGACACCGCTGACAAGACTAACAGGCTGATTGATGACAAGACAGGTGATGACGTTGATGGAGGATCACATGGAGAACCAGGAAATAAACAAAACAAACAAACTTGACAGTTCTATGACAGTACTTGTCCCCGTCACGGGCACCCTGGAGCCCTAGGGTTCACAGACTGGTGAGCTTGGGTTGGGAACGGAGCCTCCAGAGCAGCGCCGGGAGTTCATGGAGTCAGGGCGGTCCCCAGCTCAGGGGACCATGGCGAATTGGCTTTTGCAGCCGTGACAAGGGAATCGGAAAACAGGTCATCCTCTTTGGTAGTGATTACGTAACTGGAGAACAGGTCAGCCTCCTAATCTGTACGGAGGGATCAGGAGATCCGGATTGTCTCTCCGGCCATGACGGGTGTATAGTCCCCCCCAAAAAAGGCTTTTTGAAGGGAGCTACGGGTAATTGTGCTGCCCACACCCACCTAATGTCTATAATAGTCTTTGTCAGCTCTGCAGTGATCCTCTCCTCCTCTTGGTGCTAGGCTAAACTCTGGGATGAGAGTGGGCATTGGACAGAGCTTTGGGGTACGAGACTCTGGAGAGGGTGTGTGTGGTCCACACACATAGTAGTGCTGTGGCTATCACAGTCATCACCACCTCTTCGGGAGAGTGCTCGGGACTTGCCTTGCCAGGGAGCGCTCAGGGACTGGAGCGGATGGGGAAATGTGCCTCGCTGGAGCGGACCCTGAGTGGAAGGCAAGGGGTGAGCTGGAGTGCTCAACTGCTTTCCCATTGGGACAGGATGACGGCTGGGAATGTCCTTGACAACAAAATCAGAACTGTTAAGCATAGGACATAATTGATGAAATCTATTAAGGGCACGCTACACTTGAATGGAGACAGGAGATGAGGAATCTCGTCACCCAGTCCCACGCAGGAGCATTGGTTGAGCATGGCATTGTTCCCGCTCATCAAAAGCTCTCCTCGACACACTCCACCAGTATGGTGGCCGTCCACCCTGGCTGAGGGAGCGAAGGAGATGATCCTCTGCCAGCTTTCTCTCCTCTGCCTGAACTCTTATCTTTGGGTTCGTTCTTCTGTCATGCTATGGTGTGGTGTAGAAGCATGTGGATGAAGGACAATAACTTAAACTGTCTTTTGATGAAAGGAAACGCAGGGGGTAAGGAAGATACAAGTAATCCAAATGATAACCGCAGTGATGAGAACGGACCAGGACTGAGGGAAAACACAGGGTATAAATAAATTGGGGGTGATTATAGCAACAAGACACCATTGACAAGACTAACAGGGTGATTGATGGCGAGACAGGTGACGATGATGACGGAGGAGCACATGGGGAAACACAAACAAACACACTTGACAGCTCTATGAAAGTTTTCTGCATTGATAATTACAATGAATTATTTCAGCAGCAAATCGGCATATTATTATGATTTTTAAAGATTTATGAATCATGTGACGCTGAAGACATTCCGTCACAGGAATAAATTACATTTTAAAATATAATAAAATAGAATAGTTATTTTAAAATGTAATAATATTTCACAATACTTTACTGTGTTTCTGATTTAAATAAATGTACAAGCTTGGGAGAGCATAAGAGTCCTATTTCTAAAACTTTTATTTCCTAATAACGTTCCTATTGCCCCAGCAAAAGACCTCAATGTCAGATCTGATCCTACATGCTTTATAAGCATTTTATAGCTATATTTTGGGTTCTGTGTGAATTAATTACCTGTTGGATGTAAATGTCATTCTACCTCCTCATGTAAATTAGATTTCATGGCGAACAAGTTTGTAATAACCCTCAATGGCTCACTTCCAATATCTATTATTTGTGTCATAATTTATAGCTGATATTGGAGGAAATATGTGATGCGGTGAAGCAGCAGTCACTTTATTTTCTGCATATAGAGCATCAGAAATGCCTTTAGTTTAAAAGCACAAGTTACATTATCTGCCACTGATGTAGGATGTGTGAAACGGGCCTAAGAATCGAGTGGTTTATAGTCAGTCTTATTTTAGACTTGAAAAGGAAACTTGTGTTCAGTAACAGTGCAGTACAGTATGAGCGCAATGCTGCTGGAGGCGTCTGTCCCCAGGCTGCAGTCGCAGGTCATGTGTGGCGGCCGCAGGGGAAATGAGCCTTGCGCTTAATTTCCTTCAGAGCAGCCTTTACTGCCCCTGCAGAGGAGAGCTGCCCTGTCCAGCTGTCAGTCTGTGGGAGGCTGTACTCCTCCCCTCTCTCCCTCTTTCTTCTCCCTCTCGGCCCAGGGAGATTCCCAGACGTTCGGCTCTGTGCTCGCAGAGGTTACAACAACACAGCTTTAGTTCGAGAGCGGCAATGGGAGAGCAAAGCCTCATAACCCCCAAAGCACAAAGCAGTTCACCTAGAAGTCACCCGAGAGAGAGAGAGAAAAGTAGAAAGACAGATAGAGTGTAAATGAGAAGCTTCACTCGCATGGTGCATGGCTGGTGCTTCTGGAAAGACCCTGTCTCTGACGTTTATTGTGAGGGGGAATTTTTGCTGGGGCCCGGATTAATGATATTTCCCTGTCACAAGTCGCCTAGCCTTGCGTAGCCAGACCTTCAGACTGACGGCAGAAGGTCTGGACTCCATCGCAGCTTTCACTGGCTAAGGACCACCCAAGAGGACATCTGACCGACATGGAAAGCAACCAATCACAGCTCATTTTATTCCTTGCCATGTCCCTACGGTAACAGACCAGCATGAATCGAATCAATTATTAATTCAAGATCAATGTGCAAGTTTACCGCAACAATTGCACTGCGAAAACCCAGAGATCAGTAGATCCTGATAAGTGCTCATTGTGACAGTTGTACAGATGACTTTGATGAGAGGGTTTGTGGTCACCACAGCTTTGTTTCCAGGCAGACCGTTAAAGATTGAGACACACACGTCAATTCTGTAGAGTGGGCAGAATTGTGTTTCCTATTTTGTGTGCCTCATGCATTAGATGTTCAGCCAACTGTCTATGGCCGTGACGTCTGACGCTGAGACTTTAAGTCGCCTAAACTCCTCTCAAAATACCTCACATAGGAGTCCGTTTCAAACCAAGCAGCTTTCTATTGATCAACATGGATTTGAAGATGAACCCACTGCAAAATCGAAATTTATGATCGAATGGATTCCTTGAAATGAGTGGATTTTATCCATAAAAATTCGCTGAACAATGGTAAAAATCCCCCTTATTAATACAACAAAAGGCCACCTAGAGTTTGAGAACTTTCGAAGACCTTTGTGAAGCAAAAAAGTGTTGACTAAGTATAGTCAGCTCACTGTGTTTTTTAATGCAGCTAGAGTTTGAGTCTTTAAATGCAATTATAATGCCCTTTCCTGTAGCTCAATCAGTAGAGCATTGGTGCTTCCAACACCAAGGTTATGGGTTTGATCCCAGGGCAAGAACTGATTCAAAGTGTTTCTTGAGTGCAATGTAAGTTGCTTTGGATAAAAGCGTCTGCCAAATGCATAAATGTAAATGCCCCCAAATTGCTGTCTTGTTAGGCATCTCATTAGATTTAAAACACAGCCAATGTCCGGGTGTGCCCATGATGTCTTAATGTTGTTTATGCAAGCAACTCACTTGATTTAAAAGACCAAGTGTTTAAATGTTTGAAAGATGTCCAGAACTGCTGTCTAGGTTGGTTGCTTGCTAGGTTTTGAAACCTACGGTGAATGAGAAGTGTCACTGGCATATTTTCCTTTGTGTCTTGTGTTTCTATGATGTTTATCATGGGGGAAACCTTTCAGGGACCCCAGTCAATGCTCTTTCACTGTCACAGGTCGCCCATGACACTGATGGCTGCCTTTCCAGCTCTAATACAATGTGGCGTTCAGTGCTGAGGTGGAATGCGTCTGAAAAGATTAGTGGTAACATTAAAAAGCCTAATGCTGGTCTCTCATTCACAGACTCTGGAAGGCATCATGAAGACATGGGAGGAAACGTCCCTGGATATCACACCCTACAAAGACAAAGGTCACCATAGACTGAGGTGAGAAGCCAGAGGTTTCAAAAGGTGAAACGTCAAGAGGTCGCAGGTGCTTAATAAGCAGAATGTTAAAGAGGTGATAATGATGATTCAGCGCCTTGAGGTGGAGCTCTACAACCAGAGCGATTTTATTTCCCATGTAATTCCCCTCAAAAACAAGAACATGTTACATAAATCAATATTAGCACACATGCACAAGATTTAAACAGTTTGCATGATCTTAACAAGATAAGGATCCTTCAGGGGGGATGCCACCATTGATACAGCTAAAAAGCAATTTGATTTAGTTTTTTTACAAAATATTTAATTTGCAATGTAAGTCTCTCAAAAAACAACAACACAAGAACATAATAGTGAAGATTAACACACATAGACAAATAAAAGTTTGTTTTTCCTAGCACCTACCAGCAGATTTTCCATAATAATTGGGGAGTTGTCCTAATTGACCTGACTATTTTTTCCTGAGCCGTAATTGTACCATTGCTTTCACGCATGTCCAGTCGAGAGGTATTTACAGAAGATTTTTTTGGGTTTGGGTTTTTGCAGCAGACATCCTGTCCAACAAGTAACTAGTACTGGTACATCCATGCTATTAATGCACCGTAATGTGAATATTTTAGTGTCAAAAACAAGCCGTAGCCTAAAAAACCTATTCCTCAACATGATGGAGCGCCCTGCTGCAGGGAAGAGCCGCCACGCGTGAGGAGCCAGTAACTCCACATTATCATATTACTCCGTGTGACACAACCACCACTGAGAAAGAGTGAGCAAATGATACAAAACACTGGCTGTGTTTTAAAACTTAGTGAGGCGCCTACTGCCTACTCTACAGAATTTTAGGCATAGTCAAATGTTGTTATCGGATTGGAAGCGCTTATGCTGTGCAAAAATGTTGTCTAGATAAGCAGCTCACTGGGTTTTTCAAACACAGCCAGTTTTTGAATGGACCTTTGATTCCCAGAAATGCTCTCTAGATGTGTAGCTCAGTCGGTTTTGAAGCACATCCAGTGCCCGGAAATGCTTTCGAGATGGGTGTGTGAAACACAGCCTCTGGCCGGACAGCAGAGTCCAGTTCAAATCTGTGTTTGACAGCAAGCCATGTTTTAATACACAGATTAAATGGCTTATCAATGCCAGGGCACCTTGAGCTCTCACACAAACATAATTACTATCAATCTCCTGAGAGAGCAGGACTCAGAACGGCGGCTTTAAGCCTTCTGGGCAAACAAGCCAAGGGTCCAATAAAGAACATAAACTGACTGTGTGAAAAGACATTTCTGTATTTAGATGAGCTCAAATGATGCTGTTGCTCTTTTTGGTTTTGATTGAGACCATTCGGGAGTTTCAAAAAGTGTTCATTGCTTACAATTACACAAACGAGCTGTGAGCAGATAAGAACTGGAGAGGATGCTTTGTGCAGATGGCAGCTGCACAAAAGCTCTAATCTAATAGAATCATTTGTACAAGCATTCTCCTTCCCAAGAGCTGAAAGTTTTCTGAAAATGCCTTCAGGGCTGTTCGTATTTAGCTGGAAGCAGTGTGTGTGTGTGTGCGTGTGTGAGCATGTTTATGTGCTAGTCATGTGGATGAATCGGAAACGGGTCAAAAGCATTGTTTATGAGCGTCTTTGCCTATTTGTCCGTTTTGATGTAACAGTAATTCAGAAGCAATATTGTTTTTTTTTATACCTTTCTGTGGCGACTTAATTTATAGATTCTTCCTTAATTTTCCATGTTTTTTGTGTCTATATTGTTTTTTGTCAGATTGCTTCTGGGGACTAATTGGTCTAAGATGTTATGATATTGGTTATTTGATCTTTCTCATGCATATGAATACATATATGAGATGTCCTTGTTTTGAAATGAGTTCAGTTCAGCTCTACAGAAGACAATAGTGTCCAGTGCCGGTCCTACACTTCTGGGCCCATCCCATCTGTTAATTCTTTCAGAGTAGTTTCACTGTCAACAAACAACATACTGTTGAGTTTTAATTAACATTAGTGCTAATGACAATGGTCTTCCGTATGCAAGGTGAAACAAAATGCACTTTATGAGAACACATTAAACTGCCTGTATGAAATTATCAAATGCCAGATGTCAAACATCAGATTTTCATTGACTGCTAAATAAATCCTTGATGAAAATATCACTGACAATATCTAGCTTTCAGAAAAAAATGAAACACAGCTTATTTTCTAAATGTATGATTTACTTGCTGGCAGCAATGTCACCCTGTAGTCTACGACTGGTTGCCCACTGAAGCTAAGCAGGGTTGTGTGTGGTTATTTTCCTGGATGGGGGACTGACTTGATTGCTGCTGGAACCTACCGCCCCAGGATGTCTTTCGCAAGAGTAGGGGTGTAACCCCGGCATCCTGGCCAAATTTGCCCATCATGGCTTCCTAACCATCCCCTTTCTCTGATTGGCTTCATCACTCTGTCTCCTCTCCACCAATAAGCTGGTGTGTGGTGAGCGTTCTGGCGCAATATGGCTGCCGTCGCATCATCCAGGTGGATGCTGCACTCTAGTGGCGGTTGAGGAGATTCCCCCGTCCATGTAAAGCGACTTTGAGTGTCTATGATAAAGCTCTACATAAATGTCATGAATTATTAATTACTAACAAATCTAAAGCATATATTTAACCCAAAAAGGTTACGTCAATAATTCTGTAGACGTACTAACGTTTAGATTAGTGGACATTGTTTTTAGAGCACTTGACAGCTTGCAGGACTGAACAGTAGTGTGTTTATTGATATATACTGACAATAATTCATCATTTCTAAACATAGTTGACTAATATCGAAGTTGAAGATCTGGAGTGGAGTATTTTTTACTTTTAGGTTTATTTTTTTATGAATTGTATGAATTGTTTTGTGTCAGAGAACTCATCTCCTCATTAGTGTCTGATCTCTGTAATCATTCCCCGTGTATACCTACCCAGTGTTTTCATCCGTTCTCATTGCGTTAATCGTCATCCCGTTTTTCTGCTCCAGACAGATGTCTTCACTTCACTTTCGCTCCATCTGCCACACTGCATGATATTTGCATGTTCTAAATATGTTTAAATATCTACTTAAATGGTATTTGAGAGCAAGTTGGCCCCCTGGTGGTTCAGGGGTCCTTTACACCCGACCGACACTGACATTGTTGCGATTCAGCTCGAGCCATGTTAATTCAGCTCAATTCATTAAGTGTCGATGTTACACAAATGGTCCAATTAAGAAATCCCATCAAATTTAGAATAGAATTTATTGTCCCTTAACGGGAAATTTGTTTCCACAAACTGTCATACAGTACAGTACAGTACACGCTACTGGTAAAAATATATACACAAAAAGCAAAAAATATATACACATAACAACAACAAAAAACAAACAAAATAAATGTGCTATAAAAAAAATCAGCTATAAAGCATTATCATCCAGCTTAATTCAGTTCTAGTTACATTCTTATCCAATAGCGTCAATAATATTACTGAATGTTATGTTTAGTAATACGCACTAATACGCTGAGTCATAAGGACTGCAGCTTTCGTGCGCTATAACCTGTCATATGTGTCAGTGCCTCACACCCACCTGTGAGAGAGAGAGAGAGAGAGAGAGAGAGAGAATCACAGGTGGTGGTGTCTTGCTGACAGGTAGGCATGTGGAGAAAAAAACAGATATATGGAGGAAGAGTGGGAAGATTCTTATTGCTTATTTCTAGAAGCTTAGATCCTGCAGAACAGAGAAAGGACGTGGTGTGTCTCTCCCTCCCTCCCTCTCTTTCTCCCCTGTTTAGCACACATACCTGCTGGTATTGTTCGTCCCCGTCAGTGCTGCAACAAAAGGTGGACATATGCTTTATCTTTAGTTTTCCCTCTCTCCTCTTTGATCACTCTATTTCTTCCTCTGTTTTTTGTCAGTGGTGTATATGCCGTATCAACAAACACTGTGTTTAGTATTCAGCGGTGAGGTTGTATACCAGGGACAGAATCAATTCCAAATTACTCAGGCTCTCAATAACGGACAGCCCTGTCCGCAAGGAGAAAAGATGATTAATGATGATAGTATTCATGATAGAAGCTGAAGTGTTCACGCGCACAGATGGAGCTGCGTGTGCGTTAATGGTCCTGCAGTGAAGAGGCTTTCTGTTTGCTGCCGTGTACTTATAATTGAGCGTTTCCACACATTTAGCAGGACGGAGTGCAAATCACCTGTAATTACCACCTACAGCCCCGCGTTGTACGCACAGCACACACCCATTGTATAAATGCGGTGCAGAGAAACATCTCTTTGCCTGCTCTGCAGTTGCAAGAGTGACAATTCTGCAGAATAGGCGTTAAAACGGTCCTACACTGAAGGTTCGACTGACCAAAGGACTCTCCTGGAAGTGACGCCAGTGGGCGAAACGATCTATAATGACGCAGGACAAAACGTGTGTGCAAACACTTTTAGCATATGCTACTTCTTGTAATTAAATTAGACATATACGCTTCCCTTACCAGCACTGTTTTTTATTTAAAATTTGCTGCAGCGCACATTTTTTATCCTGACGCACATATACTGCTGTTTGGACGCACACACAGCTGCAGATAAACGTCCCAGCCCTGCTTTGCTGATGACTAGGTATTTTGAGAGGTCATGTCCTCTGTGTTTTTCTGATAGTACACTAAAAAAGTGTGTGCGTGTGTGTGTGATTTTAGTAACTATAAGCTGTTCAAAGGTTAGTGAGATGTCAAGCTAGGCATCACTGGCTTCAATTTGAACATCGGTACATGTTCTAGGTTGGCAGTATACTTGGGTACGCAAGACTAAGTTTACTCTATAAGCAGAAATTCGCACATGGGCTGCGTCTCAATCAGCTCTCTTAGTTCATTCAGGGCACTGATCAGGCAGTCGGCCATTTCAAGGGCAGTCTCTGTCGCAAAAACCCACCAGTGTCCCACAATGCACAGTGAAAACCAGGGTGCATCGATGCTCAAACATACAACAAGTGCAAAACATACAGTTATTTAATGCTGTTTTCAACATATTTCAAGTACTGAACATAATCGAGCTAACATGTATAATTAGTTTAGGACCGAAACGGTGCAGGTATATATATGTAACAAAGTAATTAGCTTTAGAAAAATAAAGGTCAGAAAAATATCAGTTCGGCTGTTTTTGTAAATGCCAGTAGTGACTTTGCACAATGAGGACTAAGGACTAGGAAGCTGATTGAAACCCACCCATGGTCACCTTCTCTAGATGATCACTATTCATTGCTTCATAGTGGCTTTAGGGCTTTAAACGTGACTCATCGGGTCAGGGTAGTACAACACTGCCACCTAGTGTGTGTGCATATATGTATTTATGTGTGCTTATGCGCGTGTGTGTGTGTGTGTGTGTGTGTGAGATCAAGGAAGCAGGAATGCCCTGACCATCTGCTGCACATTAGAAAGAGACCCCCAGCCCAATTCAATTAACATCCACCGGCCCCCTGATTGGGCTCTGAGAGAAAGAGAGAGATGGGAAGAGAGATAAAGGGCATTGCAGGACTTTCTACCCTGCAGTAAATATGAGTTTCAGTATGCACACACACACACACACACACACACAAACAGTAGATTCACTCAAAGAAGTTATGACGAGATGAATAAATACTACAATACATTGATCTATGAGCATATTTGAAGTTTTTTATTTTTTTAAACATTTAAGATATTGAGGGAACCTCTTTAATTATTCTTATTACTTTTTATCTTTTTTTTAGAAATAATCTAAATCTGACAAAACTGTACAGGATGTCCCCTATTTTATATTATTTAAATATACTAAAGTTTCAAAAAATAATAAGAACATAAATTAATAAATAAATCAAAAGACCAGCACTAAAATGCTTGTTAAAATGCTTCAAATATATATGAAACTTTTTTCATATATATGAAAATATATATGAAATCAAATATATATGACTAATTTAAAGTTTCTAAATAATAATGGAATAAATTAATAATAATAATGAAAATTATATATATATATATTCATATATTATTATTTTATTCATTATTTTTTTTAGAAACTTTAGATTAGTCTGTAGTAATTATTATTACAATTATTTTATGTTCTCATCAGAATCAGATACTGGAAGTGAGAAAAAGTACGAGATGTGTGAATGGCACAGTAATTCCACTTTTTCTCGTTTGCTATCTGACAAATGATATTTTTCACATGACTTTGTTGTAATGATACGTTTAGTATCTCTGCAGACACTGCGTTGACTGTAGTTATCAAATATCTGTATTTACTGACTCAAGCAACTATTGCTAGTGTAACTAATATAAAGTGGGTTTTAAAATAATTAAATTAGCTTTGAAAACTTTACATTAAGATCTGTTGTGATGGACAGCAGAAAACCACAGCATTCTGAATAAGCATTGCAGCAGTGTTTATTTTATTGATATCTTCCTCATTATTTGCAGCTTTTTTTAATATTATATGGGGATTTTGATTTTATTTCCAGCCGAAATTGTGCATATAATTTTCTTCAGTTTATTTAGTTCAAGTAATTATCAACATTGGCAAAAATGGCCAACACATCTATGTTTATACGGTAAAAAGTGCTTTCATAAAGGTGAAAATCAATTCCAGGTAGGAAATATTGCTGTTTGGTTTTTGGACATTGGCCCTTGTTTTGATAGCTGGTTATGTGTGAGTTCTGTGATTTTCAGTCTGCAGCTAGATGATGTGATGAGAGTGATGAATATTATACGACAGATGCAGTGGTGTGTGTATTTGTATATGAGAGATATTGAGAGAATGAATCCTCTCATCACTGCACCTTTCCCACTGCTAATGTTCGTGTGTGAGTCGCAGAGAAAGACAGGAGATTGAGCAGGGCTCCGGTGATTGGTCTGAATCAGAGATCTGTGGCGGGCGGGTGGAGTGTGTGATCACTTATAGCGGAGGTGATAATTTACTGCCTTTATGAGTGTGTGAGAGAGACACCACCTCTTATAGAAGCCAGGCTGGCCATATTTAACAATATCTGTGTTGCGTTTTTTGACATGACAACAGATGTCTCTCAAAACAATAGTATTGAATAGCAATGGTAGACTATAATAGACAAAATTATCAATATGTAAAGGGAAAAAGTAGATAAATCAAATGATATACATATATTTTGGGTATGATAACGTTTAGATGTTTGGAGTTTGTAAGATAAAAAAAAAGTCTCTTATGCTTGTCCAATGGTGCATTTATATGATTATATATTACTATTCAAACTAAGTGTTTTCTATTTGAATATATTTTTAAATGTAATTTATTCCTGTGATTAAAGCTGTATTTTCAGCATCATTCCTCCAGCCTTCAGTGTCACATGATCCTTCACAAATCATTCTCATATGAGGATTTGATGCTCAAGAAAACAGATTATTATTATTAATAATATTTTTGTGGAAACCATGACATTTGTTCAGGATTGTTTGATAAATAAAAAAGTTCAAAAGAACAGCGTTTTGAAATGGAAACCTTTTGGAAACTGTATAAATGTCTTTTAATCGATCTAATGGATCCTTAATGAATACAAGTATTAATGATGGTGTATATTTATATTTATTTTTCCACAACCAAACATTTGGCAATTTTAATCACATTTTATACGTCGATCAGTAATGCTGGGGTTAAAGTTATTAAATATTTCTGGACTTATAGACAGCTTTTATAATCCATTTTATATGAAGCTCATATTATCTGCCTGGTTGTGGGGTTTAAAAAGGTTCTCTGCCATTCATCTTTGGATAGATGCTGTTATATTCTGATATGTTTTTAATGATGATCATAATCCAAATCTCTGTCGGCAGAAAAGCTCGTCATGTGTCATTTATTCATATAGCGTAGCATGCAGAAACCCAGAGCATACTTGCACGATTTCTTCTTTCTCAGCCATCATGGCTTGCATTTATTGTGCTGTATTTTTATGGTGTCTACAGGGCAAAACACCAAGTCCTCTTAAGTGCACTTAAACTTGATTAAAGCTGCATTATGATTCACAGGGTTATTGCGTCGCGTTCCAATTATATTAAGAAGCAAACTTAAATGGAACATAATAGAATATAATTTGGAATTAGTTAGATTTCTTGAAAGAAATGAATACTTTTCTTCATCCTTTTATTTTCCTTTTTGTATTGCATTGTGCACAACTGAGAGTAAAGATATTTATTATGTGTATTTTTTTCAATGCTGTTTTAAATGAAGCTTAAGTGCATGCAAACACACAAGGAACTTGAAGTAGTTGTGGTTATATACATTTATGAAATACATATGTTTAAATACAGGCAGTAAAATATGAATTATAATAATAGAGAGGTATACATAATAATAATAGTGTTATACATGATGCATAAGAATCCTAAAAAAACAAGTTTCATGTTTTCCTCAAATATATTAATCAGCGCAACTGTTTTCAGCATCAATTATAATCATAAATGATTTGTGAAGGATCATGTGACACTGAAGACTGGAAATACAGCTTTATCACAGGAATAAATGACATATTAAAACAGGAAACATTATTATAAATATTTTTGATCAAATAAACGCAACATTGGTGAGTATAAGGGAAAAATCATACCAAACCCAAACTAGTGTAATGTATATTTTTAATATACTGAATGTAATTGAAATGATTTACTGAATGTTTCTTTTTCCAGAGAATGTTTTTTCTGTGTGCTCTAACCTGTTGATCTCATTCCTAAAATGTTCATGAAATGCAGCTGCAGGTTCAGCAAATATCAGTCATTACAGACATAGTAGTTCACCTCCACCATAAATGCTCACGGACTTCACTTGTGTTTTTTCCTCAGGCTGTGCTTCAGTGGTGTGTGTCGGATGCTATATGTGTGTGTCATGTTGCCAGGACTCAGATTATTCCTCTGAGTGTTTGGCTGTAGGTGCCGCAGGCGAGAGATTGTGCCTGGTTTCATGCTGTCGCTCTGGAGGTCAGGTGGCCCACGACTGTCACTCACCTCCTCTTATTCTTCATTCCTCACATTTACACTCATCGTTTTTCTTTCTTATCCCACTTTCATTAACTGACATTGCTGTTCTGGCTGTGCAAAGTGTGTGTGCACTGCTCCTCCGTTGCTCATATGCACATGCAGGGGGCATCGGTTAGACCTTGGGGAGGTGGAAAGACAAACAGAGATGAATCACACACACACACACACCTGCGGCTTCAGTCTGATAAAGCAAGGGGTGTGTGACATGTTTTGTGCCTGTGAGAGTGTAAAACACACTGTGTGCGTGTCTCTCCTTTGGGTTTGTGTGCTCGTGTCAATGTATTGGAGTGCGTCTGAGTGTGTGTTTCTGCATGTGCATGCGGACATCAGGTGCCGGCAGTCACCGTTCATCCCTGCCGTTGGCATGGAGACGGCTGCGGCAGCGCGTGAGGCTGCTGCCATGGCAACGCAGTTTGCCGAGGAGGGGGGTCGAGAGCCACTGCTGTTCACTTTGTCCTCTCTTGTATTTGCTTCACACATCTAGCTGTGTGCGTGCGAGAGACAGAGAGAGAGAGGGATGTGTGGTAGTTTGTCGACATAAATAACAGACTGAACCTTGAGCTCTTTATATTACCTTAATTTGTTTCAGTTGTATGGTGAATGTGTATATTATAAATATGCTTTGGGTGCGTGTACATGTTTGGTCATAGTTATGAGGGTCAGATTTTTGAAAAGGTCTTCACAAATATAGTTAACCTCATCAAAAACTGAATATTAGTGAAGCAGTCCGGACTCTTTAAAATGCTCATAAATCAGCTAATGTATGGATAGTTGTATGTATTGTCTAATGTCAACAGGTTGTGTGAGAGTAAGGTTTAGAAAATACTATTATTTTGGTACGAAAACCATTGCATCTGTCCTTTATAGTCTTGTCCATGACAATATTAGAAGACCCCATGTAGGCTAAGATATTTCTGCTGTAATGGCACAGTTTTGAAAAGAAAATATTGTTTTTTAAATAAAATAATTATAATATTAAATGATTAAATTCTACAATTTAGGCATTTAAAAAAACCTAGCATTAAATGTATTTTAATGACCAGTGAATTTACATGATGTTTCCAGTTATTTATGATTATTGTCCCCCCCAAAAAACTTTTCTACACAATTTTTTATGTAAAAAAACAAAAGAATTTTTTTTTTCCAGAGGCGTAAACTGATAATTGTCACAGTCAAATCGTGTCTCGTCACTTCCTGTTTCCTCCTGTGCGATCCTTTGTGTTTCCGTCTCGTTTGCCACTCCCATTGTTAGACGTGTCAGGTGTTTCCCATTACCCCAGTGTATTTAAACCCTCTTGTACTTCCTTGTCTTTGTCGATTGTTAACGTGTTCATGCTGTTGCTTCCATGTGTGTTTGTTTCTCCATGTTTTCGAGTTTTCCAAGTCATTCCGAGTTTTTGTTTGTTTATGCACTAGTGTGCCGTTTTTAGTTCATATTTAAAGTGTTTTCGTTTTTGTTTAATAAATAGAGTTTTCCTTTGATCCCTATCTTCCGTGTTTTCGTCATCCACTCCACAACTCACCTTCCGTGACAATAATACTTCATGTTGAAATATTACTTCAAATGTAAACGTCATTCTTGCATTTAATTTATAAAAAAACAGCTAATATTTGAGAGCAAAAAGACATATGAGCCATGTATGGACCCCCTAATGGACCTTTGCAAGAATAAATCATATACAGACTTTTACGTTTTCACTTGTTACAATTTCTAGATTATGAATACTCCTTTGTGTGTCTCTACCATCTTACTATGAAGAAAATGAGAGCATGGATGTTCGTGAATGAACACAGATCTTTTTGCTCAAAATGTGTCTTTTGTTAGGGCAGTACCTCTAATTTCATGGCCTTATGTCTTCTCTGTGGCAGCTGAGAAACCGCACCTCAAAACGGGCTGATGGCACAATGCAACTGTGTATTGTCCTATATCCTGTGTTTATTGCTTCATAAAATGAGACTGGAACCGTAAAAAGTGCTCAAAATTTTGATTTCATTAGGGCAGTATATTTATATTGTCTCATATAAAACTCTAACGGCCAATTAAAAAACATTGGTACAATAAAATGTAGCTGTACTAACGCATCTTTACAGGTGGTGAAGAAATGCTGAATTCCTTCAGTTCTAACTGTTGCGAGCAGTGCCATAGCCATAGAGGACTTTAGGGAGCGTCACGTTGTAGGCCTAAAGGGGAGGCTCACGTGTCAAAAAGCTCAGCCTCGTACTAGACCAACTGCTCTAATGAAATGAAAATATTGAGCACTTTTTGCTGTACCAATCTTTTCTTATGGACCCTTGAACTTTGGACAAGAGTCCATAAGAAAATTGGACAATGTGCACATTCATGTTGTGCCATCAGCCCATTTCACGGCACGGTTTCTCAGCCGAGACAGAGTACGTTAAAGTGGACATAAAGCATTGATATTAGCCCATAAGTATTGCTAACTACTATGCAATTCAATTCTTTGTCTTTATAGTAAGATGGCTAAGATGAACAAAGGAAATAGGTTATGGTGTGCTTAAACTAGAAATCGTAAAGCACGAGCATGCAAAAACTTCCTATACGCATGCAATAGTTTCTCGTGAGTTAGCAAAAGACTGTTTTTTTTTTTGTTTGTTTGTTTTTTGCAAAACGCCCCTTTAGGGTCTCCATAACCATAAACTAGAGAGAGACGTTTTTAGAATTATACTAAAAGTATGAAGTATCAATCAAACGACAGAAGGCATGTAGTGGATTGTGTTTTCAGAAAAGTTTATGGATTAATTATCAAATATGATATCGAACGCTTTAAATGACAGTTGTTCGAACAGATGTAATTTTAAAAAATGCCTTTATTTTTAGCTTTTTAAACTTATTATAAGACGTATTATTTTAAACCATTTTGTGGCCCCCTTGGAAGTGTTCCAAGGCCCTTGATGGGTCCCAGTCCCCTTTGTGAGAACTGTGATAAACCCTTTTAAACTGTATATGTGTTGTGTGTGTGTTCTCAGGGGAACAGAGGAGGTGTTCCAGGCTCTGGAGGATAACCAGGTGACGCTCTCCGTCATGAAAGCCTCTCGTTTCGCCAAAGCATTTGAGAAGGAAGTTGATCATTGGGAACGCTGTTTGTCTCTGGTACTGGAAATCATTGAAATGATCCTCACTGTACAAAAGCAGTGGATGTATCTCGAGGTACGCACACACACACACACACACAGAGCACTTCCTACAGTTTATACAGCATGTTAATCATTCAATGCTTCTCTTATGCTTTAAAAGCCTATGGTTACATTATCCAGGTACATACACAACACACTCATGACCTTCTACACACCCGGCTCTTTCTTATTAAACACCAGTCACATTAGATCACAGAGGGGTCCACTCTCTACATGTGAGGCACCAACTCACTGTAAAAGATCGTCATTTCACATAAGCTCATAGTGGAGTTCAGAGTCACACATCTGTTCTCTTGCAGCTGATGAGGAGAGTAAACAGTGGCTGTCAGCCTAGATTTCCTGTGTGTACGAGTGTTTGTAAACACACCTGTGATGGCTCCAACCAAGCACCACACTGTTTTATCTTCCCTTCTGTGCTTTTCTTCGTTTCGGTTGCCTGCTACCAGATTATTTCTCTTTTCTTTCTTTAGAACATCTTTATGGCAGATGACATACGTAAGCAGTTGGTTCGTGAGACGGCTGAGTTTGATGACGTCAACTCCAGTTGGAAGATCATCATGGGCCGGCTCGACAAAGACAAAAATGCTCTCAGAGGAACACACCACCCAGGTAATAAATAAATGGATGGTGCTCGGATGTCACCGCCCTCAGTGGTTTTAAAAAATGCAGTTTAGTGGACAGCTGTTGGGCAGATGGATGAAACGTGCCCAGGTCATACTTCATCTGGGAATTAAATTCTGTTTTGCATAAAGAAAGTAAAGCAGGTTAACCATTAAGAAATGCCTTGAGATACGAGTGTCCCGACATACGAGTATTCCAAGATACGAGCAGGCCATTAAGCAACTTTTTGCTTTGAGATATGAGTAAATATTTGAGATACGAGCAGCTTACAGACGCCGAGGCTAGAGGTGTTCAGCACTCGGAGCAGCTCAAGCTCCTCATTTATGGGGTAATTGCATATGATCTCCACTAGAGGCAGCTTGGTTTTACAGCGGGAGGTTACCGGGGGCGACGAGTGATTCAGGAGTATTAAGCTGGGAGCAGCACGAGTTATGAGTGTTCAATAATAATAAATATGAGGTTCTGAGTCTATCCAACACACAACACGGGAAGAAACACTACACTTCCGTATTGTGTTTGCAAAACCACATTTTATTTTATATCACAGGAATCCTTATGTACTATAATTTTTGTGTGTCTAAAGCAATTAAAACATGTTTTTTCCATTATTATTAGCACTAAAAAGGGAGTTTTTTAGAGGACCTGAACAGATTTTTTTTCTAGTTATTTCTTATGGGAAAAAATGATTTGAGATACGAGCAATTCGAGTTACGAGCTCCGTCCTAGAACGGAAAATGCTTGTATCTCAAGGTATTACTTGATACTCAAGGTATTATACTTGAAGTACTCTCTGAGATTGACACTATAGTTAATATTTCTGTTAAAATGTGCATGTTCATAGTTCTCTGACGTTGGTTAATGGTCACATGACGTGCAGAGACCCAGTTGAGTTTTTGACCATTATTGTGAATTATTATTCACAAGTAGTAGTATTATTAATCTGCTGGAAAAATGTATTACACTTCTGAACAGTGACAGGTAATAAATGAGCATACGTACGTTCCTTTTTCCTGTTGTCTCAGGTCTTCAAGAGAAGCTCTTAGAAATGAACACGAGGTTAGAGGAAATTCAGAAGTCTCTGGACATGTACCTGGAGACCAAACGGCAGGTCTTTCCTCGATTTTACTTTCTGTCTAACGATGACCTTCTGGAGATCCTGGGCCAGTCACGCAACCCTAACGCTGTGCAGCCGCACCTCAAGAAGTGCTTTGACAATATCAAAAGTCTTCGCATCAGCAAGGTACATCACAGTGCTGCCAAAATGTACTTATTCTGTGTGAGCAATTTTATATATCTGAAATGTCAGAAATGTATGGGATTCAGCATGAATATTAGTTTGTGTGTATGTGTAGGTTGGGTTCGGTAACAGCAAGTTTGAGGCCAATGGGATGTTCTCAGCTGATGGGGAGTTTGTTGACTTCACTCATCCTGTTCTTCTGGAGGGGCCAGTGGAGGTGTGTTTCCAACCTACAGTCCATCACAGACTTTCTTGACGAATGTATTCTTCATTGAGCTTCTCGTCTCATATGTGTAGGCGTGGTTGTGTGATGTCGAGCGAACCATGCGCTGGACTCTGAAGGACTGTCTGAAGAATTGCTCCACGGCTCTCAAGAAGATGCCAGGAAAGAGAAGCAAATGGGTGCGAGACTGGCCAGGACAGGTGTGTGTGTGTGTGTTTCCGTATATCTGCCTGTGAACATGCCGCAATTGCACAGCAAAAATGAGCTTTGCTTGTCTTTACAGATGTTGATCACAGCCAGTCAGATCCAGTGGACCACAGATGTCACCAGAGCCCTCATGACCAGCAAAGAGAGAGCAGATAAATCTGCCCTGAAATCACTAAAAAAGAAACAGGTGAGAGGAGCCGAGCAGCCTGTGTTTCACTGGTTTAAACACACTGGTTGAAAGGGCAATTTATGAATTATAAAGAATTATGCTGCCATTGTCCTCTTACTGCAACATGGGGACTGTCCCTGCATTAAATGTACAATCAAGGTCTGTTGATACCAAGTCCAACAATTACTTGTTGGATACGTGATTCAAACACGATTATTTACTTATTTAATATGTAAACATATAATGGACTAATTATGGTTACAGAGCAAAAAGTGTAAATTAACATTTACATTTTTGTTTAGTGTCAGATGTGGTGTGTCCCTGTAGTCAATACTTTCACCCCTTCAAAATCATCTTTGATCACCAAAGAAATTCCTGTGAAAAAAATGATTCATGCCTTAAAATAGCTTGAATGTAAGTCTACACCCCTGCTTCATTTAGTCTACATGTTTGAATCCATGAATATAAAAATTAGCCGGCCCTAGGGATGTCAACTTACATAAATTCCCATGATCGATTCGTTGTTCAAATTAACAATAAACTAATTGATTAATCGTTAGCCTCAATACTGCAATGCTCTTTATAATATTATGTAATTCGCCAGTCCCAATCATAGAATAACTAGCTGTGCATTGCTGTTTGAGCTACATGTGCTGAAGCTAAAGATGATCACTGGTGCGCTTTATACCGCGGTAATTCACCAAATGCATCCTATATCCGATATAAATTGGACTACACAAAATATGTTTGCACAAAACAACAGGCTGTGAATTAATACGGAAACTTATTTCTCAAGCCTTTTAATATAAAATGATTCCAAACATGACTACAGTGCGGTCACTTCATTTTTCCTTGTGTCCAGTGTTTGCAGAGTTTGAACAGCACACATACGCATTGCCATGCTTAATCGACAATCAGGAAGTTTTAGCAATTAAATCATTATGAACTATCAATCGATCATCAGTTGATCGTTAGCATCCCTAGTCCCCGCCTCCACTTTCTCACACTTGCTCAGAGATCCACTAACTCAACTTTACTGTAGTAAACGCTGCACAATGGCAAGTGGAAATACTTGTTTAATTCAGCCATTTGTGTTTGAACCAGAAACTGATTCATAAGAAGAGGAGGAAGAATTAATAAAACAGGCTCGTCTACAAATCGATATATCAGAATGTTAATGCGTTCTATGTGTCGCTCTCGACAACGTCGGATAGATAGCAGTAATTAATACGATTAGCCTTTTGCTTGACTATGTACACAACCCATGTTCCTGTTATTTTCAGTGCCAATTTAGAAGGAAATCTGTATGATTCTATGGAATGGATTATAAAAATATAAGCTAAATAAAATGTTCCTATTCGTCTTCTCAGAGTCACACAGCCGCCTTCTAAAAATCTGTATCTTTACTGCTCTGATTAACTTGAAAAGGCATATAGTTCATCATAACATCGTAATGTACATCATAAATATATTATTCATCTGCTACATTTCTAAATGTACCAGTTTTTACTGGATAACCTGGCTTCTCCTGAGACTCCACTGCTTCTGAGCATAGTTAATGATATGCTAAAGTTTTAATGAAGTGCTAAATAATTGACGTGATTGGTTTCAAGCTAGGTGTATTTAAAGACCCCCTGTGGTTAAAATCACGTTTTTAATATTGTTTCTATGTGGTGTTTTTAATATGCTTTAAGACAAACTAAGTGCAAATTCATCAGTCGGTAAGTATTTTCTCTGCAAACGTGTGACATGAGAAACACCGGCGATTTAAACATAGATACCGCATAGACATAGATACAATATTAAAAACTTGGTTTCCACCACAATGCGTCTTTAAATATTCTACTAATTATATCTAGAAAGAATCTGCATACTTTCCCCCATTTTCTGCGTCAGTCTAGAAGGAAATCTGCATGATTCTATGGATTGGATTATATTTAATAAAGCTGAGGGGACACTTGTTAGTAGCTGAAAGCTAAATAAAATTTGCCCCAATATTTAATTAACCAACACACAAGCAGTAGGGGATTTGTAGAAATTTAGGAATGACAGGTGTTGTGATTCTGCAGAAATCTGTGGCGCTCCCTGTGGAATCCTGTGGGCACAGATTCAATGCAAGTCTGCTAATAACTGGTGGATGAACTCCATCTACACTACTGACTTCACTCAAAACTGTGGGAAATGAGTTATTCATTTCATGTGTATCTATACTTGGAGCAGAGGATACACTACATACACAAGCTAATTAAGGACTGCAGCTCAAATGAATTTAATCCAATCACATCTTATAAGCCAAAGCCAGTGAGACACAGAGAATAGCTTAGGCCTGTCTCTGTGTCTTCGAGAGTTGAGATTTAGTCTCAGAGCATGGGTTCTTGGGCTTAAAGAAGATGGGGATTTTTTTGTTGTTGATTTACATTTACATTACAGGTCTGTTTGAAGGAACTGCGAGTAGGTTTGATCTGGAACCCCTGATCCATAAAATGAGTTTGCATCGTTTGCATTACCCAGGTGTCCATGCTCAGTCAGTACTCTGAAGCCATACGAGGGAACTTAACGAAGATCCTGCGCTTGAAGATCGTCGCACTGGTCACCGTGGAGGTCCACGCCCGGGATGTCATCAGCAAACTGGCCAAATCGGGCTGTTGTGACGTCAACTCCTTTGACTGGCTGTGCCAACTCCGCCTGTACTGGGACAAGGTTAGTGGGGAGACTGGATGGAGGATAGATATTGTGTCATCAGTACAACTAAGTCTAAATGCCTCTGTCTGTGTGTGTAGGATGTAGACGACTGCATCATCAAACAGACCAACACACATTTTCGCTATAGCTATGAGTACCTGGGCAACTCTGGGCGTCTGGTCATCACTCCTCTCACAGACAGGTAACATACGTGATCAATGTGTTTGAAGGGAATTCCAAACAGCATTTTTACACCCTTGAAGGGACGTTTCAAACTAAAGTGAACGGCTGAATCCCTTTCATGAAGGGCCCCTCCAGATGTCCGTTAGCGAAGAGAATATGCGATGGAAGTAATTTTATAGTTTATGGTCATGTGACCCAGGGTGAAAGGTCTTCGCAATTCATTTTAGAGTCGGAGTTAACGTATAAACAGAAGTTGTTTTGTTTTGTTGTGACATATCACAGACATTTTCATTACGCATTTATATGAAGTTTTAAAGCTTAACTCATAAAGTTAAGAGCAGATAGGGAACACACACGCATGTAGAGCATATTTTAAAAACTTCATTATAAATGCACATTTATTTGGATCATATTAACACCAATAGTAAGATATTTCTGTTGTTGCTCCCTAGCTTTGTTTATCATTGCTCCCTTCGCCAAGTGCGTTGAAAACGGCTTCATCGTGACACACAAGGTCCCTGCTCCCTTCAAAGTCCCCACTTCAAGGGCTCTACCCTTCGGAGTGAGTAGGGCATAGGAAAGCTCACTTCCGAGTGGAATTTGCACAAAGTCCCTTTCGGGCAAATCGTTTGACTTGAGCCCTTGGGCCGTTATTTCAGTAACACAAGTTCAGCTCCTATCTTTGAATCGGGTAACATCAAATTCTCCAAAGCTGTTCACCAAGTTTATGATTACATTTCTTATATGAAATCACCAATGAAATTCTGACAACAACTGTATCACACAGTAAATGGCTCAATGGCGTTAAATAGCTTGTAATGGCAGCTGCCGGCTGTTTTCTTTAGAAGGCGGGACTTTTTCCGCTATATTGCACGTTGCATTTCTTCCATTCATAGTAATGCGAGTGCACCATCTTTCTATGTATGAAGTCTTTGGTATAGTGCTAAACAAAAAACATAATTTTAACATATTAAAATGTCACTTAATCCTAACTTCTCAAATAAAACCAACAGAGAATGCAATCATTCTTCCGCCCGTGTCCAATGCAAAAATATATAGTAGTAGGTGCATGAATTCTGAATATTTTAAATGTCATAGGTAATGAAACACTTTTTTATATAAAGGCATCAACATTTAAATGTCATGAATATATTAAAAAAAAAACATTTCAACGTATAAAGAGGAATTTTAAAAAATCCCCCATGATAGGAAGTTTGGACATACTTTAGTTGTATTTATTTATATTTATTTCTCTATTTTCACATTTTGGAATAAAAGTTATTAAAGCAACTGATTGTGCAAATAAAAACTCTTATATTTTAGGGTTTGGGGAAATGAGACACTCTTTGTTTGGGAAATGACATCTCTACACACATTAAACATTCTCTCCATCATCTTTATGAAGGGACGATTTTAAAGGAATAGTTCACACAAAAAGTTTAAATCTGTCATTAATTACTAACCCTCATGTCGTTCAAAACCTGTAAGACTCTTGTTGACCTTCAGAACACAGATGAAGATTGTTTTGGTTAAATCTGAATGCTTTCTGTCTATATTATTATATTATTATTACAGGCGTAAACCGAACTGGAACAAGGACAAAAAAGCCATTCTTTTACATGAAGTCGAAGGGAGAAAAACCCCCCGACTCTAAATCCATTTTAACCCATCATTACTCTAACGTACATAATAAAAACCTGGCATGAGATAATTAATTCAAGACATGTTGCAGTCAAGCGCACAGAGGAAAGTGAAAATGCAGTTGTTCTTGTTTAGTTCAGTTTTATTTGTATACCGCTTTGAATACACACATTCAAACATTGTTTAAAAGCACATCATAGGTTAAATATCTATAATTTCGACCACTTAAAAATGCGCCTCTGTACTTCCTCCTCAGTTAACAGGAAATTGAGCAGATGACTGTTTTTGTCCCCTAATTCTTTTTTTGGGTGAAACAAATACAGTAACATCCGAATAAAGCCGACAGTATTATCCTCACTCTTGATGTGTTTTTTTAAGTTTACATACATTTATAAGAGTACATTTTTCCCCCGTGTCATTATGCATGTTGAAGCATTAACACCCCCAAGAAATGTGACCCCTCGCTGAGATATAATCACCTACACTCTCATATTATACTATAATGCTCATATTACTAGAGATATCAATATCCTGTCCTGTGTGACAGTCAACTCCTTCATTTGACTGATGTGATCAGCTGCTTTGTAATGATCATTATGGAGACTCTGATGCTGTTATCTGACTTCAGCCATTATACAAGTCATTATGAGTGAGACAGGGATCATGTCATTAACCTTATCAGTCATGATCTTACCTCCCCGTCAGTAGAGCACACCTGCACACCGAGGCAGAGAGAGAGAGAGACGAGCTCCAGATGTCTCTGTGTGATAATAGAAGAAGAAAAATGTGAATATTTTCTTCTACGTGAAATTATGCAGAGATTCCAGCTAGGAAGTGAGTCAGGAGCCAATGGCTGATTTCCTGTTGTGTGCCTTCAAAAATCAGCACAGAACGTGCCTCCAGTGAAATGAAAGGAAGAATCTAATCCGGGTTTATTATGTTGAGAGGGTGACATCTTAAGCCCACTCAAGGACATGGACAATGTGCTTAAGCCTGTCTGTCTTTTTTCCATCTGCGTATGCGCTTATGGATTCATGTGATTTGACTGAATTTCTGTGTGTGTGCTCTGTGTCTATTCTATCCTTAAGAATTGCCAAGACTTATTCCCAGAAGTTGACTACATTTGTTACAAATCCTCCTCTTTTAAGAATAAAATGGTGTAAAATTGTCAATAAAACACGATAAAAGAAATTCATGGACTCTGGTCATCTTTCTCCAGGTATTTTTCAGAGTCTCTTTAATGTCTTAACAGCCGCTCTTTATAAATGATATCTCTACACACCCTAAATATTCAGTCAAGCTTTATGAAGGGATGGTTTTTTAAGTATGGAAGCCCGTTTCTGCCACAGTTGAGGAAATATTTTTTTTTATTTAAGTCGGAATAATGACTTAATATCTCGAAATAACAGGAAACTTTCTCGAAATAATGAGAAACGTTCTCAAAATGATGATTTACTATCTTGAAATAACGAGAAACTTTCTAGAAATAATGACTTAGTATCTCAAAATAACGAAAAACTTTCTCGAAATAATGAGAAACGTTCTCGAAATAATGACTTGGTATCTCAAAATAACGATAAACTTTCTCGAAATAATGACTTAGTATATCGAAATAACGAGAAACTTTCTCGAAATAATGAGAAACGTTCTCAAAATGATGATTTACTATCTCGAAATAACTAGAAACTTTCTCAAAATAATGACTTAGTATCTCGTAATATCGAGAAACTTTCTCGAAATAACGAGAAGCTTTCTCGAAATAATGACTTAGTATCTCAAAATAACGAAAAACTTTCTCGAAATAATGACTTAGTATCTCGTAATATCGAGAAACTTTCTCGAAATAACGAAAAACTTTCTTGAAATAATCACTTAGTATCTCAAAATAACGAAAAACTTTCTCGAAATAATGACTTAGTATCTCGAAATAACGAGAAACTTTCTCGAAATAACGAGAAGCTTTCTCGAAATAATGACTTAGTATCTCAAAATAACGAAAAACTTTCTCGAAATAATGACTTAGTATCTCAAAATAACGAAAAACTTTCTTGAAATAATCACTTAGTATCTCAAAATAACGAAAAACTTTCTCGAAATAATGACTTAGTATCTCGAAATAACGAGAAACTTTCTCGAAATAATGACTTAGTATCTCAAAATAACGAAAAACTTTCTCGAAATAATGACTTAGTATCTCAAAATAACGAGAAACTTTCTCAAAATAATGACTTAGTATCTCGTAATATCGAGAAACTTTCTCGAAATAACGAGATGCTTTCTCGAAATAATGACATAGTATATCGAAATAACGAGAAGCTTTCTCGAAATAATGACTTAGTATCTCAAAATAACGAAAAACTTTCTCGAAATAATGACTTAGTATCTCGAAATAACGAGAAACTTTCTCAAAATAACGACTTAGTATCTTGAAATAACGAGAAAGTTTCGAGAAACGAGAACGAGAAAGTTTTTCGTTATTTCGAGAAAGTTTCTCGTTATTTTGAGATACTAATTCATTATTTTGACTTAAATAATCTTTTTTTTCTCAACTGTGGCGGAAACGGGCTTCCATATTAAAGGGATAGTTCCCCCCAAAAAAATAAAAAATAATTTTATTAATTCCTCAACCTCATGTCGTTCCAAACCCATAAGACATTGGTTGATCTTCGGAGCACAAGTGAAGATTATTTTGATGAAATCCGAGATCTTTCTCTCTCTCCATTGACAGATACACTTTGAGGCTTCAAAAAGTTAATAAAGAGAAAACAAATCCATATGAATTGAGCAGTTTAGTCCAATTTCTCTGGAGAGACTTGATTGCTTCATATGATGATCAGATTGAATTTAGTCTTTTATTCACATTTAAACATTGATCACTGAACATTGACAGAAGCTCATCCAAACCTGCTTGAGGCGAGAGAACAAACCTCATTCTTGGGTCTTGCCTCTTATTTTTTAGAAGTTTCTTGCTTCTAGTACTTTGTGTATGTATTACAGAATGTGTTTGTTCTCTGTATAGGTGCTACATGACTTTAACCACAGCTTTGCATCTGCACCGGGGCGGCTCTCCCAAAGGCCCAGCTGGAACTGGGAAGACAGAGACGGTCAAAGATCTGGGAAAATCTTTGGGCATGTACGTGATAGTGGTTAACTGCTCAGAGGGCTTGGACTTCAAGTCTATGGGTCGCATGTACTCCGGGCTGGCTCAGGTATCCAGTAAACCACATCATACAAGCACTTACACAACAATTAATGTAGTGTTGTTGGTTATGTACTTGTGTCTCTCTCCAGACAGGTGCGTGGGGCTGTTTTGATGAGTTTAACCGGATAAACATTGAGGTGCTGTCTGTTGTGGCTCAGCAGATACTGTCAATCCTGTCTGCTCTGTCTGCGGGACTCAACAAATTCAACTTTGAAGGGAGACAGATCAACTTGATCTGGTCTTGTGGGATCTTCATCACCATGAACCCAGGTGCTCAAACTGCATTTTGAAGTGTTGAGAGAAATATTTGAACTACAGAAATGAAAGAAAATTCTGTCATTATTTGCTCATCGTTGTTTTTCCATCAAGCCAACTTATTTTCTTCTGTGAAAACACAACAGATGTATGTTTCTCTATATAGTGAAAGTAAATGAAGACTGAAGCTGTCATGCACCTTAATGACAAAACAGATCAAAGGGCTTTGTCTGAAACAAACTAATTAATTGATTGAAAAGATTGAACAGCAATTCCTTAAAAAAGGATGTATATGCCCTCTTCTTTGATGAAATCTCACACAGGAGAACTGGGGAGGATGTCAAGATATCATTGATATCATAAGTCTCATTGTAGCAACGTTTGATGTTACGGGAAGAAGGAGGTGGGAAACAGTGAACATTTAACAATGTTGATCAATAAATAACCTCAAAACGAAAATAAAAGACGACTGCTGCACACACATAAACATAAGATAAAGTCCAGGCCTGTTCCTCTCTCGTCCTTCACTATCATTGCTCCTCCTTTTATCCCTTCAGTGTGCGGTGCTCACGTGGCGCTCATTATCAATCACGTCATCAGCACGCGCCCATCTCTCACGACTCTCAGGGAGATAAGAAAAGAAAAAGAATTCTTGGTCTGATTCCCAGGCACACTGGCACCTTTGGACATTCTTTAGGGATCGGTCTGATACTCCTCCACCTCCTGGTGGCCCGCGGATGGCTCCTCCGGTTGAGGGCAGCGAGTCCTCCGTTCCCTACATGTCCCCAAACATGGTGGACGGCAGCAAGCTCCGGCAAACGGGACGGCGACTTCACTCCCTCTTGGACGGCAGCCACCCCACCTCGACCCAGGAGCACATCATCCAGCTCTCCATCCCACCTGTTCTTCCATCACTCCTGCACCACCACCTCGGCATCTCCCTGCCCAACCTCAGTAGCGAGGACTCTTCGACCACATGTCCCTCCTTCCTCTTCGGTTTTCGGATCCACTGTAGCAACATCTAATGTTACAGGAAGAAGGAGGCGGGAACTAGTGAACATTAAACAACTTTAATCAATAAATAAACGACCACAAAACAAAATGGAAAGCAGCAGTTGTCCTTCACTGTATTCACTACTCCCATTTATGCTTTCGTAGCTCCTCATCCTGCTCATCGTATTCATATTATATGGCTTCAGAACCAATTATATGGATTAGTTTTATAATACTTAAAGTGATTGACAGTCCTCATTTACTTGCAATTAGTAAAATAAACCTTTTATATTCCACTTTTAGGGTATATTCACATTTGGCATGTTTGGTTTGATTAAAATGAACTCTAGTCTGATTGCTCTGATAGTGCAGTTAATTTGAATGAGTGTGAATGCTCCATCCAAACCCTGGTGCGCACCAAACGACGACCTAGACCGCTGAAAAGATGGGTCCAATTCCTGAACGGTCCCAACAAACACTGCTGCATGTAAACTAACCGAAAACGGGACATGATGTCAGAAGATATGACCCTAAAATGAACAGAATGCTCATGCACACCTGATTTTCATTTATGTTTGTGATGGGGGGCTGTTTTGACTCCTTTACACATTTGATAAGTTCTTCACAATTTCTCAGCTGGTCAAAATGTAGCGTATCATATGTAGCGACACATTTAGTTCAGTCATGAAATATACGCTAACCATCCCAGGACTAAATATTCTGGTATGAACCAAAGTGAACCAGACTACAAGTGTGAGCACACCCTCATATTACTCTGAATAAAGGCTTACAGGGGAAATAATATTAGGATGAGTAAATGTTGACAGAGGTTTTTCTCTTTTAATTTCTTTACATGGTTGGTGATACATGTTTCACTGTGATTTTGTGGTTCTCATTCCCTCCGTTCCTCTCATTTCTGTGTATGTATGTTGTTTTGTAGGCTACGCTGGTCGCACAGAGTTGCCTGATAATTTGAAGTCTATGTTTCGGCCGATTTCTATGGTAGTGCCAGATTCCACCCTTATTGCTGAGATCACGCTTTTTGCAGAGGGTTTCAACAACTGCAAGGTACACACACACACACATACTCCGTTTTTGCTATCCTTGTGGGGACTCTCCATAGATGTAATGTTTTTATACAGTGTATGCTCTATCCCCTTACACTAAGCCTGCCCATCATGCAAAACTTTCTTCATTTTTCCATTCTCAAAAAACATAATTTAGTATTAATCCATTCATACATGTTCCTTTTCCACACAATTTTATTTTACTCACCAAGTAAAAATCAAAAGTCTAATCATTTACGGCAGTAACAGTGCTCCCCTCCTCAAAAAGCAGCACAATGAGACATCATTCATGTCCGTAGCACTAATTAATATTGTTTAATTGAGTAATTTTTGTAAGTTCTGTGTATATGAAGAGAAAACTGACAATTAAGCTGCTTATTATGGGATATTAGATTCTATTGAAGATGGAGGAGATCAACTCAGTTATGCAAACACAGATGAACTGGCTCACACACACACACGCTTACACACTCCAGAGGGCTGATCCTGCCATCGGATTACCTCCAACACGCAGCAGGCATGCCAATTGTGTGTTTACACACGCATGTGCGCTCGAGACATCCGACCAATGCGTAATGCCAACCCCTTCAAACGTACACTCCACAAACACACACCCCTGTGGTTGACCAAATCCCACAAGTTTCCACTGGCTGCGTCCCCTCTCTTCCCCCTGCCTGTGTGCTCCAAACGGGAAGCTTCATTTGTTGATGCCGTACACAGGCTCGGCGGGCTGGCAGCGGCACAGGCATGGGGAATTGGACTCAGAATTACAAATAATGGACTTGAGATTAAGAGAGCTGGGAAGGGAACCAGCACCGGCCCCAGCCAAGCACAGAATGTCAATGGCAGATTTGATTGTCCCAGCATACTCGGCCCTCTTCCAGACACCCATCTGCATAGTCAATACGGCAGAATCATTGCGTGCTGTCGAGAGAGAACTATTACCTTTGCAAATGAAAGGAAATGGACATATCAATGCCGGGCCATGTTAGAGAGAGCGAGCGGGAGAGTATTGCCCTGACGCACCGGAGTGTGCAGGTCTTGGTTTTATGAGCCATAACTGACAGCGAGATGACCGTCCCCTGCGAGCCCATAGTCTGCTCAGCCTAGCGTGACTTTGGCGCGTGTTTCTGTGTGTGTGCTCGCATGAGCGTTTGTGTCGGTATAAGTAAGACTGTTAGCAGGCAGTGTGGAAACGGAGCTGACATGGTTACCCACACACACACACACACTGGTTTCTGCCTTCTGTTACACATTCAGTTTTCATGGACACACACATCCGCTCACCTTTATGCTTCAACCTTTTGTGCATTCTCAATCACACAAATATACTGTATTGTAACCATTGTGTACATCTGTCATTATCTTTCATTTTAAAACAATTGTGATTTTCATTGTTCCCTTTCCAATAATAAATTGCATCTTACCTTCAGACTGCTTACATTTCATTCATTTTGAATTTATGTTGGTGAATTATTGCTAACATCTTAATTGCATTATGGGCATTCAGTACGTTTATTGCAAATTTTGAGCTGCTTTGTTCTGGCAAAATTATGTTCAGATTTTTACTTTTGTCTTTGCTGAAGATATTAGATTTTCATTGAAGGTGTGTTTACACAACAATGATTTACTAAAAACAGATACACTACACACCTATAGACTGATGAAGTAATACTTTAATTCACATTTTTGTAATTTACACAGAGAGAATTTTTGCATAATGGCCAAACGCATAAAAGGTTTTCAGTTCTTTAGTTGAAAATGCTCTTGTGCAAACTGCACCTAAATATAAAGAAAAAATAATTCCAACAAGCTGCATATTAAATGGCTATAATTTAACCCCATAAATGCCTAAACACTGTTGCTGTAAAAACAGGGTTTCCCAAACCTTTTTTTTCAAAGATAATATTAGAATTGTCATGATTCTGATGTTGGTTAATGGTCACATGACATGCAGGTAAATAAATTCATTTGTGAAATTTCCACGTCAAACAATTTACAACAAACAAAATGAGCTCTGCCTAGATTGTACTTCCCTGTTTATGAAGTTTCATTCAAGAATGTTAATGGGTTGTCTCATGCTAATACTGTTCTCATCACATTAGTATTGTATTTTGATCAAAGAGACATTGTTACACTTTTAATCTCTGTCTCTCGTTCTCTCTTTCACAGGTTTTGGCAAAGAAAGTCTTCACTCTGTATTCTCTGGCAGTGCAGCAGTTGTCTAAACAGGACCACTATGACTTTGGCCTGCGAGCTCTCACCTCTCTGCTTCGCTATGCTGGAAAGAAACGCAGAGCTTGTCCTGACATTGTCGATGAAGAGGTTAGACACACAAATATACAGCATCCAACAAATCCAGAAACATTCCTTTCAGAGGCCTGCTTCACCTGAATGTGCCTCAGTGTGTGTTCAATGAAACAGCCAATTTTTGTTTGTGTGTGCACTGAACATCTGGGTTATGGATGTAGCCCTCCATTTCTTGAGGGAGGGAATGTAGACGATGACGCCAGAATTGGAATCTCGCCTGAGAGCCCAATCACCTTCGAGTGGTAACAGAACAGAACGACCCAATGCACATTGGCGAGTCAGATTTGCAAGCTGCTCCACCACTTCCGGATGCGTGCGAATAATCACATGTTATTCAAGGAAAATTCTAGACGGAGTCAGAGATGGTGCTCCTGGACCACTAACATGGACATCGTCTGCTGTAGGGATCAACCAGAAACTTTCGTCACCCAGAGGGCAAGGTCCTTCGCTGTAAACGGCTCCTGCTCGGCCCGGGAAAGCATGGCATTCAACTCCAGTTCAGACTGGAACAACTCTACTCTCCCCGAACCAGCGTGCGATTCAAATCTCACCCGTCATGTGCACTGGCTTGTTCTGTTACCAATTTGAAGGCGGTTGGGCTCTCTTACGTTACCATCGAACATGATTGACAGATCAGTAGGTTTGTGTGTGTGAAGGTAGCGGTATTGCTGAAGGACTAAAACATGCTCTTCTCTGGATGTGATAAAAAATGTATCAAAGGGACAAAACATTAAAAGACACGTGGAAAAGGACTCATAACCCCCACATGAGTGCTCATCTCACCACTCTCTTTGTCTCTTTCTCTTTACTTCAATATCATTACCCATGGTAAAGGTGCCCCATGTTTATTTAAAGGTTCACAAACGTGTAAGGTATGCTTGTTAAAATAAATGTCATTCGGAAGCAGTATGGCTACAGAAGAGCAAGACGGGCAGTTTTCAGATGTATCTGAGACCAGTTCTCATAAATTAAGGTTGACATTTGGTCAAGTGAAGCTGGCCTAGCTTAGCTTTGAAGATGTATTCCTGCACTGAGCTAATTTAACAGATTTTTTTTCCTCATACCCTTTGACCTCAGATCCTGCTGATGTCTATGAAGGACATGAACATTGCTAAACTAACTTCCATCGATCTGCCATTGTTTAATGGGATTATCCAGGATCTTTTCCCTGCTGTGGAGACACCCAGTATCGACTACGGAAAGGTAGCCTGTCCCAGTGTGCATCTGGCCTCATAATGGACTCATAAAGCAACTGAAAGTCTGTCGATTTGTGTATGAATGTGTGCTCTGACTCATAGCTCTTAAAAGCATATATGTTTTGTGTGTTTTTGATTACACCCCGATTCTATCTTTCAGAGAACAGCTCTCACACAGGCTCTCTCACTCACTGAAACACATTTCAAAGGATCCATTAAATCCTGCAGATATTTTCCTGCCCTGTCTGTACATAATTCACACAGTCCACTTCTTTAATACAGATGAAGGCCAATGCAATGGTGTTAGTGGGAGCTTAGTGGATAAATATATTCTGACAAGCACCCAAAAGGTTGCTGTTTTAAAGCCAAGATGATCTGATCTGTGAGCTGGAGAGTTACAGAGATCCCAGTTTAACTTTGTGACTTTGAAGTATGTAGTGTATAATTTCTGCGCCAATAATTTGAACTCAGGACATCCACCTAGAAATTGCTTTCTTATAGTTGTTTCTGCGCCTCTCTGCTGACAAAACATCTTAAACCAACCGAGGCTGGTTTATTGGTCTTAGCTGGTTTTCCATCCTGGTCAGCCTGGTTTCTTGGCTGGTTTTAGAGCAATTATACTCAACGTTTTTGACTCCATGGCCCCCGTCTGTCCAAGACAATATCCGAAGGCCCTCCCACCTAAGCAGATATTGTACATATTTATTTTTAGTGGGGGGTGGGGGGGTTAATATTAAGTTTTTGTAGTTATTTTGTAGTTAGGATAATTCACCCAAAAATGAAAAATATCATCATTTACTCACTCTCAAGTTATTCCACAGCTTCTTTCTTCTGTTGTATAAGTATTGTTTTCCATACAATGGACATCGATAGGGCCCATTAACTATTTAGTGACCAACATTCTTTAAAAAAATCATCTTTTCTTTGGTCTGTCCTTTAAATATAAGTAAATTTACATTCTCGAGTACCCCCTGGAATATAGTGAGCCCCAGCCCCCTATTTGAGAACTGTTTTAGAGGGATTTGGGAATTTTTTAGCTGGTCAGGCTGGGAAACCAGCTGGCCACTTAACTAAACCAGTTAAACACTAGCTTGGCTAGACTGGGAGTCCAACTAGATCAGTTGAAGATCAGTTCTGGCTGTTTTAAGTGTTGTTGTTGTTGCTGTTGTTGTTTTTTCCCTGCAGAGTTTAGGATCTTTAATATGCCAAATCGTTTTAAGCAAGACGCTTAAAGAACCTCCTGTCTCTGGTCGTCTATTCTAATACAAACTGTACTATACAGTAGGGATAACCACTGTTTTAGAGGGGTTTTAGAGGGATTTGGGGAATTTTTGCAGCCAGTCAAGCTGAGAGATCGGCTGGCCACTCAACTAAACCACTTTGAGCAGCTGAAGATCAATTCTGTTTGTTGTTGGGTTTTTAGGGTTTAAAAAAAAGAGAGTTTAAGCTAGGGTATAGATAACATTTTAAGCAACACTCTAACCTCTGGTCTCTCTGGTTAACTAAAGGATCTCTATTCTAGTACAAACTGTGCTGTATGTATACAAATAATTATTTAAATAAAACTTATTAGGCATTCCTTTCAGAGGAAGAGTTTATAGAGTTTGGAGATTTAAGGCAGAACGTCTGCATAGATGCTTTCTGCTTCTTCCATAACCATATGTGACAAGACACACACACACACACACACACACACACACACACACATCGACTAAAAGTAGGATATTTCTCCTGCACTCATGCACATCATACAGTGTTTTTATTGCCGTTTTATATTACCCATCCTGCATCCTCATCTCCACCTTACTCCAGCACAAGTGCCTCAAAACTGTTTCCTTTATGCCTCCTCTCCATCTGTTTAACGAGTCGAGAGAGAACTTAGAGAGGGAGATTAAATTAACCTGAGAGTTTAGCATGGCTGCTTTAGTGCCTCTGGAGCAGTTCTGGTTGGTGCGACTTCACTCAGGGGTGTAGTATCAGCGGATGTTTTTATGAAGATGGCCGCCCACCTCTTGCCAGTTCTTTTGTCTTTAGTGCTTCAGTGAGATTCACCTCCACTGAAGGGATGTTTTTCCTTCACGGAAAGAGTTTATGCAATGTTATGAAGCAATCAGCACATATTTGCTTATTAGAATGTAGACGTTACTCCATCTTACTTTTTTTTCTTTATACCATTAGCTGAAAGAGACTATAGAGGCAGAACTTCGTCAGAGCGGTCTCCAGGTGACCCCCTTCACCGTAACCAAAGTAATTCAACTGTACGAGACCAAAAGCTCCCGACACTCCACGATGATAGTGGGGAAGACTGGCAGTGGGAAGACGGTCACGTGGAGAACCCTTCAGAATGCCCTCAGCACCCTGCACCGCAACGGAGAACCGGAGTTCAACCACATACGTGTGAGGCCTCTACTTCAACCTTATCTTTTCTTCCCTTTCTCTGGGGTGTAACGATACACAATCATGACAGTTCGTTATGAACCTCTGTACATTTCATTCCTCTACTCTTTTTTCCTGTTGTGGCAGTTAGCAATGGGATCAAATTCCGGACAAATGCATTGCAGTCACGGATTTAAAAAAAAGTAATAAGCACGAATCAAATATAAAAAAAGAATTTGCACAACTGAAAAGAATATTGCAAAAATGAACAGAATAGCGATTGTTGAAGACATTGATTAGCTGGTTCAGGTGTGTTTGATTAGGGTTGGAGCTAAACTCTGCACTTCTTACATTGTCTCCATGTTATAAATTACCTTCTCTTTCAAATCGGAATTTATTAACAAAACACTGCAGTGTTGCTCGAAGACTATCGAGGCTGTTCTGCTGTGGCTTTGTTTGGAAATCTTTTAATCAAAATAGAGCAAAAAGATAAATCTGTTTAAAACTCACTCAAAATTAACTTGGCAATTTATAACAGTTCAATATACATTTCCAATGGTTGTAATGTTGGTGAAAACACTCTTGCTCATGTGACATTGCTTAACTGTATCATTTTATAATCTCAATGTGATTACGAGAAAACAATACATGACTAATTATGCCGACTGTTAACAATCGCAATGTATATATGTGTTTTTAAATATATGATTCATGCTTATTACTTTATTTATCGGTGACCGCAATGCATTTGGCAGGAATTTGATCCCATAGTCAGCAAACAGTGTCTGCAAACATCCTTTTCTGGATTGCAGTGTTAATCGCCTGTGACTGACTGTATTCGTCGTCTGATTTAATGCACCGAACCGTGATGTCCATACCGTGACAATTTGGGATAAATGCATGTACCGTTACACCCCTAATAGTTCTCTTTCTTACTTTTAATGCTATATAAAGTACAACAGGTCAACACAAGGTTCCTCAATAACAAAGCGGCCCCGTTAGCTTCATCGAAATGAGTTGTCTCCATACATGACTAGTTTTAAGGGCAAAGATTGTGCCTCTAAAACAAATGTCTTGGCAGCATCTGTTTCAGAGCCTAAGAGGCTACGTCAACCTTCCATCCCTCATTACCATGAAAATGAACCGCCGTCAGCGGCCGCGCTTATTCAGCACCGATACGTTCTCCACCAAGACAACAGTTTCCCTTAAACACTCTTCACTGTTTAGAGAACATGTGGCAACAAGGACTTAACACTCATTAAAAGCCCCCCCGACACACTCACGGCTCACTCGTGGGTGTTTGGAAAATGATGGTGCAGTCAAGACGGCAGCTAGCGCTAATTGTCACTGCTTATGATCTCTTTCTTTTCACCGTTGGTTTGGCTGCGGCTCAAGGAGCGCCATTCCTCGCTGTGATTTTAACAGGGAAAGGCTGAGACTCCTCATGTCTAAAACCGCGTATTTAGCGTTCATGTTTGTTCTGATCTTTTTTGTTTTCGCTTCTGTTTTTCCTCGTCTTCTTCATTCTTTGTAACCCCTTTCACATGTCTCATTCTGATGTGGGTAAAAATAGAAGATGGGGTTGGGGTGGGGTGGGGGAAATGTGTTTCTCAGGTTTTTCTTCTTTAATGATGTTCCTGGAGTGTGTGTGTGCACGAGTGAGAGATGCAGGTGCGCTCTGAAATATTGTTTTTCTGCTTTGTTGATACTGTCAAAATCTTGTTTTTTCTGTATAGACTCCATCCAAATTTGCCCCTTTTTGTAGTGCAGTTGTAGTGTAGTTATGAATAGTATACTACTAGTATCGAGTTTAGTTCCAACCGTGCTCCAACACACCTGGTTGCAATTTTTGAGTAAACCTAAATAACTTGATTTAGTTTATTAACGTGGGTTCAATTAGCGTTGGAACTCAATGAGAAATGAGGAACCCTGTACTAACTAAATTAAGCATTTAACATATTGAGGTCATGTGACAACATTTAACATGCTACTAGTTTGGGAATATTTATATTAAGTTAAGAATAGCACATTACCAATTATAAAATTAGATTAAACACACAAAAATAAATGGAAACACTAAACAACACAATCAAAAATTGTAAAAACACAAAGAAAATATACATTTTTCAACATGTTATCACAGTTGAAAACATTTTTTATACTGGCTAATATTTTGTGGAAACAGTAGTTTATATTTAAAATATTTGTTTAATGCCATTTTTCTATGAAAGAAGTCCAGAAGAAACAAAACACCTGTTACTGATGTCTGCATGAAATACATTTTTTCTAAACTTGTGCCATTAATTATAAGCATTCAGAATTACAGTATAATTGAAAGCTATCAAATTTAACATTTGTTAAGCTTGAAAAAATATAACAACTTTTAATTTAAGTGAACTTAAAATAATGTTTACATAGACCGATTGTAATAAATGTCATATTTACCTTTGCCCTTCAATAAATCTGGTCTCAGTTTTTTCCGTTTCTATTCTCAAGATTTTTACTTGCCCAGCAAAAATATTTTTTTTGTTATTTGATTAACATAAATAATAGACAGTAGCAGGTTTATAAACAGGTTTGTAGGCTGCTGTCACTTTAAGACTCGATGCATAAATCTGACACACATCCTATTTCGGAGACTATTTTACACTCTATTTTAAAACTCTTTATGTCCATTTAAGATGTACTTTAATCAATTTAAGACTGTCTTTGCATGGATACTCGACAAAACCGTTCAAGTGCTTTCTGAAAAGACAGCAGATTCACAGGTGCACACCAATAGTAACGCACTGCCTTTTCATTCGTGTCTAATCAGGCTTGAATGATTTAAAAGAATCTGCGTGAATAAGAGTGTGATCATATAGTGTAAAGGATGATTTGGGGGGGATTTTTAATGTGCGACGAGCATGGTGGGGCCAAGAATTGTGAACGCCTGTGAATGCATTAAACTGAGAAAATGAATCGTGTTAACGTGTGTTAAACTGGTATACTGGTAAGTGTGTGTGTGTGTGTGTGTGTGTGTGTGTGTGTGTGTGTGTGTGTGTGTGTGTGTGTGTGTGTGTGTGTGTGTGTGTGTGTGTGTGTGTGTGTGTGTGTGTGTGTGTGTGTGTGTGTGTGTGTGTGTGTGTGTGTGTGTGTGTGTGTGTGTGTGTGTGTGTGTGTGTGTGTGTGTGTGTGTGTGTGTGTGTGTGCCAATACAGCGATCCAATTATTCTATAAAGTATAAATAATAGTCAGAATAGACTGAATAAAGCACAGTATTCAGTAAGTACTATGGTAGTGTTCATTCTGAACATAGTCTAATTCTCTCGCGCTCTCTCCTTCCAGTGCTTGTGCCCCTGTCCCTGTCACTAATTCTCTGTGGGTTTGGGTACCTGTGGTGACTGTGTGTCTGTGGGTTCGGCGTCCTGTTGTTAGCATACGAGAATGTGTGTGTGAGTCTAAATCTCAGTTGGTTTATATCTCCAGGTACCTTCCGCCTAGTGTGTGTAATTCTCTACAGTTTGGGGGTCCATCTTGTTCTCCGCTCTCTCTGAGACTCAAGCTGCCATTTCTATTTGCATCCTCCCTTTCTCTCTCTCTCTCTCCCTCCTTCTGTCTTTCCATCTCTCATCTCCTCTTTCATATCTGACTCAACACCCCTCCTTCTTTGCATATCTATTTCTGGTGCCTATCTCTATCTCTCCATGCAAACATCACCTCACCCTGTTTCCTCATTACCACCACTCCGTATAACACACACACACACACACACCCTCAAGTCTCCTGTGTGTCAGTCTCTCACCACTGTTTGATTGCTATACTAGTTGAATAATTCCCTCCTACTTTGAACTCTGACCTTTTACCCTTTTAGGAGTGTCCCCTAAACCCCAAGGCAGTGAGCCTGGGAGAGTTGTACGGAGAATACAACCTCTCCACCAATGAGTGGACGGATGGCATCCTCTCCTCCCTCATGAGGGTGGCCTGTGCAGGTACACTTTGTCTTTGACTTTGTTTAGTTTAACGCATTTACGTGCATTTCAGTGCCTTGTATACCCCATGTAAGCTGTGTAAATGTCAGCTTAACGTGAGTTTAAAGATAGAAAACAAACACATGTGTATCATTTGGATTCAGCCATTTGTTTGGATCACACTCGTAGTCAAATATACAGTATATGCATATAAAGACAGCAGTCTGTGGAAATGCTCTGCAGCGGCGCTCTTTAATCGTCGCTCGCTCACTCTCTCTTCCTCACATCAATACAACGTCAAATACATTTCCCCCTAGAACTGTCAAAACTTGCTAAAGAAAAACAAGCTCAGGTGTCTCATTAAAGAGAGCGGAAGCGACTCGCTGAGTGTGTTTTGCACCAATAGTATTGATTTGGTTTTAGTGTGAAAGAGGATTGTTTTAATGACGGACACTTTAATGATATTAATCATAATGCTGATTGATTCCCAGTATGATTGAAGTTTAAAGAAGCACGTTTTTGCTGTGAAACAATTCTAGCTAGCAGTGTTGTAATGCTGGTTAACTAAGCATTAATAATAACAATAGATTTTAAAAAGGTTTGACATCGTTTTAATATGAAATGCCCACTTTCATTGGATTCTTGACACACTGACTTCTTTCTTCTTCTCACTGAATGAGTGCAAGTAAGAGAAAGAGGTGTTGTGAATGCCGTTTCATGTTGAGTTTAAAGCTCATCAAGAAGTTTAGTATGTTGCTGATAGCAGCTGATCGACTGACAGAGCAAATGAATCCTGATATGACAAGAAAGAACAAGCAAAGAACGAGAAAAGTTTGCTGATTAGTTTTCTTTTCCCCATCTTGTCCAGGCTGGTCTCTGCCCGTCTCAGTGCCAGTCTCTAGAGTATCACAGGAAGTCACATCGCTTGTTTTCCCCAGCCATTCTCTTTGATCGCTGTACAGCCTCCTATGGCAGCAGGGATCGGCGGCGTGTGTTTTCCATCAGCTTTTATACTTTCGTTCTGTGCATAATCCAATTTGAAGTTATATTTCTTAATTATTGATCTGTGTACACATGTAGGTTTGGTTACTGTGTCTCAGAAAATGTCCTTTTTTATTATTGTAATGTACTTGATTGCAGTGATCTCAGTGTTTTGTGAATTGCAGCCGCTGTCTTACACTCTTTTTGATGTCCTTGTCTCTCTTTGCACATTAATCTGAGCTTGACCAACATACAGCTCAAACTTCCTTTCTTTCCATCTCTCACTAGCAGATTAGTTTGAATTATTGGCTTGTCAAATAACTGCATTTGCAGCTTATTGTTCTAGAGAAATGACAATAGTGGAAAACAAAGAACGACTGACAATGAATCTGCTCAGAATGGCAGCTAGGAACTTTCTCTCATTAGCCTCTAAATGTGTAATATTGCAGTGTAAGTCTAACTCTAAGAGCGCTGATACCGGTAATGGTTTTATTAGTTCCCTTTAAGCCAAATTTTAAGAAGCCCACCCCTCAGTGAACCACCTGAAAGTACTTGAAAAGGCAAATTTAGAGGCCTGCAGCTTAAGATCAAAGTCTTCTCTGTAAAAAAGATTGTTGAAACTTCAATATGTTCTTCTCAGTTGTATTAGGCTAAATCATTTTACAGAATTGAAATGAAATTAAATAACTGCGTGACTTAAATTAAAAAAAGGGCGTTCATACAGTAGGTTTCTGACGGTTAACACACTGAAGTGTATAATGGGCACAAAATGCCCCCACAAAGATGGAAGTCATTGTCCTTGTGATGATATTTTGTGGACCCATGTGGAAAACTGCTTATAAATAATAATAATAAGGAATGTTTTTTGAAAATGTAAAAATGCAGAAAGGTTTCTGATGGGTAGGTTTAGGGTTAGGGGATAGAATATATAGTTTGTACAGAATAAAAATCAATATGTCTATGGAAAGTCTCCATAAAACATGAAAATACAACGTGTGCGTTTGTGGTGTGTGTGTGTGTGTGTGTGTGTGTGTGTGTGTGTGTGTGTGTGCGTGTGTGTGTGTGTGTGCGTGTGTGTGTGTGTGTGTGTGTGTGTGTGTGTGTGTGTGTGTGTGTGTGTGTGTGTGTGTGTGTGTGTGTGTGTGTGTGTGTGTGTGTGTGTGTGTGTGTGTGTGTGTGTGTGTGTGTGTGTGTGTGTGTGTGTGTGTGTGTGTGTGTGTGTGTGTGTGTGTGTGTGTGTGTGTGTGTGTGTGTGTACTCCTCTGCTCCTTTGAAACGGTCTGACAGAGCCAAAACTGTGCCTTTCCCGGGATGCTTGTGTTTCTCTCTGGACTTCTGCAGTCCCTTCCTCCCTCTGCTCCTCTGTTAATGTTTCAATGGGCTTCATTGGCATGACAAATAATGGTGCGTTTGCCAAAGAGAATGAGTCACTGAGAATTAAAAAGAGAAAAATGCTAAATAATAAGGAGAAAAATGTTAATTAAGCACTAAGGTGCAACAGACCATGCTGTTTTGTGAATATAATACGGCACAGCCTTGAGTGCCTTATTGCTTATGAAAACAATTACAAAGTGAAGAGTTTTTACAGACAATTTTTGGGATAGTTCACCCAAAAGGAAATATCTGTCATCATTTACTCACCCTCATGTTGCACTGAACCAGTATGGCTTGCTTTCTGTGTAATCAAACGATATCTTTTTCCCATACAATGGAAGCCAATTGTAACCAGTTTCGGGGAGTAAATGATGACAGAATTGAAAAAAATGGTTAAGTGTCACTTTAAAAGAAGATTTAAAAAAAAAAAGGTTTTAAAGTGAAAATGATTTGTTTTGTGGTCACTTGTAACTAATCTTGCAGTTTTCATCGAACTTTGCATTGAGTCACAGTGAAATACAACTCTAACTCAATTTTGTTTAGTTTGCCACATAAGAGCAGCCAAAAATGACCTAAGATGATTGCATTTTTCACAGAGGACAGGTGCGCATTTCTGGGCCAGATAGCATTGTATTCTACTTTCCTTAATGTGTTTAACCTAATCACGTTTAATCTGTATTTTAGTGCGGTTTAGTCGAACTACTGAATCAATCTGTTCTGGAAGCTCGGTCTATAGTGTGAGACTTGTTCTGTTTTCTCTGTTCAACTCTTGAATTCACAGGATTGTATAATGCTATGTTCGAAGACTGAAGTTGTAAATGCTTCCAGAATTTAATTGCCTGTTTTGTGTCCTCATAGTTAATGGATATTGGCCTAATTATACCCTGCATGCATTATTTCTGGAGTTCCTTGTACTTTTTTTACAGAACTCAACAGGCAAGGTCTCAGTTGGGTGTTTTTCCAATTTGACGAGTTCTTGGTTTGTTAGTGGACCACACACCTTGCTGCCATAAAACGCAATGGCCTCAATTACTGATTCTAATATTTTCAGCCTAATTTTAATTGAAATCTCTACAGGACATTGCATTTTTATGACACAGTGGGTCCTGTGAGCCTTTCCTCTCTATTCTTGCACTGCAGGGTTGATGTTGCCTGTGGACCTGAGTTTCAGGCCTAATTGTGCTTTGATAAATGTGTGATATAATTGGATATGAATATGTTTTTCATGCACGTACGTCTGGAACTTGAAGGTCAATATTCTAGTCTTTAATTTTAGGTTTACTGCCAGCATAAATGGTCCAGGTATAGCAGTACTGTTCTTTGTAGGTCCAGTTTTTGCTGTAGTTCAGAATGTAGATTGGGCATTTCTGAATCAGAAACTACAGATGTGGTTTGAACTGTTTGGAAAATACAGTGCTTATTCAGTAACTCTTGTGTTGGGAGATATTTTATTGCTATATTTTTTTTTGCTATAATTTCACTTAGCTCATGCTTTCTGTGTATACTAATCTAATGTGATTTAATTTGGGATTTTCCTCCCAACTACTTAAAGTTATATTTATAAGATAATGTAATTCAGATGGACATTACAAAACTGGACAAAGTTGTCCAGTTGGTCAGATCTTGTGTTACCCCAAAGGAGTATTTTCTATAAATGACCTTTTAACTGTTCATTAACAAATACAGTAATATCTTGAGATACGAGCGTCCCGACATACGAGTATTCTGAGATACGCGCAAGCTTTCAAGCACATTTTTGCTTTGAGATGCGAGTAAATATTTGAGATACGAGCAGCTTACAGAAGCAGACGCTAGAGGTGTTCAGCACTCGGAGCAGCTCAAGCTCCTCATTTATGGGTAATTGCATTTGATCTCCACTAGAGGCAGTTTGGTTTTACAGCGGGAGGTTACCGGGGGCAACGAGTGATTTCACGAATATTAAGCTGGGAGCAGCACGAGTTATGAGTGTTCAATAATAATAAATATGAGGTTCTGAGACTATCACAACGGACCGGTAAACGTGTGATAATTTAGCCGCGGACCGGAGGCGCACAAGATGGATGATGGGTCGGTGCGAGATTGTTTAAACACACCTCCTCAACGCCAAAGCTGCAGCGTCACAGCGAATTCGAATTCGATCCGCGGCCCGGTACCATTTGATATTTGACCCATTTGTTATTTCTTGTGTGAAAAAATGATTTGAGATACGAGCAACTCGAGTTACGAGCTCCGTCCTGCAACGGATTATGCTCATATCTCAAGGCATTACTGAAATGGTTAAATGGCTACTTACCAAATAAATGAATAAATGAACATGAAATACAGGTTTGAGTTGAATCATTGATTCTGAAAGAGGCCACAGAGATTCGAGAAACACAGCTATGCTGGAGATTGGTTGAGTGCTGAGTGCTGTGATCGATCGGTCTGGATCAAATATTCCAGAGAGTTGTGTTATGATGTCAAATAGCAGATAGAACGAGAGGCTTTTATAGAGTTTCAGGCAAAAATCGTGCAATTTTTGTGTGATATTTATTTTAATAAATGTAAGAAGTATAATCAGATGTGCTGTGATCTTGTTATTGAAAAGTCCATTTTTACTTCTACACTAGAGAGTGTGTGCTTTTCAGTCTGGCATTGATTACTTCAAAACAGCTCCCTATACAAAAAGCTTTAGTCATTATTACGGTTAAATTCATTCCCCCTTCTAGAGACATATTGAATAGCTTTTGGAGAGCAGACTGGAATTAGTATATTTAGCTCTAGTGCATTTGCTTTTTAATGTGGTCGTTTTGTCTTGTGCAGTAATGCAGAGATCTAATGGATTCTGATCCGAATGGCTGATTCGAACACCTCGGGCTATTTGTTTATTTAATTCTGCTTAGAGCTCTCTTTTTCTCTGCAATTACATTTTCCTTTAGTTTGTGCCTCACTTTTAACCTAATTTGTAGAGTCATTTTATCTATAGCCCTCCTACTGTATGCTAAACTCTTTCCATCTCACAGACAAGAGTTTCCTATCAGTTCCTGAAGTGTGTGGCCATTTTGACCAAGATGACGACTCTAACTGGAGCATTTCTCCTGCCAATTGTCAGTCCAACCAATAATTGTCTCACTTTTTGCTGCCCGTAGTGTTTTTTCTGTTTTTAGAGGCTCCTTCAGTTTCTTTTATCTAATCCAGGGGTCGGTATCAGGGGTCTTGAACTGTTCTTAAAGGTATAGTCCACCCAAAAATTAAAATTATGTCTGTTTTCATACCTGTTTTTTGGTATGTTCACACCGCAGGAATTGGGAATTTAATTCTATCAATGTACGCAAAAGACTAGCACCTGCCATTGCGTACACACACGCGGATTATACCCTATAAATGACCTCAAAGATGACAAATCCCAACATTGTGAACCTAAGCTTTCTAATCACAGTTTGCAGTGTCTCAATAAGGCTGGTATCGGTTGTGTGCGTCCCCTCCTCGCTGTTCAGAGAAGGAAGATGGCCCAGAGGAGATGTGACACTTCCTGTAGCTGTGTGTGACAGTTGTGGTGTTATATGCGCACCCAGTCAGCCAGCAGGCCTGCTGCTTCCAGACAGGACGCGTGTGTGTAAGACAGATGAGCCGTGCTCTGTGTTTGTGTTTTATTGTTTTGAGTTCAGTAAATGAGACACACATGGGCAGATAATGGGACAGGAAAAGATAAATGATCAATTAGAGGCTTCACTACAATTGCCTGCGAGTCTCTCCGGTGTCTGCGAAACCAAAAGTAGGGAAATGAGACTGACAGAGGATGGAAGAGAAGGGGAAAATGAGAAATAGAGAGACAAAGAGATCCAGGGTATATTAGGAAATTCACATTCATTCTCTCCGTGTGTGTGTGTGTGTGTGTGAAGCACTAACACTCTCTCTCTGTGCGGTCGAGCTCAGATGAGAAGCCTGATGAGAAGTGGATTGTGTTTGACGGGCCAGTGGACACGCTGTGGATCGAGAGCATGAACTCTGTAATGGACGACAACAAAGTCCTCACACTCATCAACGGAGAGAGAATCTCCATGCCCGAACAGGTACCAGAATACACCCGGAACACACTGAAACCTCTAATGCCGCCCACCCAGAGTTACTTCACTTCTGATTCCAGACCTGATGCTGTGCGTTTTACCACCTATCAGCACTACTGTACATAAAACTATCTATTTCCTTCACTTATGCCCTTTTTCAGGAAATGGAGAATTGGAGAGAATTGGAAATGGAGAATTTTATTCCAAAATCAAAAGTTAAAAATATACACTACCATTCAAATAACAAAATTAATTAAAAAAGTAACTTTTAGTCAGCAAGAACACATTAAATTATTAAAAAAATTGACATTAAAGATGTTTATAATGTTACCAAAGATTTCTATTTAAGATTAATGCTGTTCTTTCCAACTAGAATCCCAAAAATATATATTTAACATAAACTGTTTTCAGCATTTATAATAATGCGTTTCTTAAGCAGTAATTCATCATATCAGAATGATTTCTGAATGATCATGTGACACTGAAGGATCGTTGATCACAGGAATAAATTACATTTTAAAACATTAAAATATATTTTATTTAAAATTTTAATAATGTTACACATTTTTTAAATAAAACTGTAATATTATTACACGTGATTTTATGTTTTTATTTTTTAGCCTTGTGGAGCATGAGAGATTTCTTTCAAAAACATTGAAAAAAATGACCAACAGTAGTGTATTATTCATCAAGTAAAGGAATTATTTTTACAAAAATCATGTATGAAATGTATTCTATCTGTCAATTTGTTATGGAATTTTACTTATTAAATGAAGATTTTATATGTTTTAATTATAGTAATGATTAAGTATTTATTATTATTATTTTGAGATTGCTTAATTATCATGGAAAGAAATGTCACTGTAAAGAAATTCTTAACGGCCCTAAAATAGACTTTTTTTTTCTCTATATAGAATATAAATTCTTATTTATTTATTTTGTTTTGTTCATGCTCTTGATGGGTTTGGTGAGATTCACCCTTCAGCTAAGTGACAGTTCTGTGCTTATTTGATTAGGTTTTAAGCATTAATGCGAGTGTATGTGTGTTGCAGGTCTCATTACTTTTTGAAGTGGAGGATCTAGCCGTGGCGTCTCCTGCCACCGTCTCTCGCTGTGGGATGGTTTACAACGACTACTCTGATCTGAGCTGGAAGCCTTATGTTCAATCCTGGATGGAAAAACGGAAGAAGGTTTGGGAGCCCAAATGTCTACGGTAGTAAACGATGGGCAAAGTGCTTCATCTCTCTCTCTCTTTTATTCTCAGGTTGAAACAGATCATCTCAGGCAGCTGTTTGATCGCTTCATAGACAAGACCCTCACTTTTAAGAAGACTCACTGCAAGGAGCTGGTGACCATCACTGACCTGAACGGAGTGGCGTCGCTCTGCAGACTCTATGACACACTGGCCACTCCAGTGAACGGGGTCAGAACGCTTTCACCTACAGCCAAAGTTGCATCTATAGATGAATTTCTTTCATTTGTGACACATAGAAAGTATCTTTTTAGTATAATGAAACAAGGACAAGCCTGTCAAGCTCTGAAATGACAAAAAAGCACCATAAAAGTGATCCATATGATGATCACACACATGCTATATTCCAAGTCTTCTGAGGCCATGTGTGAGGAAGAGACTTATGATACCGTAATGGTGCTTTTGTGTCCTTTTTGAAGCTCCAACTGTAAGTTAAAGGGGTCATATGATGTTTTTTAATGTTTTCCTTTTCCTTTATTGTGTAATGCATCTATTTGTGCATGTATACGTTCAGCAGTTACAAAGGTTATAGTATCTACCAGAGGACACTGATCCAGACATGCTGAAACGCCTCAGTCGAAGTCCAGAAATGACTTCCTCAAACATCAAAGCTTTCTTGTAGCTCAAACAGTAGAGAATGGCACTTGCAACACCAAGGTCATGGGTTCGATTCCCAGGGAAAGCAAGAACTGATTAGTTTCTTGAATGCAATGCAAGTCGCTTTGGATAAAAGCGTCTACCAAATGTGTAATCACAGTGTAACATATTAGCATATTACCTGCCCAAATCTGTTCCTGAGCAGTACAATCCAAAAGTGTGCTTGTGCACAGCACATTTTACAGTGGACCGCTTCCTGAATCTGGGAGTGTGCAACGCCACTGTTAGCACTGTGAAATGTTCTGCTCGATCGGCTTGATCATAAGAATCCAGAATCCGGCTCAAACCGACAACATTATTAATGCTGTGCTTACGATTGCTTACAGCCTTGGAAGCTGAAGCTCACGATTATGGTAAGGGACGTTATACTTCCGACACATGCTTGAGGCTCTTGGCCAATCACAACGCACTGGGTCTGCCGACCAGTCCAAGCTTTTCGGAAGGTGGGGCTTTGTAGAAATCAGTAATAATGTGTTTTTGAACATTAAAGCATTCTATTAACCCAGTGGTTCTCAAATCGATGCCAGGGGGGGCGCGATACTCTGGGGTACATGCTTTTTTTGCCAGAGAGTAGGTTTTCTTGCACTGAACAAGAGCAGCAGATATGAAGTTCAGATAACTGTCCCCTCATCCTTTGACGTGTACGATCACACCGATGTTCATATGTGTCACGTGATCAACCGCTCAATTCACACGTGTTTTCACACAATATCTGGCACTGATCCAAAAAAAAAGACGCGCTCAGAGTTTGTCATTTATCACAATAATTCAGTGTTTTCAACCACATAAGATTTCTTTTAGGTTTCAACAAGTTGAGCCAACCAGTTGATGACTATTTTGAATTATCTATTATACAGCGCTTTTTGTGACTACGGTATGTCAGGTGACAAGCATGACGCGTTGCCATGGAAACAATAAGACGAAAGTTCCAAAATGGGGGGAGGGGGGGCGCGCAAAATTTTTACCTCTTCCTAGGGGGGCGTGACAGAAAATAATTGAGAAGCACTGTATTAACCCAATAAAAAATACATTTTAAAATAGCGTCACATGACCCCTTTAAAATTGAGGAAAGTAAGTCACAGAGGTTTGGAACAACAAGGGTGATTAAGTAATAATTGAGAGTGTATCTTTAAACTTCTGTCATTCTCTCTGGCTGGTCAGGTGAACCCAGCGGACTCTGAAACCTTTGGCCGTATGGTGGAGCTCTGGTTCATCTTCAGTCTCATATGGTCTGTGTGCGCATCAGTGGATGAGGATGGACGCAAGAAGATGGACAACTTCCTACGGGAAATAGAGGGAACTTTCCCTAACAAGGTATACAGTGGGCCTTGTCCCAAACACTCACGGTATTCAGTCCTGGGGTGCTTGCGAGCACCCTTCTGACAAACGGGACACCCATTGTAAGTCCCTTGTCAGTGCGTATGAGGTGTGCCATTTGGGACAGAATGGCAAAATAATGACTTTACCACCTTTTGCTTCCACTGGTCCTTCTGTTTGTTTGTTTGGTTGTAATTAAAGAAAGCTTGTTTTATCCTTTAAATAGATCCTTTTAAAATATTGTCATTGTCTAATGTAAGTTTTTTAAATGTGACTGAAGAATCTAAGGCTCGGTTTCACAGACGGCTTAGATTAAGCCAGGATTAGGCCTTAGTTCAATTAGGGTTATTAAGCAGAGGTTAAGATATGCCAGTGCAAGTTGCTTGCAGTTAAAGTTGCATGCATTTTAGTCTGGGAATATCTTAAACCTTGTTTGTGATACTGGGGGTACATTTTTGTATAATACTCTCATTTGGAGCACGGTACGGTAGTGTACATACAGTATGAAATAGATCAATGTTATTCATCATGCTATTTTTACTTGAAAAGCGCTGATGCTGTGTGTCTAGAACGGACTTTCTGCGTACAGAAAAATAATCACCTTCTATCAAACCTCAGGACACCATCTATGAGTACTACGTGGACACCAAGAACAAAACGTGGGCGTCATTTGAGGACAAGCTGCCCAAAGGCTGGCGCTACACCTCCAAGTGAGATGCGTGCGTGTGTGTGTGTGTGCCCCCATCCTCCCCCTATTCAGGGGTCTCTGCCAGCCGCCTGTGGGCTCAGTCAAAGGCCTCTCATCTGGCTCCCTCCCAGACTTCTGAATTCCCCGTCTATTCATATTTCTCATCTTTTTCATCCTCCTTCGTCTCTCTCTTCTCTCCCCTGCTCTCATTTGTCATGTCAGTCCAACTCTTTCCCCTTCATTGTCCTTTGTCCTCTTGGCTCTCTTTGCAACCTCTTTGTCGGCTGTCCATTTTTCCATCCTGGGGTTCTTTTTTTTTCTTACCTGACTCTTTTTCTGTTTTTTTTTTCTTGTTCATTTGAAATGTCTCGCTACATCTTTCAATTTTCAGTCTTTCAATCAGGACTTTTCACCTCCTCTGTATTCTCATTCATTCTGCTCTCTCAACCCTGTGTCCTCCCACCCCTTTTTGCTGTTTCCCTCTCTCTCTCTCTTGCACCGTATTCTACTTTTTCTCTTCAGTTTTTGTCCTCTTTTTCTTATACTTAGCCGTTCCACTTTTCAACTTTCCTGCTATCGTTTTATTAATGATCATCTGTCTCTCTGCAGCGCTCCATTTTATAAGATCATGGTCCCCACGGTGGACACGGTGCGCTATAATTACCTGGTCAAGGCCCTGGTGTCGGCTCAGCACCCTGTGCTCCTGACGGGCAGAGTGGGGACGGGGAAGACTTCAGTGGCCCAGAGTGTCCTGCAGGGCCTGGACCCAGTCACATGGGCAATGCTCACCGTCAACATGTCCTCACAGGTGATGAGAATCACTTCTAGCATTAGTCATTTTTGTGAACTTTGATCTTAACAGAAGCATTTTCTCTCTCTTTTTAAACCACAAACTTGATCCAACAGAGAAATAAAAACATACTAAATTTACTATAGTCAATATTATGTATAGCTTTCCTGTAGCTCAATCAATAGAGCATTGGTGCTTGCAACGTCATGGTCATGGGTTCGATCCCAGGGAGCAAGAACTGATTTAATGTGTTCATTAAAAATGCAATGTAAGTCGCTTTGGATAAAATTGCAAAAGACTTGCGTTCAGGTAATATATCTCGAAATCATTTTGTTAACATAGGCATAATTTATTTCTTTGTTTCTTTCTTTCTTTCTCTGTAAATCAGTGTGTGTAGTGATATTTTTGTAGTCCACGTTCATGTCATTGCTCAAACAGCCCAACCTGATGAGCAAGTATTAGAAAACACGTAGTGACAGTGTCGCTATCATCATCATTAATCTCTAACCATCATCATCATGTGTTATAGAGTTTTCCACTAATCTCCAAACCGCCAGTCACGCTCACCGAATGCATGTGTTTTTCTCTCAGACTAGCTCTAATAACGTGCAGGAGATCATCGAGTCTCGGATAGAGAAGAGGATTAAAGGCGTGTACGTTCCAGTGGGAGGGAAGAGGATGGTGGTTTTTCTGGATGATCTCAACATGCCCGCCGTGGACGACTTTGGCTCCCAGCCTCCTTTGGAGCTGCTCCGCCTCTGGATAGACTACGGCTTCTGGTACGACCGCCAGAAACAGACTCTCAAGTGCATTAAGGTAAGATGGTGTGAGTGTTGTCATTTGAGTATGTTTTAGACGTGCATGTACTTACGTGTCTCTCACTTAAAGGACATTTTCCTGCTGGCTGCTATGGGGCCCCCTGGTGGAGGGAGGACTCACATATCAGAACGCCTGCAGAGCCGTTTTAATCTCATCAACATGACGTTCCCAACAGTGAGTAGAGATCGACTCAAAACTAGGTGTATATTGTGTAATGGCTGCGATATATATTTATATAACTATAACTTTATATAACTATAAAAGGTAAGTCAATGCGATATATGCAAACTTTATTTAAGTATAGTTGAGATAGGACAGTTCCAGTTCCTCTACCTCAATCAGTAGAGCATTGGTGTTTGCAACGCCACGGTCATGGGTTCGATCCCAGGGAAAACAAGAACTGATTCAATGTGTTTCTTGGATGCAATGTAAGTCGCTTTGGATAAAAGCGTATGCCAAATGCAGAAATGTAAAAAATGAAATAATGAAATAATCTGCAAAAGTTACTGATGTAAGTGGTTTAAGGTAAACTTTATGACAGTACGACAAATATGCATAATAAAAACAGTAATAGGAATTTCAATGCACTACTCACCTAACAAGTACTGTAATTAACTGTCCACAAAAACTATTGTTTTTTTTCATCCCCCAGTTTTAAACTGTCTTGAAGGAGTTCATAAATGAGGAAAAACACGTACAATTTATCATAAAGGAGCCAACAGTGTTAGGAGTGAAGTTAAACTCTATATTGAAAAACTGAAATATTTTTATTTCAGTTTAATGGCACTCTTTCTGAATAATGCAAGTTTTATTGAGAAAAAAAAACGAAAGAAAAAGGCATACGTTAAATGATGAAAGTATATTATTAAACTGTACTTTTTGGCTGCAAAAATGCATTAAACATTTCATTATAGAAAGTGACTTTTAATATACCCAAAAATTGAATTAATATATAAAAGGGATACTTTATGTTGAACCAATATTCAAGCAATAGTTCACCCAAAAATGAAATGTGTTCTAAAATGAAATATTCTTTGTTCTGTGGAAGACGAATGAATGATGACTGTGAGCGCCAAAAAGCACATAAAAGCACTGCAAAAGAATCATAAAAGCAGCTTAAAAGGGATCCAAATATCTTGTGTGCTATATTCCACATCTTATGACTTCATATGATAGCAGTGTGTGAATAACAGAAGGAAATTTAAGTCATTTACTGACAATTTTGCCCACCACCCATTTGAACCTGATGTATGCAATAGCGTCTATAAATGTATTTTACTTTGCTCTATTTCTGTGCATCAGACGAACCTTTCCTCTTTTGTTTTCCTTTTCTTTCCCGCCCCTGTAATTCCCTGTCCTCTTCTTTTCTCCCCAGGAGTCTCAGATAAAGCGCATCTATGGCACCATGATCACTCAGAAGCTGCAGGAGTTTGAGGAGGAGGTGAAGCCCATCGGGGGAATTCTGACTCAGGCCACCCTGGAGCTCTACCACGCCATCACTGCCCATTTCTTACCCACGCCCGCGAAAATACATTATCTCTTCAACCTCAGAGACATCTCCAAGGTACTAAACATCACGCGTGACGCACGTGCAACTGTCTCTCACCTGGAAAAGGAGCAAATTGTGGTTTCGGTACACCCAGTCTTAGCATAATATCGCTTTGATTCAGACCAATTGATTCCAGAAAGATGAAAACATGTCAGTCCATTTCATCACTTCAGATGTTTTTTTAGGAAAAGAGGCACTGACTGAAAATCAGAGACATACAAAATAACACTTTTCACAACACCTTTTGAAAGCATCTATTTCTTTTAGGCTTGACCAGACACAAAAAATCCATTATTTTATACCTAACAAGAAATTAGATTGAAGGCTTTGTGTGCGAGTACACTGTGTCTTCCCATGCAGGTGTTCCAGGGTTTATTGCGAGCTCACAAAGACTTCCATGACACCAAACAGAGCATCACTCGCCTCTGGATTCACGAGTGCTTCAGGTACAAACACGCACAGGCTTGCACATACAGACACAGCTTTCAGGAGGAGGAAAACGGACTGTTTGTGTTTCAGGGTCTTCTCTGATCGATTGGTGGATCGTGCCGACATGGAGACATTTGTGGTTCTTCTGTCAGAAAAACTGGCTTCTCATTTCGATGTCCCCTTTCACACCATCTGCCCCAACAAACAACCCCCTCTGTTTGGTACACACACATTGTGTTGACAGTCGATAGATATAATGATTTTTATACTGTATAAACTATACATGCATTTCTTAAACTGCTCAAGAAGCATTTCTGATTTTTATCAATGTTGTTGTGCTGCTTAATATTTTTGTGGAAACAATGATACATTTTGTTTTTTATGAAGAGAAAGTTTAAAAGAAAAGCATTTATTTGTAACAATATTAATGTCTTTGTGTGACACTTGTTTAAATGCATAGTACTGTATATTTCCAAATCTTTCATCTCGAAAAATGCATTTGTTTTCCACATAATCAGCTGTCATTTCAGCAGGTCAGTGAATAACTTGCTAATACATTTCGACTTTTTAATAAGTCAATTGGTGAACGCGCTTAAAATTGAAAAGACATGAAGTCCAATTGTTACTCAAGTTCACCAATAGTCATATTTATTTTAAAATTCAGAAATGTATTTCATTTTTTATTAATGAATTGATCATTAGTTTCATTTTTAGCCATGCATTTATATGTGTGTTTTTATTGTAGGTGACTTCCTGAGGGAGCCACACGTGTTTGAGGACCTGTTGGACTTTAAAGCTCTGAAGGTTCATATGGAGAACCAGCTGGAGGACTATAACCTCATGCCTGGGGTGGTGCCCATGAACCTGGTGCTCTTCAGAGATGCTATAGAGCACGGTGAGACCATGCACGCGTGTTACTTAGTGCCAAAACATTGCAAGTTTGAGCATAAAAAGGGAATTCCATGATCTACCAACATTGTGCATTTGAGCAAATTTGACGTATGAAGGTGTCATTGAATGTTGTGAAAAACAAACTCCACATGCTGTTCTATAGGAGTCATCAATATTCATTCAGGGTGCGAATCTTTTGGTAGCTCACGATTCGATTCAAATCGATTCTTGAGGTCATGGTTTGATATATGCATAGATTTGATTCTAGTTTATGGTTTTGTGTTTCCTATTTGACTGCGGTAGACAGTGTAATAGGTCTAGAAGTGAACCTAGATTTAGTTTTTCTTCCCATTTTATTCAATCCAATATTATAAAACAAAGCTTAATAAAATAGGAACAAATAAGAAAATTACAACAACAAAAATACGACAAAATTACGATAGAAAAATACATGCAAATTAAATTAAGTTTTTCAGTTACGCTAGCCTAGATTTATTTAACGTAATAAGAAATACCGCGGAAATTATATAAAAATAAAACACTGTATAGTCTTCACTGTGTGAATTAAATATGAATTGATTCATACTAAAGATACAAACGTGATTCAGTCAAAAGCAGCGACATAAATTTAACATTAATGAAACAGACAGCAGCAGTTTATGAGGCTGCTGTCTCTTTAAGAATGATTGCACAGATCTAATATACTGTTACACATCCCATTGTTTACATAACAGACTTCACACATTGTGTATTTTGACATAATTGTGTTTGTATTTTACCTGTGAGAGAGAACTGAATTCGGTATTGCATACATAGCCCCTTTTCATGGCTATAGCTTTAAGGAGAACTGCGACATTAAAGAATCGTAACACTTTACGTAACCGATTTCTGAAATTTGTGTATCGCTGCGAATCAGTAGAAGATAGAATCACAATTTTTTTTCTGTTACAGTTATGCAGCTCTCATTATATGGTTAAGTCCACGTCAAAAGCACTCTCAAGGCCCGTAATTCAGTGACCAATCTCCTCTGTTCTCATTCAAATATAACTTTTTCAAAATCACATGCACTTCAGCCCTCAGATCCCCCGCGAGCATGAATAATTACCCTTCTCATTCCCACAAAGAAGAACGCAATCGCATTACAAAACCCTCAGCTGGGAGAATAATTAGGCGGCCGGTTCCCTAGCCTATAAGTCACTCAGCCGCATACAGGCATTTACTGTCAAAGACGCGTATAAGAATGCTTTATATGCATCCTGTCACGCATACGCCACACTGTGACATTAAAGCGCTCTCACATTCAGCTCTGTGAATTCGTCTCACACGTCACAAACACTCAGTTCAATGACACGCCGCTGTGCGTAGCTGATTGATTACGAAATTAGCAAGTATAACGTGTATGCTTATATGCGTATGAGTTTATAACTAATTATGGTTTTGTGCCAATTATTTTCCTTTGTGATCAGTTGTTTGTTTAGCCTCTTACAGGAATGGTGTGAGTGTGAGAGTGTTTGCGTTGACATTTTAATGTTTTATACTTTGTGTTTGTAAATGTGTTTCATTGACCAAATGACACATGATTCATGCAAGTAAATGCGCCGTTATGATTGTAATGATGGAAAGCGCGCCCTCTCTCTGCCCCCTCAGTGACGCGATTGGTGCGTGTGATCAGTCAGCTTCGGGGGAACATGTTGCTGGTTGGTATCGGTGGCTCGGGCAGGCAGAGTTTAACCAGACTGGCCACCTACATCTGTAAGTTTACCATCTTCCAGGTGGAGGTCACCAAACAGTACCGCAAACAAGAGTTCAGAGAGGGTGAGTTCTCAACACTATTTACATTTATTCATTAAGCTTCCAGTTAATTAAAGGTGTACAGATTGCCAGTGTTGAGGGTAACGCAATACAAGTAGCGCAAGTTACGTAATTAGATCATTGTTTTCAATGAACTAGTAAAGTAACGTTTGCGCATGTATTGACTGACAGTCTTCTGTCCTCATGTTGAGAGAAATCATGAGTAACTGCAGAGGCGTTGTGTGTGAACAGACGCTCATTGTAGCTCTAGACTAAATGTGAGCATTTACTCATCTCAAAATTGAAAGGTAAAATGCAAACTCAGAACATTACGCAAACCTGCAATAATTATATATATTAGTGATGTTACATCTGACGCTGACGCTTCAAACTCGAATGGTCCTAGCATAGAACCACTGCTTCGGAGCTTGTATCATTACGTCACTAGTCACGTGAAAATGACTTCTGAAGAAAACAGACTGGTTCACTCCTGTAGTGAACCACCTGACTGCTCTGACAGCCCGATCCAGTGTTGACAGGTTTGAAACCCGGCAGCTGTGTTTCTCATAACAGCACTAACACCGTTTCAGCTTTGATCGCCTCGGTGAACAATAAGTAACAATAAACGGGGCGTTAACATATAAGCCTACTTGCATTTTATGGTTGTCAGCTTTGTTGCATTACATTTCCTTCACCTGGAGATGGTGCTGCAATTTCTATCCGAATGAAGCTTCCAGTAATTAACCATTTTTGACACAATTGTATCAGAAAGCAATAATGACACGCTTCATTTGGCCATCTCTAGTATATATTATATAATACTGTCACGGAAGTGACAGTGTCAACAAACTGAAGAGAGAACAAGGAGAACTAAATATACAAGCAGTGATGAACAGCTGTGATAATTAGTGTCCATGGTGACTAATGGGTGACGGAAGGATTTAGAACTAAGGAACAAGTGACTGTTAAAAAAGACAAAATAAGAGTCCTAGTTAGGTGGTGCTGTGACAAAACATTGCATTTCATTTTACTTTATTCACCACTGTCTGTGCTGCTGACTTTGATGATCCAATTAACCCATACTAATTAGCAAAAAATGACTTAAGACAAAGATCACAATCGTTTTTTTTTTGCTGAAGCGCTGAACTTTCCTCTCCTGCGTCCGGTTGTTCTTCACAGTAGTGAAATAGTGCAAGATGATGGGGATTTTATTATAACAGAACGCAAACAAAACTCAACAAATAGACAAGAGACAGGTTGACACAGCCAGTAAAACGACGACGAAACAGCACAAGACAGCAAACACGGAGGGATTAAATAGACACAAAAGGACAGGTAATTGATCGGGAAACAGCTGGGACAAATCAAACTAATGATAAGGAAACAAGGAGGGAGGAGAACACAGTGACAAGACATGAACACGCAGCCAATGCGGACGCGCATCGTCGCGTGTTCACATTAGACAAAAGACGACACGCAGCTGGTAACAACCAAACTGCGCACGACACCAAAACGCAACATGAACGCACGCGGCCGGATGAAAACAAGCAAAACCTGAAACCGCGCCCACTCACATAACGCTGACGACAAGGACGAACACACAAGTTATGAATGTCCGAATCCCGACCCAAAACCGAAACTGAACCAGACCAAAGTATCGAGACCGGACACGTTACACAGACAATAGCATGCTCGCCTCGAACACCCTCGAATCCGCGCGCGCGCACACACACATAAAACACTAGACATTACAGTCGTGTCAGGGCTCTGCAACAACACCAAGAAATTACTAGACCGAATGTGGCAGAACCCTGACAATTATGTGTCATTCTTGGTAATAATATCCATGTTTTTAGCACCGATATTATTTTCAAGTTTAACAACAAAACCAGAAGCCTCTTTAAACATCTCATCATTGAGCTAGTTCATGTCTTTTTGGTAACACCAGCAAACCAGCATCTACATTTATTTAGCTGGTCCTTTAAAGAGTTATCTGAACATTCAGGCATGTTAAAATTGTATTTCAATACCAACAAATGTTGAAAGTTATTCTTTCAGTTTCAGATCTGGGATATTAATCTCTTTTAATATATACAGTACCAGTGGTGTTGATATTTTGTCCTGTGGCATGTTGTGGTAAATGTTTCCAAATGCTGAAGAATAACACCTCTTGCCCTAGTGCTCAGGACCTAAGGATCCATTGTAGCCTTCACAGCCGAGTTTAATGTGGCCTTAATGGAATATTTGACATATTTCTTCTCCCCATACAGATATTAAAAAGCTCTATCGGCTGACAGGAGTGGAAAACAAGCCCACTGTGTTCCTGTTTAATGACACACAGATCGTGGACGAGTCCTTCCTTGAAGACATTAACAACATCCTGAGCTCAGGGGAGGTGCCCAATCTCTATAAAGCAGATGAGCTCGATGAGGTGTGTGTGTGTATACATTTTTAATGCTCGTGACTGTAGGCTTGTGTCTAATGATGTCTGTGACAATAAGAGCATGTTTTGTTTGTGTAGATCCAGAATGCTCTGTCAGACTCCGCCAGGAAGGACAATATCCTGGAGACACCAGACTCCATGTTTAACTACCTGATAGAGCGCGTCAGAAACAACCTGCACATTGTGCTGTGCATGAGCCCTGTAGGAGATCCATTCAGGTGCACTCTGACAATTTCCTTTTAGTTCGCTTTATTTGCATGACAAAACAACAGCAAAGCTGCGTACAGTGAGATACGGGGATTGCAAATAGAGGAAAATATTAATGCAATGTATAAAAAGAAAACTTGGACAATAAGGTTTCTTTAGTTAACATTAGTTAATTATTTATTCATTAAAGTACAGCATTTATTAATCTTAGTTAATGTTCATTTCAACATTTACTAATACATTACTAAAATCAAAAGTTAAATGTGTTAACATTCATTAATGCACTGTGAATGAAGATTTTATTTTTATTAACTGACATTAACAACGATTGAGTGTTTTGTTCAGTGCTAGCTCATGTTAGTTAATACGTTTTCTATATGATCCACATGAATTGCATAAATCCAAGGAAACATTTGCTGCGTAAATATGACAAATATTATGATTTGCTTGTTTTTTTTCTATTTTACAGTGCAACAGTATTTTTTAATAATACTATATTTCTTGTTGTTCTCTTAAGTTGCTTAATTTAAATAATAATACATATTTTGAATATATTTTATTCTAGAATTTATTTAAGAATAAATCAATTTTATTCTATTTATTTTAGAATATTTATTGCACAGTCTTATCGAATTGAATTGATTTAATTTAACAGTTTAATCTAATTAGAGATGATCAGCTTGTTTTTTTCACCATTCAATATAATAATAATAAGAAGAAGAAGAAGAAGAAGAATAGTTATTATTGACAAATTCATTAAATTAAATTAAGTGTGCAGGGCATAAATGAATTAAAAATCGATGTAAATATGCAGTAAGATTAATTTATGAAACTGTATTAAGCAATGTGGTGTGTGAGAATATTAATAATGCTATTGATGTCACATGCAAAAGCATGCCTGTAACCCTCCACCACTTCAGCATTCATGTGCATGCATTTATTACAGCTGACTGTACAACAGCACACATGCACGCCTACTGCTTATAATCTAACATGCTCAAATAACGAGTCAGCCTTGATTACCCTGTTCAGATTGAGATCCATCCTGTGGCTTCTCATGGCTTAAGATCTCCCTCTGAAGGCTTGATTAACAGCGAACGCCAATATACGCTTGAACCGAACAGACCCGCATACAGTATAGCTGCTTATGAATCAACCGATGTCGATGACTCAGTGTGCAAGTTCAAAGTGGATGAGAGATACAGCTGTGTGAAATTAGAGGAACCGACAGGAGTAAACCTCTCTGCCACTGTCATTTCACACACATCAGGAAGACAAAGCTCTGCCCTCCATCTACAATCTCTTTCCCGTGTGCTGTCGTAAACCCACAAGTGTCTTCGTAAACGATTCCCCTCTCTCTCTCTATCTCTTTCTGTTTGCTTTTCCATTTTTGGCTTGCTGTGTCTCAGTCAATCTCAGCTTCAGGGGCATTATTGGCATGACGAACAACAGTGTGTTTGTATTGCCAGCGCAGTAGCAGGTTCGCTGCAGACCGTAGTTATAGCGAGCTCAATCAATAATGATGCAAAAAATGACTGCAAAGATAACAAGGAATACAGGTAACTATGAGTTGATGAATAAAGTTGACGTAGTACATTGTTCACTTCCCCCTGGCTCTGTAATCACACTTGCAGCACTATAGAAACATGCATGGGAAATGTTCTTGTTAATCACTCATTTGCATCTGCCGTCACATGAAGGAGGCGGTTGTGCGTAATGTGACCCGTAGGGCCCTGACTCATTAAATATGACAGCCCGAATCATCTAAGCACTCACTCTGATTGGTCTGGCACTGGTCCGACTTTAATAAACATGACTGGACCGCTGGATGATATTAGTGTTTGTGACAAATGAGAGGGATTGTGAGTAAGTAAGGCCCGTTTGTTTCTGTGTGTTTGTTTGATTAGGAACCGTATTCGTCAGTACCCGGCACTTGTGAACTGCACAACGATAGACTGGTTCTCTGAATGGCCACGTGACGCTCTGTTGGAAGTTGCAGAGAGATGTTTGGATGGACTCGCTCTGGGGAGCACGGATGGGGTGAGACACGTCAACATGCATCAAGAAATACTCTGGGTTAAATAAGTTAACATCTACCCCATTAAATGATTTCAGTGTGTACCTCAATTTGTAAAAACAAACAAAAACAGATGGACTTACAATCAACAGCCGCTGAATGTGCAGATCTGGCAATGCATTGTTGTGCACTGTTTTGTTTTTGTTGTGACTTATACTGACCCCTAGTGGTGTGGATGTTGCTTCATGCTAATTATTTTAATTGGTAATGCCATTATTGAAATGTACAATTAGTAGTTCAACTAAATTATTTTGTCAACATAAGAAAAAAAAATAATAAAAATTTAATAAAATAAATAATTACATTACATTATATTTTTATTATTATATTTTTTATATAAGACATTGATTTTTTCCCCCAGCAAGGTTACATTAAATTGATCAAAAGTGACAGTGAAGACTTAAAAAATAATAATAAGCAAAAATATTAAGCTGCACAACTGTTTTCAACATCAATAATAATGATAAATGTTTCTTGAGCAGCAAATCATCATATTAGAGTGATTTGTGAAGGATCATGTGGCACTGAAGACTGGAGGAATGATGCTGAAAATACAACTTTAATCACAGGAATAAATTACATTTTAAAATATATTAAAATAGAAAACAGTTATTTTAAGCTATAATTATATTGATTAATATTACTGTATTTTGATCAAATAAGGAGAGCATGAGTCTTCTTTCAAAATCATTAAAACATTATGCCGAACCAAACTTTTGAACAGTAATATAATTACTGAGTGTAGCTTTAAATTAGTTGTGCAATGTTTAGTCAGAATATTCCTTTTATGCACTATAAGTCGAATCAAATCAGTGACACTCACCCTGGCCTTTAATTAGAAGTCTTTTTGAGGCACTTCATCTCTTAGTGGCTGTTATTGAATCATAGGTTAATTGAATTTCAAGTTTTGAGAGTCTTTCACTCTCTCTTCCCTCATATCTGTGAGGATCTTCTGTTTCCTTTGAGAGAGATATCATACAAAGCGTGTTTCTTTTAAACTGCAAATCACTTTGACTTGCGGTTCTGCATTGAGCGACTCGTTTGTTTGGAGAGACTGTTTTTGTCTGTTTTAGGATTAGTTTGGGTTTAGCACACTTCTGTTGTGACCTTGTGCGAGGTTTGCTTAAAACCGAGGCTGTCATTTGTCTTGTGGCTTCACAGATGCAGAGTAATGTTGCCAGTATCTTTGTGACCGTGCATCAGTCTGTGGCCCAGTTCTCTCACAGGATGAAAGTAGAGCTGAAGAGACACAACTACGTCACACCCACCAACTACCTGGAGCTGGTTTCTGGATACAAGAAGTAGAAAACAAACACATTTTCATTTTCTCATTTTCATTCATTCTCTCACTCCAAATAAAGCAAAGCCACTCTTTTCTCAGGTTGTTGTCTGAGAAGCGAGGTGAGCTCGGAGGGCAGGTGTCTAAGCTGAGGAACGGCTTGTTTAAGATCGATGACACGCGCGGTAAGGTGGAGGCCATGTCCGTAGAGCTGGAAAAGGCGAAGAAGAAAGTCGCTGAGTTCCAGAAACAGTGTGAGAATTATCTGGTTGTCATTGTGCAGCAGAAGAGAGAGGCAGATGAGCAGCAGAAGGTGTGTGTCAGTCTGTTTGAGGCTCTTTACTGGGGGGAATTGTATGAGCAAACTGTACAAAAGTCAAAATCATCTAAGGGTTAATAGTGGAAAAACAGTTTTACCATTTTTTTATGTTACTTACATCAAGATTTACATTTACATGGGTTTCAATGTAATATATATGTTATGAGAGACCATTAAAACCACTCTTTTCCTGGTAAGAAAACCAAAACATAATTTTTCAGAAGTCAACGAATTTGTAAAAGCTGAATGCAAGTCAAACATGTCATTTATTTAAGCCACCAAATAAACATTTTGATTATATAAAGCATTTAATATAAGCATTTTCTCCACGTCTCCAGCACGTTTTATGATTACCCAAAAATTAAACCTAGTTCACCCCTCAAACACGTTATCACATCCGCCGAAACCGAGGCTGGCTGACATAACTCATCAATCACTTTAATGAATACTTGCCGACTAAGACGAAAATAATTATAACCTTACGATCCATCTGTTTTCAAATCCACTTCATTTGAATATCACGTCGTTGATGTCTGTCAAAAAATGACGTGCACAATGTTTCTGAGAAGCCTGAAATCCTGGAAACCCACACTACTGGATGTGTTGAATCCGAGAAAATGGCAGCTACAACATGAGTAGAAGTTTGTCCTAATTTGAACTAAGTGAATCTCACATTCCTGATTTGAATATTTTCAATATTCTGTTCTTGACTGAGCTCCTTTTCATAATTTTGGCAATAGATGAAGTGTTAAATGAGGGATCCTGAGATGAGTCCCTGTAGTCGTCCAATTTGACTCGCATATGCTGATGCAATATAGATTATAAACTTGACAGGTATTATAGTTTGATTTCTATGTTCTCAGTTGTTTAAAAGATTAAAGCAATCATCAAAGTTTGATAAAATGTTGCTTAATTTTCCAATAAAAGGTGATGCATTGATATATGATTTATTACATTTGCAGATTTTGACTAATTACGGCAATGTTGCACATTGCGATTAAGATATTTTTGCTATTTTTTATGTTTTATGCATTGGATAACCATATAGTAACGTCTATTTTTCAAAAATGAAAGGAAAATGATCTTTGTTACACATTCCGATTATTGTACATTATGTTCATCTGTGGTATAAATCAACAGCCGATTCTCTACCGTTTCTGTTGTCAGGTGGGATTTATCGCCATACTGCTCTTTATTTTTATTGCATACGGATGTTTGTGTTTGGTACGTGTGTTTGTGTATGTGCACACTTCTGTTTTTTCGTTTTATGTGTCAGGTAGTGTGAGTTCTTTGGATATTTATAACCTTCTTGGTTTGTCTGTGGTGTGTTTCTTAATGTGTGTTTGTGTGTGTGTGTGTGTGTGTGTGTGTGTGTGTGTGTGTGTAGGCGGTGGGTGCTCACAGTGAGAAAATAGAAGCAGAAGAAATCAAGTGTAAGGCCATGGCTGAGAATGCTCAGAGAGACCTAGATGAAGCACTTCCTGCACTAGAGGAAGCCATGAAGGTCATTTTGCATTCATGCAACTATTACTTTCAATACAACATGAATCAGCTACAGCGGCAACTGAATATGTGATACATAATGTTTTCATCAGCACATGAAAAAACTGCGGTAATCTTGTTGGACTGTCTTCAGGCTCTGGAGTCGCTGAATAAGAAAGATATGACGGAGCTCAAGACTTATGGCAGACCTCCAGCTCTTGTGGAAACCGTCATGCAGGCGGTTATGATCCTCAGAGGATGTGAACCAACTTGGGCGGAGGCCAAGAGACAACTGGGTACGAGATCATTATTAAATCACTCAATCACACTGATGTCACACATGGATTCCGGCGCTGGCTCAGGCATGAAACCCAAACCAGACTACTGTATAACCAAAATCACATGAGCCAAACGGAGAGAGAAAGATTCGGGTGAGGGGAGGGGAGGGTTGTGTGATTCATTAGCATGCCAGGATATATTTAAAAAGGTCAGCACAATGCAGTAGAAAACACACAACCGCAGAACAGATTGCAGAAGAAAATGAAATATGCGCTTGCCTGAGGCTGAATTCAAGCCATTTGTTTTTAGGAGAGTCCAACTTCATTAAGCAATTGGTGAATTTTGATAAGGACAACATCTCGGAGCGCGTGCTGAAAACCATCGGACAGTACTGCACGCAACCCGACTTCCATCCGGAGATCATCGGACGGGTCTCGCTCGCTGCAAAGTCCCTCTGCATGTGGGTCAGGGCGATGGAGGTACTAAAGGCCCGTTCACACCAAGAACCAAAACTATAATGATGACTTTATTACTATCAACAGTTTATTCCATGTGCTTCAAAGTCATCATGAAATTAAGTCCGACAAGTGTTATTCTTTTATGCAATAGTGCTGTGCTCATTTTTCTTATTGATGTTTCAATTTTTTATTTCTCACATCGATATCTCTTCATTAATCCCTTCACTTCACCAACCTGTCACTCACATGAAATTACAGCAATTACCAAATGACAACGAGTCCATCAATTCCAAATGGACAAAATTAACTCACACCCTTTTTTCATTTGAGAAGCTGCTGTCACAATAGGGACAATTTTTCATGCAGACTTTAATTGGGATTTGTTTTCATTTTCATTGGGTTTTAATGTTTTTTTTTCTTTTATATATGTGTATATATATTTGTTCATCAGCTGCGGGAAAAAATCACTCTGAAAGTGTCAGAACAAGTCAGCTTTATTTATAGCTGATCCAGGAAAGCAGTTGAAGTTTCTGGAACGCATTACAAGATCTACACTAAGGCTGTGTGTCCACCAAAGCACTTTTCCTTAGGCTGGCGTATTTTTTCCGTAGGAGGGCTACGTTTTTAAAATGGCAACAGTGTGACGAGGTGCTGAGTGAGTTTCATGCTGAGTGTTCTGTGTTTTTTACCAGTCGCCGAAAGTTAAAGAATGTTCAACTGTGAGCTCATCACTGTCACTTTCACCCAGCCGTCCAATCACAGTGGAGGAGGGGCGGGACAAATACAGCACCGACCAATGGCCACATCCTGCTGCTTGTGCAACGGCAACAGATGACAACAATAGAATAAAATGATTGAAAACAATTGGGTATCACATTTATTTATATCGAACAAATTATATGTGAAATGAGATACTAGTAACACACTGCCGCTATTCTGGATGTTTATAGCAAGCAAAAACGCTGCACTGCCGAAAAGCTCTCAAACACCCACAGTACGGGTGGACATCACAGAAGGCCAGATTTGGACTTAACATCTGACTGTTGTAAGCAAGTAGTTATGTTGAGTTGTCCTCTTCAGATGAAGTAGACCCATGAGTGTAAAAGGGGATAATATCTCGAACTGGTAGAGGAATGTAGGAGACACGGTTGGAAGGCCTGTTGCGAGCTCATTGAGTTGGACTGCAGGGGTTTTGTAGGGCAGTCATTACATTGGACATTCAGTCTCCTTGGCGTCAGAAGGATGCAAGAAATAAGAGACACCAAGAGCATAATCAAAGCTGCAGAAAAAAGCTTAAAATGGATGAGCCATGGTGTAGCAAGCCACTTGGACACAAGCCGGAGACTGATCACCGTTGGCTGGGTCTGATGAGCTATTCAGTTCAGTGTTGATTCAGTTCAATAACTTTTGTAAATTTCATAATTTAAGTGAGTAAATGAGTTGAATTCAGCTATAACCAGCTCTAGAGGAGACGCTAGTGTTGTTGTTCAGCTCCGGTCAGTTCAATGTTGATTCAGTTTGGATCAATAAGTGTCGATGATGCCAAGTTTGTCAACAAAAAAAGTGGATTCTGCTATAGCAACTCTGACAGTGGTGTCATCATCCAGCTCAATTCATTTCAGGGTTTTGTTCTCATCAGGTAGTGTTGATGGTGTCAAATCCATAATGCAGAATTGCTGAATATTAAGTGTCTTTTAAAACACAACTAAGCAAGCCAAATGTGACAGTAGCAAGGAACCTAAACGTTTTTTTTTAAATCATGCAGCTCTTTTTTTTTGCATTTTCTTACATTTTTGGTGAAGTGAAGGAGCCTTTAGAGTGTGACACTGAAACATGGGCTTTCTATGTGCTCTCATATC